>CM062814.1:274670562-275219485 GCA_031772625.1 Pinus tabuliformis | reverse complement strand
ATATGAAGTGAAACCATAGTATTGATCCAACGTAACAATTCCTATTTAAAATTAAGATATCAATAGTAAAGTGGAGATAAATCTCCATGACCATGTTTTTTTCAAATGTATATAATATTAATTAATTTTTAATTCATTAATAATAATAATTTAAAATAAAATTATGAGTTTTTATGATTTTTTTTTTTTTTAATTTTAGTAATGTTAAATGTATCATATAATAAATGTTAGTAAATGTTTTGATGCTTATGGACATTTACCAATCGTTTAATTTATATGACTACACTAGTTTATAAAATTATTATATATATACACTTTTGTTAATATGGATTTTAACAATAAAACCTAGTAATATTAATTTACATAAATATATTATTTATGCCAACCTATTGTGTTTTTATAATGATGTTTTATGTATACTCAATCATATTAACATGGATTTTGGTAACAAAGTCCATTTATCTTATTTTATAAAACTTTATTATTTATAAAATCTAATAATTATTGGTGAAGTCTAATTTATAGACGAGATAATGTTTTCATTAGAATATAGCAATACAATTTCAAGTAAGATAAAGATTTTTGTTGTTTAAAATACATTTTTGAATATATAAATAAATCAAGTAAGATAAAGATTTTTGTTGTTTAAAATACATTTTTGAATATATAAATAAATTCAACGCCTTGAAAACCCTACCACACTCCAATTCTACACATTAAACAACTTAAATTCTGCCACACTCCAATTCTACACATTAAATAACTTAAACTTTGCAACACTCCAATTTTACACATTAAACAACCTAAACTCTGAGACACTCCAATTCTTCACATTAAACAACTTAAACTCGAAAACTCGAAATTTTTAAAAATCTTTATCAGATTTGGATTAAAATTACCTTCGAAAAATGCTTAAAAAAAACCTTTTAAGGTATTAATAATTTATGTATAATAACATATTATTATTTATGCCATCTTTTTATACCATTCATTAATGTTAGATGAAAGGTTAATTGTTTTATGTTTTATGTTATTGCTTTTTTTTTTTTTTTTGTGTTAATTGGAATTTGACGATTTACTGCGGTTGATATTGACATTTTATTATTATTTAAAATGCTATTTTGAATACATGAACAAATTTTAAAGCATATAAAATCCAAAGTATTAAGTTTATATAAATTTAATATTTCAAATTTACTATTTAAACAATATTTTGTCTAATTCTAAATATGATTTATTTAAAAAATATTAAAAAAATGAGTCGTCTATGAAGGCAGAGGAATTGCCCCGATGGCGAAAAGCTAGAATCCGGGCAAACGAAATTCAAAAAATCTTGTAGATGCAGTGTTTGAATCATGTTTTTGATGGTGGAAATGGATTCAGCACCATAAAAAACGTCTAGGGCACTCAGAATTATGAATTTTGACAGCTTTTACTTGGATTTGAAAAAATCCTTGCCAGAGTTTTTCAAAATATGACCAAAATTTCCAAGCAAAAAAACATAATTTATAAACTACAGGTTAAAAAAAATAAAAACAAACAAAATTTAAACTACACTAATATTATTATTTACCAAAAAATATTTTAATTAATAATATTAATTAATGACAAATATTTTATTTAAAATATGTATTGATGACAATATTCTTTATACAGTAATTTAAAATTCACAAAAAAAAATATATCTATAATATTTATATTCTCGTATTTAAAATTTTCACGATATTGATCTTGCATGCCTTAAATTCCATACAACTTTTTATTTGCTGTTTGCCATAATTGTTAAATTCCACAAACTTTTGGATATGTTTTGTACTATTTACTTTCTCTTTCAGTTAAATTACTTTGAACTTTTTTCATTTTCTTTTCTACAATATTGATCTTCTCTCAAATTCCGCACAACCTTTTTACCTATATATATATTTTCTTTTAAATTTGTCAAAACTGTTTAACCTATTTTACAATACTCATCGGTTTGTAAAATAATTTCTTAATTTTAATAAAGAATATACATATAATAATACACTTTTTCATGCAGTAGGCAACTAAAAGCGAACACGTGGTCAAGAAACACAAGCAAAACTACCTGAGTTTATTCTAAACGAATAAAACCATTACAAAGTGAAGGCACAAGGCGATTAGTATTTTTTATTTTATAATATTTAATAAAAAATCACCCACGGAGAATAATGAGTACAATTAAAAATTTAAAACTAAATTTCCACCGGTCTAATGCTAAACAACACTAATCCCAAATTAACACGTAACTGTTCCAAGTCAAAATTACTGCAATTTAATGGCTGTAAAAAATATTCAAAACGAATTAACATTTAATAATATGATAACTAAAAGATTAACATTTAATAATATGATAACTAAAGATTAATACATGCACCCACCCAACAACGAACGAAACGATATATGATAACACAAGATTGAAAAATTTGTGGCGGGTTGTTAAGCAAAGGTACGTTAAAATGTCCCTGTCACCGCCTACTAATCCCTACCCAATCTTCTAAACATATACTCACAACAAATAAATATACACACGCACAGGGAATATACCCACAGATGGCCTATATATAGAGAGAGATCACACAAGCCCAAGACCAAACCACTTGATTGTTGATTGCTCGGAAGCGTGGACCGTAAGAAAGGTGCACATCCACCACCTCTGAAAACTCAAAAGCTTCCGCTAGGTAATCTCGTAATAATAATAACAGCTTGAGCATCTGCAGGTACTTATGAACTGGGTCATGTCTTTTACCCACTGTCTTCATGCTCCTGTAAAAACAGTCTTTCAGCACTTTTCCACCGCTATATTTAGCCGTTTTCTTTTCTGCATGATCCATGCTTTTCCTCTGTTCTTTTTTTTTTGGGCTAGTGGCAGATTTTTGTGACCCATTTGCCCAATTATTTACATGTCAAGTGGGCTCTTCTTGTTCTTGTTGTATGGGTGTGTGACAGGAGGATCTGGGAGAAAGAGGCCATTTGGAGGGCTGTAAGATAGATCTTGTGGATTAGACTATCCAAGCTGATATTACCAGGCAGACACAATGGTTGTCGGAGGGAATCAATCTGGCAAAGGTGCCAAGGGCCTACTGATGGGGAAATCCACCGCTGCTGCTGCTAATGATAAAACTGATAAGAAAAAGCCCATTTCTCGCTCATCTCGTGCAGGCCTACAGGTTGTAGTTTTTCCCAGTGCTGATACTGCATTTGAATAGTTCTGTGACATGCTTAGAGCTTTCTGGGTCTTTTAGTTTATGCATGTATGGATACATATAAGCAATTCTTTAAGCTTTTGTCAACGTTTATGTTGGTCTTTGTCATGGAAAGAAATTATATATATAATATCTATGCATGACCTTTATGTTTCATTGAGATTTCCTTGTGAACTCACCTGCATAAGGCTCATTTTTATTAAAAACCAACATTTAAGGTGACTCTGTGACTAGCCCATGAAGTTTATTTTATAACTGTGTTGTCAACACAGTTCCCTGTTCCGGAAACTTCTCATGACATCTACAGGGTGCTGTAGATCTTATGGGTAATGGTGATCCTGTTTTTCATAGACAAGATCGGTTTTATTGTATGGTTAGCCCATCTTTCTTATTGGAGTGTGAATATATAATGCTTAAATATATACATATCCTTCTGCATGGAAGAGTATTGTGTAATGTTCAGTATTTGAAATATAAGTCTGCATACATGAGTTTTTTCTTGTGCATGTTCTCTGTAGGGAAGATTTGTATTTTAGCCTTAGTTTTTTGCATGGAACAATGTTATAGAGTTTATGCCTTAGAGAGCAGTATGCAGGGTCATTTCCTTGTTTATTTTCTGTCTTACAGAGATATCTCCTTTCAAAAAAAGATTATCTCCTTGCAGCAAAATATTTCTAGGAGTAGACAGAAATGTCAATGCTTTATCCCAAGACTTTATCTGCCTTGGTCTGGGTTGTAACTTATCGGTAATTATGAAATTTTATCTCGCCTTTCAAAACTCAGGGTTTAAATGTAACTTTTATGCTTTCCCATGTTTTTAAGTCAATAATATTGTCACAGTGGATTGGGAAGTCAGGGGCTCATAATTATGCTTTCCATATTTTGATGTATTCCCAAAAATGGTGACAGGGACCAACCCACGTTCTCATCATTACTGAGGCAAGCCAGGGGTTCATAACTGTATGTTTTTCATGTTTATCAGGCACCCACGTTGTCAGCATGACTCAGAAGACAGGGCTTAGACATAATTCCATGCTTATGAAGCACCTACATTTTCAACCTGGCTTGGAATGTGATATAATCTTATTATAAGAATGTTCGGAGAACATACTGTTCTATGTAATTGTTCTGGCCATCTGGCAACATGCCCAAGTCAGCTGACATGGTTGAGTTCACATATTTCTTTTCATGAAGTTGTTGCACCTCCGTTTATCAATGGAGGCAATCTTGCATGGCCAAATGTTGTGTTTTGAGAAACTTGAGAGACATCTTTATTTTGCCAGTTGAAGCTTTGCTATATCTTAATCTGAGTGGCGAAGAGATGCACTTTTATTTACAAGGTCATTCAATTTGTACATTTCTTACTCAGATTCCTCTTACAGGTTCTATCAGGAGCAAAGCTTGAGTGAAACATGACAAAATTCAGGGCTTCTATTTGCTACCCAGTGAAAGAGTGCATGGATTTATTAGCAGATTGTTTTTCGTTAATATGTGAGTGGGTTTGATTGAGTAATTACATTGCAACAAGATTTTTGCCTCGTAGTGCTCACTAGTTCATTTTCAATGGAGTCATTGTAGGATATAACTTATCGGAGAGATTGTCTGTAAATAGAGAATTAGACCACTAAATATCTTATCCATATCCGTTTTTTATTCCTTTTTAGTACGACTTGCAAACAAATTTACTTCTAAAAACAAGTGTCAGCTGACCTTACGAAAGAAAGCATCAGAACATAACTCTGAATGTTTTCAGTTTGGATACAATTGTAGTCCTAGGAACAGTTAAACTGTATGCCTTGCCCAGGAAATTAAAACTTATATAAAAGAATACTGTAAAAGCTAATTTTGTGGACAAGTGACAATACTCAAGGGAGTTTTGTATAGAGGAAATTGACAATTTGAAGTAATGCTTTTTGTATCGGAGACGAAAAGCTTATCAAGAGTGGTGTACAGGTAATTGTCAATTCATTTTATGCTTCTATAGGCTACTTTAAATTCCGGCAAAAGCATTTGATAGCGGACTAACTGCCTGTCATTAATTTCCTGTATAAACTCCGAAGTTTCTTTTTTGACTAAGTTTGAGGTCAATGGACAGTATCCGCTCTGTTCAATTTGTCAACGAACTTGCTCTCATTTGCAGCTGTGTTGATTTCTATTTGACACTCTGTGATGCCTTCACCGTTACTCTTTGAAACCTTAATAGTGCGGTTTGCTTTATTTATATAAACAAGTCCTGTATAGGGTCATTACAGGTATTCCTTCCATTTCTTTAGAGAATAAACATTTCTACGTATATGGCCTATACGATTTCTTCCACTCCTCCCCATTCTCCAAACAAAATACCGTCTTTCTCTAGCGATTAAATGTTTTTTTACAAAGTGATAGGGGCTGATATACATCTTTTGATGTATTCTGAAGAATGGAATGCATCCCCACCTTGTACACTTGATTTGAGTTCCCATTACCCCATCTCCCAGTAGACTGTGATAAATCTAGCCATTCTTCTCCTGCACTAAATTTGTAACTTTTCCCCATAAGTTTTCATGGCCTCCATCCCATAATATGCAATCTCACAGGCTAGCTATTCATGCTATCTTGGAAAAACATCTCTATATTTCTCGCAACCCTTGATACAAATCCAAGTCAAGAATACCTGGAATTGGAGATTACAGGCCTCAGTCACTCTGGAACAGGATTTTCAGTGGTTTGACTTGAATTTGTAGTTATTTATTTTCTACAGATTTGCATGTCAAAGTCTAGATTCAACTGAAGTAATTCTAGGAATCTGTTTTCTTAGAAGAAACATCTTCAATGAAGCTTTGTAATAGTTCAATTACTCCTGTGAGAAAGAACTCCGTAAGGTTTCTGTAATATCTTGAATTCTGTGTGACTCTGTTTTATGTTGAACTCTCTGGGACTCTGTTTTTGGTTGTTTGACTTACAGTTGTATTTATTTATTTTCTATAAATTTTCTTGTCAAAATCTTGATTCAACTGAAGTAATTCTAGCATCTTTTTTCCCGGGAGAAACATCTTCATTGAAGCTTTGGAACAGTTCAGAATTCCTGTGAGCAAGAACCCCATAAGATTCCTGTAATAGGTGGACTGAACTATTTGTTCTTATTGCAGTTTCCTGTGGGACGGATCCACCGTCTGTTAAAGTCTCGAGTATCTGCAAATGGAAGGGTGGGAGCAACTGCAGCTGTTTATTCTGCAGCCATTCTGGAGTATCTCACTGCAGAGGTTTTAGAACTTGCAGGAAATGCCAGTAAAGATCTCAAGGTTAAACGTATCACCCCAAGGCATTTGCAGCTCGCTATTAGAGGAGACGAAGAACTTGATACTTTGATCAAAGGTACAATAGCAGGTGGAGGTGTCATCCCTCACATCCACAAGTCACTTATTAACAAATCCACAAAAAAAGATTAGTTTCTTTGTGTGGGGATTGTGTCAAGCGTTTTATTTATTGTAGGACGTGGGCTGAAATGTTTAGCTCAAGGGAGTGCTGGGATCAGTACACGTGGATTTAGGAGTGCACTATATTCTTCACCTGTTTTTTTGGTATATATGTTTGTTTTGAACCTACTGTAACTAGTGTGATATGAATAGCCATTTGATCTGCAGAAATTGAATTGAGATTAATAGCCAATTGATCTGCAGAAATTGGCTTGATATTAATAGCCATTTGATCTCCAGAAATTGACTTGATTAAAGTGCCAAACTTCAAAAACAGTCTGATGCCCACATGCAGCTAATACAGAATGTATTTTGAAAACTAAGTTAATACAGAATGTATTTTGAAAACTAGGATTTAACTTTGTAGTGCTTGAATCATCATTTCATGTTGGTTTTCAGCTGTTAGTAGCCAGATACGTTTATCTTACAATTAGATTGTTCTAAGTTATACCTAAATTTCTTTATGGGGTACATTCTTTCCCCCAAAAGTTCACACCTTATTGGGAACCAAAATTATAGAACTTTTTTTCTCATGTTTTGCATTGGCATTTCCAGATATGTTACACTTTCTGGATTTTGCCTTCAAAGACATGTTTTCAGTACTCTATGAAAGGTTTTATATGGTATTGGTACCCCTCTGCTTATTGTCATGCTTTCCTGTAAAATGTCTTCTTGTTCTTTTCTATGTTCTGCAGACTTACCTAATAATTGCTTTCATTTACTACTAGAACAATGGTACTATATGAAGCTAAAGCTGAGCTACTCTGTTTCCAAGTCAAAAACAACATTATTTTTATCTTTTCATTACCTGTACAAGAAGTGCATTGTTCTATATGAAGCTAAAGCTGAGCTACTCTGTTTCCAAGTCAAAAAGCAACATTATTTTTATCTTTTCATTACCTGTACAAGAAAGTGCACTTCTGCTTATTGTCATGCTTCCTGTAAAATGTCTTCTTGTTCTTTTCTATGTTCTGCAGACTCACCTGAAAGCTAAAGCTGAACCATTGTTTTTAAGTCATAAAGCACAACTTATTCCTTTTAATTGCTTCTGGGCAAGTAAGTTGTGATGCTGGATTGATCAACCTCTGTGAAACTTCATGCCTCGTAGATAGCACTGTTGGGCAGTGGGGGAATTACATTGTAAAGGTAGAGGAGACAACAACTGATAATCCCCTGAACCAATATAAAGCCAAGTCTCTGTTCAGCCAGAAGGAAAGATTATTGCAGACGTTCATTGTTGAACATTGGAATTTGTGTAGGAAAGAAAAAGACTGCTTGAAAAGAATATAGAATGCATGAATGAACTGGGAAAGCTTCCCCTTGAACCTGCAAATCATTTGACCAAAATCTGTCTTCGCTACTGTTTTGATGATGCTTATTTGATTAGCATTTTTTAATCATTAAAGATTCTCCAATTGTGCGGAGCATTGATGATTTTGGTTGTTTGATTCCCATTTCTTAATTACTAAAAATTAGTCCAATTGGAGAGGACCGTTCACTTCCCACGGTATTTGATTGAGATCCTGATATACAGGAAAACTTGCATTTTTATCAAGTATATCTATACCAAGAGAACTTTTGACTTTCTCATATTTTCCGTGTCTTGACCGGCTGTCACATGTGTTTCATTCTCGAAGATTATTTGTTTATATAACAGCTGATGCCTTACTGTCATTGCATATATGTTCCTTTACCTTGCGAAAGAGTAAGAGTCAACTCAATAAAATGGAGTCCTGTAATGAGGGGGGAGGAATTGCCTGGGCAAGCCAAAAGTGGCCGGAATCCAAGTAGAAAAATTTCAAAAAAACTTTGTAGAGGCAGTGTTTAAATAGTGTTTTTGATGGTGGAAATAGACTCAGCACCATAAAAAACATAGAGAACATAGATTTACGAAAATCTTTGTCAAAATTTCTCTAAATATGACCGGAATTTCTATAACTTTCCCGGCAACTCCTTACATCCGCTGTAATTGTTGTTTATTATTTAAACGACATTTAAATAAATTTCTTTATATTTTTTTTATCTTTATCTTTATCATTTTTTTAACCAGATGCGTCCGTAATTATTTTTTATTAAAATTGAAAAAAGGTTAGGTTTAATTAAATAATATCATTTTACTAAATGAATTTTAGAAGTGTGAATGAAAAATTAATATACATCATGGTGGGAATGAGAAGTTAAATACCTATTGACTTAACTCAATATTTTATTGCAATTTATTCGATATATGTAATTATATCCATATTGATTACAATTTATTTAAGGGTTAATGAATTTCAATATTTTATTATAATTTACTAATATATTAAATTTGTTATCGTTATTGGTTACATTATTTAAAGGTTATATATAGTTTGTTATCGTTATTGGTTACATTATTTAAAGGTTAATGAATTCTCTGTCACGTTGTTTTGGTGGATTGAAATCGTTAAATTTTTTTATTTCTATAATTATTTTATATTTTATTATTAATTTTATCAATACATAAGATGATGATTGATAGTTTAGTATTTTGTAATTAATATGTTAATAGTTAAGGATTATTTTTATGTTTTATTTGTAATTTTATTATTAGATAAATAGTAAAGATTGTGGTTGGTAGATTAGTAAAGAGGATGGACCATATTAGTTGGTTCCAAACGTCAAACAAATTCTATAATGTGATTAATCTGAAAGACATCTATCTACATTATAGATCACAAAAATCTTAGATCTAACATGTCTATTATATTTATGTTTGAATTTATAATTTTTGGTTTTTAAATTTTGTAAAATTTTATTTTTTAGTAATAATTTATTATTTTAAAATAAATTATAATTATAATTTATTAATATAAAAGTTAATTAATTATTTCTTATCATTTAAGATTATATAGAGAGTAATTATTTTAATTTATATTATTAATAAGATAAATATGGTAAGAAAAAATTAAATATATAAATTAATAATGCAATTTATATATGTGAATGATAATGATTAAAGATATATTTAAATGTTTTTAGTTTATGATATTAATGTTCAATGTGCTTTGTTATTGTATAATCAGTGTTTAGTCTTGACCATGTTTACTACGAGGAGTTGGTGTTTTTTTTTAACACATATATAAGCTTTGATATCGTGATTCTTTTTAATTCAAATTTATTGATATTGTATTTATGGAGGGGTTCAATTATCTTTATTATCTTTCTAATATTTAAATTTTAAGAAGAGACTCACTTCATTCAAAGCTCGTAGGAGTTTAGAGGTAACAAACTTTTATCATCCCTCTCAAGTCCATCATATTTGAAACTTTCGGAAGAAACAAGATTTTTTTTCCAAGGAATTGAAATTAAGATTATTATTATTATTAAATTGTTTGAAAAATCACAATTATAATTTTATATATTGACCACTTGAGAAGCTTATGATTTCATTTATCTTAGAAGTCCTTGAAGCCATTATGAACATATTACTTCATTAAAGGAAAACTATATAAAGTGCTTGAATTTTTTTTCATTGTTTT
Source organism: Pinus tabuliformis (assembly GCA_031772625.1). Classification (NCBI taxonomy): domain Eukaryota; kingdom Viridiplantae; phylum Streptophyta; class Pinopsida; order Pinales; family Pinaceae; genus Pinus; species Pinus tabuliformis. The sequence continues at coordinate 275,209,303 of CM062814.1, read as the reverse complement.
GATGTTTTTTTATTGTTTGAATTGTTTTGATGTTTGCCTTGTTAGTAAGCTACCCCGAATATAAAAGTGGAAAACTTAAAAAATTGAAAATTTGTGTTATGAGAAAACTTGAAAGAACTTTTTTTTTGCCACATATAATGACCACTACCTTTTTCTTCAAAAACTATTAATATGTAGCACCATATATTTTGATCTTAGGTAGTTAGAACTTCGATTTTGCCCTTCTTAATAATTAATTTCTTAGAAATCTATATGGGCTCAAAATGCTTAATATAAACATTAGGATGTGTACATTTAGATTCATTTATGAGTTGCATGATGTCACTCTTACTATTATAAGTGCATATTAATAATATTTATGTGAATTGTTTAAATACGCAAACTAAAATGTGGAATTTCAAGACAAGGATACTAATTCAAAATTATATTGTGAATGTAGAGTATATGTGGAATAATGTAAACAAACATATGATTCTTAATTGAACATCAATAAATTGTGGGTTATCATATGAAAATTGTGATGCATGAGTTAGTGGTGACCTAACTTATACATTGACGAGCTTGTAGTCCTAAGATGACTTCGATGTTGTAGACATCGAGTATATATGGCATAATATAAGTTTTACCTATGATTTAATTTATGATTTCAATTATTGCTATGATCGATGGTAAGTGCATATTTGATAAGACATAGTTTGTTTAGAGTGGTTAATCAATGACATGACTTTGAGAACGATAGTTAAATAGTATGGTTTGATATAGGGTTTTGTCCTTGTTGGGGATTGAACCTAAATATAGAATAGATAATAGAATCTAAAAGAAATAAACATAAATGTAATCATGTTCCAAGATAATGGGCGGTGTCTAAAGACAACATTACAACAGTTAAACATAATGCATTGTGATTAGAACATCACAATGCATGATAGTGGGATAATACATCACTACATGATTGATATGGTTCATTAAGTTCATATGTATTCAACCCATACAGTTCTTGATTTATAGTGTGTTGTAGCCGTTACAACAACACCCAAAATTTTTGGGCATATCCAAAATTCCCTCCCCCCCTTCTCGCCTCAAGCCATTAAGGTTATGCGCCAATTGTTGATTGGTTAATCTCCCCATGACTTGTCCTTATCATACCCTCTCGATACACTCACCCATGCAATCATGCGATACATATTGCATTCTTTTATCATGTTTTATCTCACACATTGATCATACCATCATATTAGGGTTTTCGAGGTTTGATTTCTTTCCCATGACTTCAGAGATCATCCTTAGGTAATATGCCTTTTAATCAATGGTGGCACTATGTGTGGGTAACCAAGACTTCAATCTGGCTTTCATTGTGATTGACCATACCAGGGTTTGGGAGAAATTCGCAAAAGAGTGATCCCCTTCCTATTTTAACCTAATTCGCATGCCTCTAGGGGGTGCATTCTCATTGGCATCGAACGACATCATGGTGAAATCCATGTAGAACCTTTTCCCTTAGGATCTTTACTGACCCTACACCTCAGCATGCACATTAGGGTTTGCAAGAACTATATATTCTCCTTGCATCCTTATAACCCTAGATGTATGTGATTAAAGACCCAACCCTATTTTGAATTAATCTTCACTCTCTAGGGTGCTTATCATCTTCACCCTTATCATCTCATCTCGAATCATGGCCACCTTTTATCGATGACTTTGCCTCGTCATCATCCTCATCCCTTCCAAATTCATTAGGGTTGATGTGTTGTGGTCCTCATCGTGCGCATCCTTGAAGCCCTAACTGGTTAGAATGAGAGTCACCTTCATATTTCAACCTCACCCTTATGCCCCCATGTGTGCACTCCCATTAGCATCACATCTCACTGGCTTTGCATCATTACAAGGACCCCTTGACATGTTAACATTACCTTGGCCGTTAGATTAATGCATGTGTTCAAAACTAAACAAACTTGTGTGAAAGGACCGAAAGCCAGCACATGACATTTTCGAAAGAGCATTGAGCACGCATCGATGCGCCCTAGGCTTTGGTTTCTGGTGAGTTGTGGAGCATTGTTATGATATGTATATCATGTAATTAATACATGTATTGTTGTGCTATGTAGGGCAAGTGAGACAACACCTTCTATTTTGTACCAAAGCATAGTCAAGGGGTCACAACTCCTATATGTACAAGGACTATATCTTAATGCCAGATATGTGAAGCAACCTTTTGATCATTGAAACTAATGTTTGACAGTATAGATGTGTTAGGGATGTTAGGAGCATAAAGAAAAAGTTGTTTAAACCTATCTCCAAACAAGTACAAGGAGTGCTACCATTTCGCAGTTGCACTACGGAAACATGACCTTTCGTTATTTATGGCACTCTCATGTTGTGCATCACCTTTATCCAAAGCCCTCTCAAAGCGCATATGGTGCCATCGTAAGGGCCTTTCCACACTCAAATTATGCGCAAGGTATAAATGGAACCATGAAGGGTCTGATGCCATAATGATATGAGGTCCCATTACGATTTAAACAAAGCCCCCTTGGATACATAATGGTTAATCATGTAAGGCCTATCCAATACTATCAGCGAATTCATGAAGTCCTTTCGCAAGAAGTAGTGCTATATATACACTATCTGAGCTAGTGAAAGGAAGTGCCATACAAAGAGCTTGCAAATGTGTGTGTTCACATCCCCAAAAACGATGTGGCAAACTCATGTATCATGGTTGTGTGGTTAGTCGGTGGAAGCTCGTTAAATTGATACGCATTTTGTCCCTCCAAGTGGTATACGTGCATGCATTATGATGGACGTGAAAGGTTGAAACACAAAACCTCTTAGTCGCACTATAATTGTAAAAAAAATGGAAGAATTGATGTGGAATTTCCACTCGTTGATAGTGCTGGAAACATTTTTCTTTAAGCCTACGCTATGCAATCAACAAATCTGATACAGGTATCTTGGCGGCAGTTGTAATGTACGCAAAAGTTTGAGATACAAAACCTCTACCGATAGGTGACATCTGCGTTTCTTATTTTGGTCCAAAAGCTCGGATGCGGATGCAGTTTCTTTCAGAGGATGTTAAGCTGACTCCTCCACTTCAGATTGAAAGATGACTGTCCATGGTTGTAGGTACCAGCCATAAATTGTCCAAGATAACTGAATGCACGATTTCTACATTACCTCGTTCGATGGATTTGTCATGTTAATCCTTGCAGGTGAATGTTATGGCGTTTCAAAAGGTTGAGAATGGTGTTCTCCATAGGTCGCAATCCCTCTCAAGTCACACAGTTGCACTACAGGGCCTCAGGCAAGCAAAAGATGAGGTGCCACCTCATTCAAGGGCGACTAGTCATAGAGTCACATCGTTGAGATTTGGAAGTAACCAAATAATGCGGCATGCACTATATTGCGATCAGGCAACCTCTAGGAGGTCTCACTTCCTCCCAGTCGTTGGGTCGTGTTACAACACCTCAGGCAAGCTTCCCCGGAGTGCGACCAACCCTCTACTACGGCCATGCGACTTTCAGTAAGTCTCACTCCCACCTAGGTCATGAGGTCACATTCTCGTGCCTCAGGAAAAGCAGCCAAGAGATGTGACTTTGCTAGAGTGCAACTATGCGACCTTTGTAAAGTCACAAATTACTTCACAGGTCGCTACATCAATGCAATTGTCTCTTTGAAAGGTCATTTTTCTGCGTGATCGCACAACATTTCCAGATCGATCAAATTGTTTGGATGGTTGAGTAAATGATACAAATTCGAGAAGAAAAAAACTGGAGTGGCTTACGATACGACAAAAGGGATGCTCAAATCGAATTTGGCGTGCAATACCATTCAACAGGTTCGGTATTAAAGAGAATTTTGAATCATCATGAGAGAGGTATGATGACACTTCAAAAATACCAACATTTATAAGGATTATATGAAGGTACCATCCAAGGGTTTTAAAGGGCTATGTTGACATTGCAAAGGGCATGTTTCCACCACCTAGCATTACATTATTTTGAAGGGAATACCTGATGGATGGTTCCTCACTTGCTTCTTCAGCAATCCTTGTATGAACTACAGAACATTAGAATGGCATCTTCACTGCAATCTCATTTGATGACATTCTATGTCACACGATTTCATGTTGAGAGGTCTTCGGGAGTTATTGACTTGTCTCGAATAAAGTATGAAGAAATTAATAATAATCATAGAAGCATCTTCCACTGGTTTTCAATCATAGGGATGAAACAATTCAATATTGGCTAGTCGACTTGTAGAGAACACTATGTCAAGAATGGGGGAAAATTAATTGTGTTTTCTGCAAGTGGAGAATATATTGTAGTCTTTTTCAACCATGAGGTTACAATTTTGAGGAAAGATGACAACTTCACAAAAGCATTTCAATCATTTACTGATTTCCCTGAATCCAGGGTTTTGTTGCATGGAATTTGGGTGGATTATTGGAATATCCTTGTGGTCTTTGATAACTTGAATACCATTTATTTTCTCAAATCAAATGAAGAATTTCCAAGGAAGATTTCAAAGTGTCATTTACAAGGACACTTGTTGGATTGTTCGTTTGGGAGGATAGGAAAGCACAAATATTTGATAGGTATAGTATCATGGTTATTACATTAGATTGCAGTTTCAAGTGAATTGTACTCAATGAGGGAAATAGTGTAGTCAATCAATTGAACAGGAGGGAAACCCACCAGCTAAAACTAAGGAGACAAAATCCATTGGGAATATCTTATGCTTGTTTCCACAACAAGATTTCTATGCTAGTGGTCACTGGGCCAGTTAAGGGAGGTAGGGATGTTGATTTACATGGAAGAAGCCAGGATCTCTCACAAGAAGCCTTGCAGTCAGAGTGTCCAACCAATAAACAAACTAGCTCCAAATAGTTGACCAAGACACTATGTCAACCATGATGGCAGATGTCATAGCAAGAAACTGGTCATTCAATGAAGCTAATGAACCACACAATTTTGTCTTGTACTCTGGCAACTACCTTCGTGACAAGTCTTCTAGGATTTCCAAGAACCCTCTACATCTTCCTCTTCTCTTTCATCATAATGTAAATGTTCTCACCATGGTGTCAACAATTAGGATGAGATTAATCAAGCATGTACTGTGCAGTAGGTATGAGAGGGCATTGAGGAAGCTTAAGATTCATGAGAGTAGATGAAAGGTCATAAGGGGAGGTCAAGGGTCATGTAGGTGAACGGTCACCTCATCTTTATAAATGTTCCCCCCTGCCTCATTTGGGGGGGGGACTTTAGCACTTGAGTTGATGCTAAGATTAGAGATTCGATTTATGCTCGAGATCTAGAGGCACACAGCTCTTGGCAGCTAGTAGAGTAGAGTTGCAGTGAGGCTAGGGTTTTGCATTGGGAAATGGTATGAGCAACCCATTTTCCACTATTATGTTTTAACCAATTGCAAGACATGTACTTGAAGTTGCAACATCATTAATAAGAAGTTCTCTCTATTCGACATTGATTCCCATGCTTACTCATGGTGGTTGTATTGGTTGTTTGATACTTCACTATATTTGTGTGTGCACTTTCATATACGCAATATGTTATGGACTAATTCATAGTGGTTGCATGTATGTTTTGTTTCGAATATGTGTTTACTTGTTCCTTGCCATGTCAGTGATCTATTATGAATTAGTTTGCAATTAACTTCTGGCATGTTTGTGTTCATGTATATCTGATTGGGTTTTGGCTCACCAATCCCTCTCATGGCCTACCCCTTCTTATTGTTGATGAGACTTGTTTGTATCTCCGTCTGTAGTTTATCAATATTGGGTTGACTTTGTTTCACTGTCTGGGCATTTCACCCTTCTCTCCACACCGACACGTTCTCATTTGACAGCCAAGAGCAGAAGCATTTATGGTGGCAGTCGGAACCACATACCGGATGGGGCTCCTATCCCAAATGATGTGAGGTCTAATTGGGACATCACGCCGGGGAGACCCCCTAGTTGTTGGTTGTACATTTCAGCCCGTCATCAAATTGGTGCTTGAAGGAGGGCCATATGACAAGCTGGGCCGTTGGAGCCTGCAATTTAGTCTCATATATGGAAATGGATCTATCTCGAATCTCGCTCCCGAGGTGCTTCTCTGACTTATCCATTTGTTAGTGCTCAATTCCTGATGAGCACCTCTATCACTTGTCCCAGTTAAAGTTTGATGGTGAGGATGGAACATCCTTGACCAAGCACATTTTTTATTTCCTTAAGTTTTGTGAATCTTACGAGATCAACAATGAAGAGTTTGCGTGTGTGATTTTCTTCCTCACCCTTGATGGTCGCATCAAGCAATGGTGCCACATGTTACCATCATCTTCCATCCATTCATTAAAGAAACTCATCAGTGATCTTCGACGAGATTTTCATAGGTACAATTTTCAAGATATGTTTAGAAGGATAAATGATCTTAGAGTGAAACCTAAAGAATCTCTAGAAGAATTTTCTATTATATTTGTCCATCTTTGTTTTGAATTTCCTGAAAGAGATGTTGATTGGGTGTACTTGAGTGAAAATTTTCAACGATTGATTTTCATTTCTCTGCAACATCTTCAATTTGGAACAAGTCCTGACTCTTGTGAGTATCACGATAATCTGCAACTTACAAGTTGTCGAGGTTTTACCTCTAATATTGTTTTGGATATCTCTCTAAATTTGGAACAACCTCAAGCCTCTAAGGAGGAAATTACTACTTGTGGGATTTCTCATCCTCCTCCTGATTTGTTACATAATAAGATTTTGGCCATAAATGGTTCAGATGATGAAAATTTCTTTCTAGGAAATGAATCGAATTGTCTTGACTCTGAAGCTCTCGTACATCCTTTTGATTTTGAATCTGAAAATTATGTTGATATAACATCTCTTCCTACTGATGGAACCAAGATCGAGTCCATTGAACACATGTATCACTCTATTCCTGGATTTCATTCACCTGTCGACAATGGCTTGGGTCTTATCTCACATAAAGTTGATTGTCTTATCAAATCCAAGGACCATGACATGCATGCAAATCCATTTCTCCCTCTAGCTAACACTAATGTGCAGGATGTGAGTCCTGGTCTGATTGGTGCCCCTTCATCTGACCCTTTGCATCCATTGTACCCTGATTTATTTCATGGGTCTACTACATCGGTGGTTCCTACAAACCATTCAAAACTTTATCCTACTGGTGTTGGTTGCAGTAATGAACATGAGGGTGATGTTTCACAATTTCATTATGAGAATGATGAATCTCCTGTTCCCGATCTCTTTCGTCCACAATCTTTAACAAGTGAAGAAGAAGGCCTTACATCTCGGCCAATTCAAGATGGTTCTCTCATTAATTCCTCTTCACTCTCAATCCAAGGAGAGCCTTATGTGCCAGATACCCAACCTGATCAAACTGGTGCTTCAACGATTTTCATTATACCGAAAACATATTCTCTCACACCTCTGGTGATTATCATTCGTACCCATCTGTTGATCCTACGAAGCCACTAGAATTTGATGATTCACCTTTCAAATGTTTGGGGACTCATCAGGAAGTTGAGGCACTTTAGCTTCCGCTGATGGTTATGTCAGGTTCTCACGTTCCTGATGAGACCCTGAACCAAGTCAAATTAGGGTTTCTACACATCACTCTCTTCTCAGCATCATCTTTCTAGATGCAAGCTCATCTTGGAAAGCTTCTGATTCAAGTGATGTCTATCTGAGAAATGTTTTCCATCTCCTATCAACTGATATGCATCAACCTCTATACCCTAATTTGTTTGCTGAAGGGAGTGCACTAGCCATTGTCTCAAATCTTTTCGGCTGTTGCCGAGCCGGTATAGATTGTGAACAGGGACAAGTAAGCGATATCTTAAAATCCACTATATATGGGGGTACTAATCTCCTAACCTCTCTCTTTCCTGGTACTCTTCCGATTGATTCACCTCATTCTTGGGAACCTAAAGAATCTGATCTGTTGAATTGCCCATCTATCAATATTCAAACATCTAATCCAATCAACAATATTTTCACTGAAATTTGTTTTGTCATAGATAATGATTACCATATGCATTCACCTGTTAATCTTGCGAAACTACTAATATTTGATGGCTTATTTTTTGAATATTCAGAGATTTTTTAGGTGGGTAAGGCACTTCGGCTTCCGCTGATGGTTATGTCAGGACCTCACATCCTCAACAGAATCCATTGACAACTTCAAACTAGGGTTTCCAAAATTATGGTTTCCACGCTTGAATCCTCTGGTATCCCAGTCACACCTAGCGAAAACCCCTCTTTTCAAAGTCATCAAGTTGATCATCCTCAATATCATGATAGGGTTGTTGATTGGCTTGAAGGATCTTATCTAGCGGATTTCTCTGCTAACGGGTAATGTCTTGCCTCACTTACATTGGATTTTGGGTTAACCATGAATAGATGTATGTCATGGATGGATGATTATAGATTTCAATTTTGTGATTATGTTTACCAGGATTGGATTGTTTTTTGGCTTGAATAGTATTTTCCGGCACGTGTTCCTATAAGTAGACGTGACCTTCTTGTTGTTGTGAATGTTTTACATGTGAGTGTAGGTTTTAACCCTATACAAAAATTAAATACATACAAATTCTAAAATAGAAGATAAACAATGGTGAGAGCATAAAACATAAAATATATATACACAGATATTTTCCCTTAGATCCCAAAACCAGGAGTACCAAATTTATTTTTCATTATGTTCCTTTCAATGTTACAATACATATATATATATATATATATATATATATATATATATATATATATATATATATATATATACATGCTGAAGCACTCATAAACCCAAATCCATTAACCCTAGATTAGAACATAACTGTAGTTCCCTTAACCGGATCTACAAAATACCACGGAATGAAAGCCATTGCGCCCAAAACCATGTGCGTAATCCATGCACAAAACCATAGGTAGGTCTGCCCACCTAATATAGGGTCCAAAAAAAATTTCCCAAGGTGCTGCCCCAGACCCTCGACAGGGGGGTAGCCACTGCCCTTGTGATCCCTTGGCAACGTCCCGCACAACATATAGGGAAGTCTACCACCCTCCTACACGTGGGTTAGTCATGGAAAGAATATAACACAACCCAACATTCTCCCACTTGTTGTTTTCTTTCCATAGGGGGCCACAAGAGAGCTTAGTCGATCCAACCCTGTAATGCCCATTTTTTCTCTACACCATGAGAACTTCTCAATGCTCACAGACTTTGTCAATGCATTTGCAGTATTATTCAAAGTGTCCACCTTTACCAACAACACCTTTTTTTCCTCAACCATATCCCTCACAAAAGTGATACTGAACATCAATGTACTTTGTCTTTGAATGATAAGCAGGGTTCTTTGCCTAGAAAATTGCACTTTTCCTATCACACTCTATCCTTATTGCTCACTGTACTAACCCCATACTTGAACACAATCTCTGCAACCAAACTACTTCCTTGCTTGCATGAGTGGCTGCCATGTATTTTTCCTTTGTATTTGAAAGTGCCACTACAGACTCTCTCTTACTCATCCAACTGATTGCACCTCCAAATAGATTAAACACATACCCACTTGTAGATCTTCTCTGATCTAGATCTCTAGCCCAGTCTACATCAACAAAGCCATGGATGTCCAAAACTTTGTCCAATCTTGGTCTTCCTTTGTAGCACAAGCCATAATCACTAGTGTCACGCAAATATCTGAAAACCCACTTAACCATTGTCCAATGCTCCTTCCCTGGTTTTGACATAAACCTGCTCAATACTCCCATTGCATGTGAAATGTCTAGTCTAGTACATACCATTACATACATCAGGCTATCGATTGCACTTGCATATGGAACACGGGCCATGTCCTCTTCCTCTTCTTGTGTCTTGGGATACTGTTCAACAAATAACTCTACACCTACAGGAATAGGAACCTTCACCGGCTTACTATCCTACATATTAAACCTCTGTAGTATTGTCTCAACATACTTCCTTTGTTTTAACCAGATCTTCCTCTTTGCCCGATCTTGTTTAATTTCCATGCCCAGAATATAGTTTGTAGCACCAAGATCTTTCATGTCGAACTTGGAGGACAATTGGGTCTTCAAATCCTAGATAATTTCTTTGTCATTTCCAACCAGCAACATATCATCCACATACAAGACTAGATAAATAACACAGTTACCAATTCATTTAAAATACACACAATGATCTGCTTTTCTTCTGGTGAAGCTAAGTCCCCATATAAACGTATCAAATTTCTGATACCACATCCTTGGTGACTGTTTTAACCCATACAAAGACTTTTTTAACTTGCATACCAATTCTTTTTTACCCTTTACCGCAAAGTCTTTAGTTTGCTTCATGTAGATCTCTTCTTCCAGATCCCCATGAAGAAATGTTGTCTTCACATCCATTTGTTTTACCTCAAAATAAAAAGCAACAACAAAAAATAAAAGTAATCTAATAGAAGCTATCGTAGCAACAGTAGAAAAATTATCACCAAAATCAATTCCCGGCACTTGGGAATAACCTTTTTCTACCAACCAAGCTTTGTATTTCTCCACCTTTCCTTCTTGCATTCATCTTCTCCTTGAACACCCATTTGCTGCCAATGGGTTTCCTTCCAGCCGACAACTCCACTAGATCCCAAGCCTCATTTTTGTGCAAAGATGCCATTTCATCAACCATGGCCTCTTTCCAGAGCTTGCCATCCTTTGAATCTACTGCTTCCCTCACAGTTCTGGGATCATCATCAATAATATATAAAGAAAAATATGAACATAAGTAAATGGACTATACCTTTTTGGATGCCTTGTTTATCGAACTGATCTTCTCACAGCCAGAGTTTGTGGCTCTTCATCTTTTGATTCCTCTTTTGCTGTAGAGTTTGATTCTTCCTCCTTTAGCTCAAACTCTATCTTCTCAAGTTCCTTTGGTAGGACTTCATGTTTAATAACATATTTCACCTCTCTAAGCACCACATCTTGGCTATACACAACCTTCCTTGTTTATGGGTTCCAAAGCTTATAACCCTTTAAACCATCCTTATACCCAATAAATATGCACTTTTCAGATTTACTATCCAACTTTGTTATTTTCTCCTTTGGAACATGTACATATGCATCACATCCAAATACCATCAGATGTGAAAGAGAATGTTTCTTACCAGTCCATACCTCTTGTGGAGTCTTATCCTCCAATGCTGATGAAGGTGATCTATTGACCGGGTAACATGCAGTCTCCACTGCCTCTGCCCAGAATTCCTGTCCTAACCCGGCACCACTGAGCATTTTTCTTCCCCTTTTCATCAATGTCTTTTTCATTCTTTTTGCAAATCCATTTTTCTCAGGTGTGTATGGAGTGGTCTTCTACCATGCTATACCACACTTCTTACAGAACTCTTCAAATTCCTTCTTGTAAAACTCTCCCTTGTTATCTATCCTCAACACCTTTATCTTCTTCTATGTTTGGTTTTCCACCAGAGCCTTAGATTCTTTAAACCTGTCAAAGACTTCAAATTTCTTCATGAGGAAATGTATCCATGTATTCTTTGAGAAGTCATCTATAAATGATACATAGTACACAAACTTTCCTAGTGATGGAACCGACACAGGTCCAAACACATCACTGTGCACAAGCTCTAATATCTGTTTCACCCTTTTACACCAGAGGGGAAACTCACTTGATTCTGCTTCCCATACACACAAATTTCACATAAATCAAAAATCCAGAGAGCTATTAGACATATCTTCTATCATACCTTTAGCATGAAGTATTCAAAGGCCCTTCTCTCCAATATGTCCAAGCCTTTGATGCCATAGCATGGTCTTTTCTCCAGAGACCATTAGATTTTTTGCTCCACTTTCAAGAACCACATAATTGTTGCACCCATCAATAACAGTGCTACCTTGAAGCTTGTACAAAGTTGCAATCCGAACTCCCCACATCAATACCAGTGCTCCTCGAACCATATTGCAGGTATCTTTCTCGAACATTGTTTTTACACCTGCATCATCTAGCTTGCTTACAAAAATCAAATTTCTGGCCAATGCAGGAATATGCAGAACACCCAGAAGTGTCCTAATCCTTCCACCTTTGTAACTTCAACTTAACTTTTCTGCGACCAATGATTCTAGCCTTCCTGTCATCCCCTAAGAAGACATCACCACCATCATATTTCTCATACTCACAGAACCACTCTCTATGGGCAGTGAAATGAAAGGATGCACCTCAGTCAATCAACCATGCCTCATGATCTACATGTGTATTTGAAGAAGAAGCCAAGTACACATCCCCACCTTCATCTAAGGTGGTTTTCACCTCTGCAGAAGGAGCATCATCGGATCCCTTTCCTTTCTCAGGAGCTTTAGATTTACAGTCCCTTTTGAAGTGCCCTTCTTTTTCGCATTTCCAACACACATTTACAGGTTTTCTTGGAGATTTAGATCTCCCTCTAGATTTAGATCTCCCACTCAAGGACTTATTTTTGTTTCTATTCTGGGACCATCCTCGTACAAAAAAGGAATCATCATTCTGGATCTCCATATTTTTCCATCTCATCTCCTTCGATAACAAGGATGAGACTATTTCATCAAACTACAAGGTAGTTGCATTGCTACCTATTGCAACAACTAGACTATCCCATGAATCTGGTAGAGAACACAACAAACTGATGCACTTATCTTCATATGAAATTTTAATATCAACAGATAATAACTAGCTTACCACAGTATTAAATTCATTCAGATGCTCTGTCACTAAGTCTCCATCTTTCATCCTCATGTTATACAACTATTTCCATAGGAACAGTTTATTCACTAGAAACTTAGATTGGTACAAAGTCCATAACTGTTCCACAAAGCCTTTGCCGAAGCTTCCCTTGATACATTCAACAATACTGAATCTGAGACACATAATCGTATTGTGTTTTTCTCCTTCAGATCCAGCTTCGCATAGTCTTTAGCTGACATTGTTGTTGGTTTAGTACTCAGATCTACCAAAATCCACTGATCTGTATCCACCAGTAGATCCTCCATCTTGAGTTTCCACAACTCAAAACTTTGACCGTTAAATTTCTCGTTTTCTATCTTTCCACAGCTCGTCATCTTCTTTCACCACAAGAATTGATTCCGCAGATCTCCCAATGAACAAGGTCTACCACAGGCCCAAGAAAAACCCCCTCAGCAGCAAAGGCGTCTCCTTGAAGCCAAAACAACTCTGATACCAAATGTAGGCTTTAACCCTTTATAGAAATTACTAGCATACGAATTCTAAAAACATAAAATAAACAATGTTGAGAGCATAAAACATAAAACATATATACACAGAGGTTTCCTCTATATCCCAAAACCGGGACTACTAGATTGATTTTTCATCATGTTCCTTTCAATGTTACAATATATCTATATATATATATATATATATATATATATATATATATATATATATATATATATATATATATATATATATATATATATATATATGCATGCTGAAGCATCCATAAACCCCAATCCATGAACCCTGGATCAGAACATAACCGTAGCTCCCTTGACCGGATCTACAAAATACCATGGACTGAAAACCATCGTGCCCAAAACCATGTGCGAAATCCATACACAAAACCATAGGTAGGTCTGCCCATCTAATATGTAATGTCCCTTCCTAAATTATTTTGGAAGAAGATTTATTTCTACATTTTGGGGTCAATTTTGGAGGAGATGGGGCCCATCCGATTTTATTAGGAGACTTAGGAGTTAGAAGTAAGTTATTTTGGTTTTGTTCACACAAGGAAAATAACACTTCTTAAGCCAATAGTTCGAATTGCATGAGAGGGAAAATCAATGGCTTAGTGAGGGACCCATGAAGAAGGGAAAATGGAGCGAAAAAGGCTCCACGAAATCTATAAAAGGAAGGCAACACTCCTCATTTCATTCATTCTTGGCTTATTGAATTTGACTTTGTTGCTCGAGCTCCTTAGCCGAGTCACTGGTTGTTTATTACGAGTTCTTTAGGAGAAGAGATCACCTTTTCTTTGGGGGACTTCAAGTGCCACCCTAGGAAGGTTTTCTTCATTTCTTCATGAGGAGGATCACATTGTGATTCCCAATAGTAGCATTCCCTTCCAGGTTGTGCGTATTACTGGGGGACGCAGTGGAGAGGAGGCCAAGTTCATTGGTGGTGCTTAGCAGTGGAGATTAGATATGAGATTTTTTGGAGAGGAGGCTAGGGAGGATTGTTAGCATCTAGGAGAGTTTGAGAGCCGATTGAGCTTCTGGCTTGGCAGTGTGACTTTTGCACTACCTGGGCTCGCGAAGGGGCAACATGTGGGAGTTCATTTGGTGTGTAGAGTATCAGTCCTTGAGGCTGAGCTTTGTCATGGAGGTTAGAGGAGATATTTGGAGTGGTGTTTTCTTCCATTTTAAAGCTTGGAGGAGGACTTTGTGGTCATTCCTTGCAAGCCATATTTCTGGAGTTGTTTGGAGGGCGTGGGCCATAGAAGAGGTCGAATTTGGGAGGTCAAAATATGGCCAAACCATTTCTGGGTTTCTGACAAGGATCCTAGATATAAAGTTTCAGAATTTTTTTAGCACCAGAAGTGGGCTTTTTAGTTGTATCTTTCCAGCAGATAGTGTAGAATTACTAGGGATTACACAGTGCCTTTAGCTGTCAATTTTGGAAGGTCAAAATCGGGCCAAACCATTTCTGGGTTTTTGTGGATTTTGGCCAAGGATATTGGGGCTGAATTTGTAGCATTTTCTGAGTAGCAGAAGTGGAGTTTCTTGCAGTTCCTCTCCAACCAGTAGTGTAGTTTTATGGGCAACGTAGAGCATTAGAGGAGCAGTCATTTCCAGCATTTGAGATCATTGTATTATCACCTAGGTTCTGTCACGCTTGCCATTGAGGAAAGCCCATGTTCATTCCTCCATACTATTGTACTTGCACCATTGATTAATAAAATGGCTTAGCTGTTTATTACTTCTAGAGTTTTATGAGCATTTGCTGATTGTTTAAAATTTATGTGTTGTAAATCGTTTTTGCTTTGCATTTCACTATTTATTTAAGTTTGGAACATTACAGTGTTATCAAAGCATGAACTTGGCCCAGTTTTAGGTAACCAGTAAGATCATGGGAGGTTTGGGCATGTATGCACAGTGATGGGTTACACCGTACACCACCCATGGCTCAAGGGAGATTCAGTATGCAGGAATTCTGGGGTGGAATCCATTGGAATGATGAGAGGTTGGATCAGTTGAGGAAGGTGTCAGACCAGATCCATAATTTTCCTTATAGTAGAGACACTAGAGGTGCACAAGTCATGGGAGTACAACCATCTACACTATGTGGGGAAAGCTGACAGAATCAGAGCACCAGATCTCCTGAAAAGGAGAAAGCAAGCTAGAGACAGTTAGAGGATGAGTCAAGGGGACGATCTTGCTAGTGGAGACCTGGTTTTAAACATTAGGGGCTTGAGGATGAGATTGAGCATGAGGCAAAGGACACGTGGGAGTGTGAGGAGCAAATTGGTATAACCAGTGTGGCACATGAGTCACCGTTGTTGGAGGCCTCTTTGATAGCACCAGTTGACACCTTGGGGTAGAGAGTAGAGCATACACCCATAGGGATATCCATTGATGAGGTGCCAGGAGAAACAAACATGTCCACCATTGAGAAGGTGACATATGTTGTTGAGGTATCCAGGGTCGTGACCGAGTTTTCAGGTGATAACAGTGCATGACAAGATGATGAGGTGCTAAGAGACATCACCACCCTTGATGAGGAGCTGATAGGTACAAAGGAACCTAGATCTATGAGAGAGTTGTGGGATGACAACCACCTGCAACAACATGGAGAGAAAAAAGAGGGGCGTCAGTTAGTCATGGAGGGGCAATTCGTGATTCATGTTGAGCCCATGGTGGAGGATGAGCAGTGTTCTTTGGGGCCAACCACTGACTTAGAGCTGATAAATGCACAGACCGTCAACATAGTTGCAATAATTCCAGATAATAGCTCTCTTTAGGATTATATAGATGGGGCTTGCAACATTGCTAGACTACCTTTGCACCATGGAGAGAGAGATGCGGAAGCTCCTCGACAAATTTTATGTGTTGACTAGGTAAGTGAGTTGAGGCGACATGAGCTGCGCAAGGTGCAACACTCGCAGGATGGAGGGCTTGTTCTATGTCCTATAGTTTGTGCATTCAATCCCTCTCTTAGGGTTGGATGGCCGAAGATTCTAAGTTATTACTCAGTGGAGTGGGCTAGAATCATGGAGATGGTCATAATGTGGAGTAAAGCTCAGTGGGAGCTCTCAAACATTGAGGGTGCTAGAGGCCCAGGTTGCCTGAGCGCATGCATTCCTTAGGGGAGTTCTAGTTAACGCTAGTGGCCAGGTGGTTTGTGAGCAGTCTCCATTGGTTGTTTTGGCATGTTGGTTGTGCATGAGGGTGCAGGATGATTAGCATTCTTTGGCAGGAGCTAGTTGGAGGAGGTGGCATGTGTTGGCCACCAGACCAGATATTGTATGGAGACGTTGTTCTCCCATTGAGGTTTAGGACTCAGGGGTCACAGAGGATCGACACAACAGAGATATCCCCTCTAGTAGGAGTGGAGTTAGGGTGCTCAGGTCTACCGGGATGGACGATGGGACATGATGTGTGTCATGGTGGGGTCACTATCAAAGTGGTGGACAGTTTGGTACATGCAAGATACCATATGTTACAGGGTGGCACGATAGTAGGCAATAGTACAAAATACTGCACAAAGTCAGGTCATAGCATCCATTTTTATATAGAGGGATGTGGCCTGATGCATACATACCCAATTCTAGGCCATAGCACCTAGTGGTGTGCAGGGCTATGCAACAAGGAGAAGTGGCCTGCAGAGGAGCATGGAGATACATGGTGGTATACCACAACATGCTGGTTTACACTGTGGGGTAGGAGGAGTGACTCACATCTCATTGAGGACGTGCATGAAGTGACAGGTGCAGTGACACAAGTAGGACATAGGATGGTATAACAGTAGCCAGGTGTATCCAGTGGTGTACAGGGATAAGTTGTGGCATATAGTGGCATGTCAAGGAGTGTAGTGGTACTTGGTGGTATGCAGTGACACATGATGTGATGCACCGAGCTCTTGGAGCGTTGCCTCCAGGGAGACTTATGGACAAGGATAGTAGGTGTACCATTGGACGCAACTCACCTAGGATCGATGAGGACATTTTTAAGCATCTGGGGACACCATGTTTAGTGGAGGAAAGGCCTCTAAGGAGTTATTAGCAGATCCGAGGCAAAGATAGGGTCATCTGTAGGATTACTCTTGAGCATCCTGAGAGACTCTTGATCATACACTTTGGGACATACCCACCCATCATCCTCCAGTGTTGCTTATAGTCATAGAGAGTTTGGTTGTTGCCCTTTGGCACTCTCCATTTAGGCAACAGGGCATGGGAGACTCACACTAGGTAGTTAGATGAGACACCGGGTGTCATGGGCTGAGATGAGACTCTCAAGTTGAGACACTTGGTAGGTGCACGAGTTGACGGTTACTGACTTAGGGATGGCATGGTTGATTGTTGAGGTAGCATATGTTCCACCCCTAGGCTCACACTTGGGGAGATGACTGAGAGGGAGTTACATGGTGCTTTTTCAGCTGGACACTTGAGGTGTTAGGTGAGCATGAGGTGTGGAGGACGGTAGTCCTTGTTTGTAGGAAGATGCCTAAGCTTTTGGCAGTACCCGGGCACATCATCAGGAGCTGGGATAACAGATCTCATTGTGTGATTTGGTAGGCACAGAGAAGCTAGATATTTGCGGCACAACTTCTTGATGCTTGGTGCCTACCTATTGGATACCTATATGTTGTTGGGAAAAGTATCCAATACGGAATGACCCTATCCCACTCTAAGGGTGATAGTACCTCAGCAACAATCAAAGCAAAGCTATTCAAGATTACTTCTTTATGAGATGTAAGAGAGAGGAGACAGAGATCCACTAACCATTATCTTCCGCTAATGATTGATCCAATCTTCCCTCTTTGCTGCTTGCTTCCAGCTCCTTGCTCTTTCACTGGCCCAGCTACACAAAGATCCTGCGAAAGCACAAGAAAAGGAAACTACAAGAAGCATACATCCATAATTGATTCAAGGATTAGAATAAATCAAATATACAAGCATCAATACGCCACAGAGACACATGCATATAGAAGAACCTCAAATGCTTTATTAATGGAAGAAGTAAAGTTCTGAGAGTGTTACAACCATAAGAGGCCCAATCCAGCAACACCTCCCAGAAGAAAGAAATCTCCTCTTCACCTCCTTCAAAGCAATCACCCAATAGTTCTATACTCAAACCAACAGCACTTCCTTACATTCACAAGATTCCAACCTCCCTAGACCTCATGAGAGAGCTCTATATATAGGAGTTTTGGAGAAAGGATGAGTCAGCTTGAGGCTGGCATGAAGCTGACTAGTGTCCTCTCCCACTTCAGTTATTCTTCAGTTCTTGAGTCCACTTGGAGTTTCTTGCTTCCACTTGGAGATCTAGATCCTCTTACTCATCACAAGGCGAATTCCCTGATCCAAGTGTCATTTTGGAAGCTTCCTGGGCATTTGACACCTTGCAGAATGACTGTGCCACTTGGCCAATCTCGCCCAGCGCAGGTAGCCTTCATTAGATTTGACATTCAGCGCAGGTACAGAGTGGAGCAGTTGACATTCAGCGCAGATGCTCAGTGGAGCAGTTGACATGATCCAGAATTAACTTGTTTTTGAGTGTTTTCAGGGGGAGAACTGATTTTCAGTGTTGTGGTTTGCTGACCTTGTTCCTCTAGGGGTAGGAACAACATGTTTAGGGACTTTGGATCCCTTAGATTATCGACATTTCATGATTCATGCTGTTAGGCACAAAAATGTCTATAACACTATAAGAGGCAACGACGGGGCACAGAGGGGTCCCAATAGCTAGCAGCATATCACAGTAGTAGACAAAGAGGATTGGGGGTTGTGGACCTCCAATATGGTTATGGGATCCAGGGATCTAGTGGATTGGTGGGATACTCCAATCCTAAGTGAGCATGGTAAAGATAACAAGTAGACTGATTGATTCATAGGCCGACACATGGGGGATCACTGAAGCCCTCACCATAGGACAAGGAAGATTGTTGCTCAAGATTTGAGCTAGCCATGGAGTGATAGGCATTGGCACTTTTGAGTCACTTTGGAAAGATTGGCCAAGCCTTGATCATCGCATAAATTATGATCAAGAGTTATGGGAGAGGAGGCTCTGGTATGAGCATGCTAGGAAGTCATTCATGACCAGAGTGTCACAATGTTAGCAAGATAGAATCCTTCTGCAATAGGCAAGGGATTCTGGCATAACAGGGCTGAACAATTAAACTACTTGTAAAGGTGAGTTGGTTTCTATAGGGGAGGGTAATCCACATCTTCCATTTGGTTTTTTTGATTCATTAATGGTGTGGGGAAATTCACCGGTGTGACAGGGTGATTGAGATCAGGGGAGGCCCAAGTAGACGAGGGTTCAATTTCACCAGGATTGGATTTCATCTTCAAGAGTTTACTCTTGTAGTGCATGAGATGGATTACTCAGTAGGAAAATTTCATGGGGAGTTGGGCAGAGTCCTACTTTATCATGATGCTATACTTATTGCTGGTATGTAGAGGGCTTCTGGTACCTATATCTGGTTGGATAATGAATGGAGCAAGGTGTGCTTCACATTGATTAGGATGGCTTGGGACCCTGGTATTGAGGGATTCCTTCATGTCAGGATAATGCTGAGATTAGGGATGACTCAATGGTACATTTGGGACCCTACTATTATTGGCGGTTACAATGGTGATGAATAATAAGAGAGGGAACTTGTTCAGGCATTACTTGAGGATACACAATTTTTTGGGGGGAGGACTATAATGTCCCTTCCTAAATTATTTTGGAACAAGATTTATTTCTACATTTTGGGGACAATTTTGGAGGAGATGGGGCCCATTAAATTTTATTAGGAGACTTAGGAGTTAGAAGTAAGTTATTTTGGTTTTGTTCACACAAGGAAAATAACGTGTGCTTCACATTGATTAGGATGGCTTGGGACCCGGGTATTGAGGGATTCCTTCATGTCAGGATAATGTTGAGATTGGGGATGACTCAATGGTACACTTGGGACCCTACTATTATTGGTGGTTACAATGGTGATGAATAATAAGAGAGGGAACTTGTTCAGGCATTGCTTGAGGATACACAATTTTTGGGGGGAGGACTATAATGTCCCTTCCTAAATTATTTTGGAACAAGATTTATTTCTACATTTTGGGGACAATTTTGGAGGAGATGGGGCCCATTCAATTTTATTAGGAGACTTAGGAGTTAGAAGTAAGTTATTTTGGTTTTGTTCACACAAGGAAAGTAACACTTCCTAAGCTAATAGTTCGAATTGCATGAGAGGGAAAATCGATGGCTTAGTGGGGGATCCACGAAGAAGGGAAAATGAAGGGAAAAAGGCTCCACAAAATCTATAAAAGGAAGGCAACACTCCTCATTTCATTCATTCTTGGCTGATTGAATTTGATTCTGTTGCTCAAGCTTCTTAGCCGAGTCACTGGATGTTTAGCACAAGTTCTTCAAGCGAAGATCTCACCCTTTCTTTGGGGGACTTCAAGTGCCACCCTAGGAAGGTTTTCTTCATTTCTTCAAGAGGAGGATCACATTGTGATTCCCAACAGTAGCATTCCCTTCCAAGTTGTGTGTATTACTTAGGGACGTAGTGCAGAGGAGCCTAGGGAGGATTGTCAACATCTAGGAGATTTTGAGAGTTGATTGAGCTTCTCGCTTGGCAGTGTGACTTTCACACTACCTGGTCTAGCACAAAGGCAGTGTGTGGGAGCTCATTTAGTGCGAAGAGTATCAGTCCTTGAGGCTGAGCTTTGCCATGGAGGTTAGAGGAGATATTTTGAGTGGTGTTTGCTTCCATTTCATAGCTTGGAGGAGGAATTTGTGGTCATTCCTTGCAGACCATATTTCTGGAGCTGTTTGGAGGGCGTGGGCCATAAAAGAGGTCGAATTTTGGAGGTCAAAATATGGCCAAACCATTTCTGGGTTTTTCTAGGTTTTTGACAAGGATCCTAGATATAAAGTTTCAGAATTTTTTGAGCACCAGAAGTGGGGTTTTCATCCGTATCTTTTCAGTAGACACTGTAGAATTGCTGGGGATTGCACAGTGCCTTTGGGGTTCGATTCTGGGAGGTCAAAATAGGGCCAAACCATTTCTATGTTTTTGTGGGTTTTGGTCAAGGAGCTTGGGGCTGAATTTGTAGCATTTTTTGAGCAGCAGAAGTGGAGTTTCTTGCAGTTCCTTTCCAATCAGCAGTGTAGGTTTATGGGTAGCGTAGAGCATTAGAGTAGTCATTTCCAGCATTTGAGATCATTATATTATCACCTGGGTTCTGTCATGCTTGCCATTGAGGCAAGCCTAGGTTCATTCCTCCATACTATTGTACTTGATCCATTGATTAATAAAATGGCTCAACTGGTTATTACTTCTGGAGTTTTATGAGCATTTGCTGATTGTTTAAAATTTATGTGTTGTAAATCGTTTTTGCTTTTCATATCACTGTTTATTTAAGTTTGGAACATTACATAATATAGGGTCCAAAAGAATTTTCTCGGGGCACTGTCCTGAACCCGGGGGGCTACTGCCCCCCTGCATACCCCCCAACAGGGGGGGGGTAGCCACCCCCCTTGTGATCCCCCAACAACGCTCGACGCAACATATAGGGTGGCTACTAGCCCCCCATGCATGGGGTAGTCATGGAAAGAATATAACACAACCCCACAATGAGAATTCTGGTTTTTGCACAATTCTTATTACATATTCTAAATGCCGACATCTTTGCTTTTGTAGGTTTGGAAATGCTGCGGTGGCTGCATTCGAAGTTTCATTTCACATGACTCGACTTCGTCTCTGGTTAAATTAGGGTTTAGGGTTTAGACTAGTTAATTTTAGGTTTTTCTTATTATTTTTCTAATTAGGGTTTTCTTATCAAAATTTGCTTTCTATCATTTTCTTCTATGGCTAAGATTTAGGTATGCTTGATTGTGTTTTCTCTATCATAAGAACTTAGTTGTTGCATAACATTTGGGTTTTAAGCACACACATTCATCTTTTTCATTGAAATCTTTGTGTATGCATTGCATTGGCATTTTAATTGCAATTGGATGTTTGCTTCCTTGCATTAGTTGATCTCTTCCGCACATAGCATTGCATTGCATCATAAGCCCTACCTACTGCATTACATCATGCATTTGTCTTCTTGCATGGCATACACTAGTCGCTGACCCAACCTTGCACTTTCCTCCATGTTGCATGCCACCACATGAGCCTTCACAAACTTGGATCTTTCGAACCTTTGGTGTTGTGACTAGCTTCCTCACACCTATTCGCACGTGCTCAAACCTTAAAGTGATTTCTTTTACCTCTTTGCACATGTTGAAACCCTAAAAGAGCTTCCCTAGTCACCTTTCCCTAGCATTAAAACCCTAGCCCTAATGATTGTGTGTAGTTGTGATGGTTACTCCAATAGGTAGCTTCTCTTAGAATCAATCATCAAAGTTACATCCTAGACATCTCTCCTACAAGTCTAACTTATTAACAAGGAAAATAAGAATAGATTTCTTGTGGGGAACCCTAATCAGTTTGAATGACCTATACCCATAACCTAAACCTTGTGCTCAACATGGTCTTGAATGTTTCAATGACTTGTTTTCATTGTTCACTTGTTATTTGGAGATGAGATGTGGAAGCTTGGCATGAGGTAAAACCTAAATCAGAATATCTTTTAGTTTCTGTCAAACAAGAAAAAACCTCTCTTGCTCATAAAATAAGTCAGGATCCCTCATCCTCCCTGGCGCAATGAATGCCCAGTAATAAGTGAAAATGCACACATGAAATAAAATGAAATTAAATAAAGGGCAAAGGATCAAGAAAGGCTTCTTGTGCAGAGAGGTAATGCAATGACTCCACCGGGGTACTGACCAGGCTCACAGGTAGTGGAGCAACATCTGTGATTTCTTGAAGTGACTCCATCTGGGTACTATCTAGGCCTGCTAGCAGCGAAGCAACACCTAAAACTTAATTTAAAAAAAAAATATGAATACAATAAGCCCTCTGCCTCGTCCTTTGCATCATCATCAACTAATAATATGCATGAACTTCTAATTGGGTGTTTACTGACTAGAAGGACCTAGTTGAGACACAAAGGGAAGGCGTATCTGTAAAGGTTAATGGTAACACAAGAGGTAGTCATAGTGACTGTTCAATATTCCCTTATATCATTATCCAGACTCGAACTATTACAGGGATGTTGGCAGAGATACTAGATTCTACCAGTGGTTCACCAATTGCTGTAGTCGCTACAACAACAACCAAAATTTTTCGGCATATCCAAAATTTTAGGCCCCCCCCCTCTACTCGCCTCAAGCCATTAAGGTTATGCACCAATTTTTGATTGGTTAATCGCCCCATGTCTTGTTCTTATTATACCCTGTTGATACACTTTCCCGTGAAATCATGTGATATAAATTGCATTATTTTATCATGTTTTATCCAGGCGGTCACACTTCCACCCAAGTCGCTGGGTCACGTTACAACACGTCAGGTGAGCTTCCAAGGAGTGTGACCAACCCTCTAGTATGAGCATGTGAATTTTAGTAAGTTGCACTCCCACCTAGGTCTTGAGGTCGCGTTCTTGTGCCTCAGGAAAAGAAGCCAAGAGATGCAACTTTTCTAGAGTGCGACTATGTGACCTTCATAAAGTCACAAATTACTTCATAGGTCATTACATCAGTGCAATTGTCTCTTTGAAAGTTAATTTTTCTGTGTGATCGCACTACATTACCAGATCGATTAGATTGTTTGGATGGTTGAATAAATGATACAATTTTGAGAAGAAAAACTTGGAGTGGCTCACGATATGACAAAAGGGATGCTCACATTGAGTTTGGCGTGCAATACCATGCAACATGTTCGGTATTAAAGAGAGTTTTGAATCATCATGAGAGAGGTATGATGGCACTTCGGAAATACCAACATACATAAGGCTTCTATGAAGGCACCATCCAAGGGTTTTAAAGGGCTACATTGACATTGCAAAGGGCATGTTTTCACCACCTAACGATACATTATTCTCAAGGGAATACCTAATGGATGGTTGCTCATTTTCTTCTTGAGCAATCATTGGATGAACTACAAAACATTGGAATGTCATATTCACTGGAATCTCATTTGATGAAATTCTATGTCACATGATTTCATGCTGAGAGGTCTCTTGGAGTTATTGACGTGTCTTTTATAAAGGAAAAATAAATTAATAATAATCATAGAAGCATCTTCCGTTGGTTTCCAATCATAGGGATGAAACAATTTAATATTGGTTAGTGGACTTGTAGAGAACACTATGTCGAGAATGGGGGAAAATTAATTGTGTTTTCTGCAAGTGGAGTATATATTGCAGTCTTTTTCAACCATGAGGTTACAATTTTGAGGAAAGATGACAAAATCACAAAAGCATTTCAATCATTGAATGGTTTCTGACACATACGAAATAGTTAAGTATAACTTGGTCTAGTATAGAGTTAGGTAAAGTGTGTTTCTTTACTATGTACTTTTGTAACTTATAATCTAATGGTCATGATATGTTCTAGACATTAAGTGATCCGACGGTTCATTCTCTCCTCGGTATTACTGACACTTGATCCGTGGCTTAACACTCGATTGGTCCATGATCTCTATTTAAAGAGCATGGAGGGTCATTTGTAGGGTGACTGTTCATGAGAGAAGCTTATGTAAATTTTCTTTCTTTTATTAATAAATTTCCTGAAGTGGCCGCGTTGGCTTAGGCCGTGGACTGTTTCCCTCTTTGAGGGTTTTAACCACGTCAAGAATACTGGTGTATTGATCTGTGATCTATTTGTGAGCAGTGTCCTTTGGTGTTCTATCTAAGGAACTTACCTTGTAAATTCCTACATGGTATCAGAGCCATTTGAGGGTTGCATTCGTTGGTGATCCAAATCGGAAGCCGATACAACTGCATCCGACTGTCATTTCCTAGATCTACTGTTTTTGACTGCTTTCGGGCCGAGAAGACTTCTCTATTGTGTTAGGAGCATCTGTTCTAGTGAGCAACACCTTTTGTTTTACGTGAAAAGGTTTTCGGTAGCCCTAGCTACGTCATTTTTAAGATCTGGAGGTATACAATCTTTATTTGCAGCTTTTGTTATTCATCTCTCTGTTTATTTTGGTTTATTTAGCTCTCCATTTTTTTACGAGATCTATGCCTTTCATTTCTACATATGCTCTTTGCCTCGTGACTCTGTGCGATCTGGGAAAATAAGAAATAGAAAGGAAGAATTTTCCTCATGCGTATGCTCTTTTCCGTCACCCCTTAGTGTGATCTCGGAAAATCAGAAACATTGAGAAAAATTTAGTTTCTGGTGAAAGCTAACTTCAAGCCATAAGGTTTGGTTTTTTTTGCATGTCCATGTTGGGTTGTGTGATTTTTTGTTTTGTAGGCAAAAAGATCATTTTGAAGTAAGCACACACCTCAAAGCTTCAATGACTCCGAAAAAAAAAAAAAAAAAAAAAAAAAAAAAAAAAAAAAAAAAAAAAAAAAAAAAAAAGCCTCTTCCTCTTTTCCAAAAATTACTAACCGTTTAAATGAGTTCACTTGGTCCAAAGTTACTTTATGAGAATCAAGGTCTTGGGTTCAATTCTTTCTTTTTGTTGAGTTATTTTTTCAAAAAGCACATGCAACTTATGTT
This sequence comes from Pinus tabuliformis, assembly GCA_031772625.1. Classification (NCBI taxonomy): domain Eukaryota; kingdom Viridiplantae; phylum Streptophyta; class Pinopsida; order Pinales; family Pinaceae; genus Pinus; species Pinus tabuliformis. The sequence continues at coordinate 275,183,475 of CM062814.1, read as the reverse complement.
TTAAAGTTACTTCATGTAAAAGTGTTCTCACCCATTATAAAAGACGAGTCACTTATAATTCTAAAGTCTCTCTATCTTTTATTTCAGTTACAATTTAGTGAGTAGCTCATAAAGTACCATTGTGAAAGTCACCGCTTCCTATTTTCCAAAAATTACTAACCTTTTAAACTAGCTCACTTGGTCCAAAGTTACTTTATGAGAATCGAGGTCTTGGGTTCAAGTCTTTCTTTTTGTTGAGTTACTTTTTCAAAAAGCACATGTAACTTATGTTTTAAAGTTACTTCATGTAAAAGTGTTCTCACCCATTATAAAAAGCAAGTCACTTATAATTCTAAAGTCTCTTTATCTTTTATTTCAATTACAATTTAGTGAGTAGCTCATAAAGTACCATTGTAAAAGTGACTTTCACTTGTTTATATAAGTGGGGCACATAAAATCCTTTTTAAAGTGAGCTAATTAGATTACGTTTGGAAAGGGGGGGATTTTTTTATATAACATTACCATTCACTTCCGCACATTCGCGCAATTTGTCGGCATTTTCAACAACTTTTCTTTAAAAAACCATAACTTCTTCATCCAAAAGCCGTTTTCATAGCCATTTTTTTTTAATCGGCCTAATTTTTTGAGATATTTCCATTGGAACACTTAGTTTCAGCATACAAAGCTTCAGTTTCTGTTAAAATGGAAAATCCATGCCAATTTATTCTTGATAGCACCAACTACTTCCAATGGTGGTCCTACATTGTGGATTTACTTAGAAGTAAAGGTCTTTACAGAATAGCCTCGGGCCAAGAAACTAAACCTAAAGATGAAGATAAGGTAGCCAAATGGGAAAATAGGCAAGATAAAGCACGTGGGTTGATAGGGATGTCTATTTCCCCATACTTTAGATTCCATATCGCATAATTTGATACCCCAAATGAAGCAATGAAACAACTCACTAAAGTTTTTGGAATTAAAAATGAAATTAGGGCCCATCAACTCGAAAATGAGTTGCTTACATTGGACCCCAATAATTTTTCTTCCAGTGAAGATTTTTTGTCGAAGTTCAAGATCCTTAGACTTCTCTTGGAAGGTTTTAAGGTTAAGAAAGAAGATGGTGGCCTTTTCTATTCCATTCTTACTAAGTTGGGACCAGCTTAATCAGTGTTTGTTTCCACCTTCCATTCTACTAGAGAAGCCTTTATTTCTCAAAGACAAGACTACAAGTCCCCCTCTTTTGATGCCTTTTGTGATTCTTTAATAAGAGAACAAGAAAAACTCTTACATATTGGTCTTCTTAATCTTGGAAACTCTTCTAAGAAAGCCTTAGCTACCCAAAAACAACCAAATTCAAAGAATCCTAAGAAGAAGTATCCTAAAAAGAATGGTCCTAAACCAAACAAGGGTCCTAAGAAATTTCATTCTCAAAATGAAAAATCAATTCAACAAAATGATAAGGCAAATAAAAGCAAAGGGAAGAACAATGATAGGCATTGCAACTTTTGTAATCGAGATGGCCACTTCGAATCCAAGTGCTTTAAGAAGATGGAAGCCTTAGAAGCTGTTAGCACTCAGAATGAACCTCAAGGCTAAGAAGAGGCAATTCCGAGGTAACCACAGACCAAGCTTCGATCTGGAATCTAGCCCTGCCAGACCAGAGAGGGATCTCTCTTTGCCAACAAAATGTGGCTGCAATAAATGAAATCTTAGGCTTGTTATGGAGTATGGGAATTTGTTTAAAAATTTTTGGGTCGAAACAACAAGAGAAAGGACAATTGGGCTATGGAGTCGATGCCAGTTTCTACCGGCAAACTTGGGGAAAAGTAAGTGCCATGTTCAGCCAGATAAAGATTATGAATGTGAGAAGAATAGGGGAGAAATCCTGCTGCCCTGAAGGCATCAAACAAGGGATGGATCTACAACAACAACTTTAGATGAAAGAGAATCACGAGGTTGCTCAACAAAGCATCTAGCAAAGGATGAATTTTGCAAAGACAACCATTGCATCTAACAGAAAAATCATCATGAAAGGAGCATCATAGGGGATGAATTCGTAACACATCTCTTAGATAATGCTATAAAAAGGTAGAAAAAACAAAATATGTAAGTGAGTTACATGAAAAACATACTGAACAATAACACCGTGATGGATCCCAGGTCCAAAGGGCAGAAAACTGCTTTATTAAAATGATATTCAGGAAAAATTTACACAATGCCAAACAACCTCTCTGCTGCCAAAATCGAACCTCTACACTATGAAATTCATAAAATATATACATTTTCTCATCCCTGTACTAAGGGAATTGAGCTCAACCATCTTCTTCAAAATAGAATCAGTTACATTAAACTTGGACCGAATTTCTGAAAATAGGTGTTGAAGATGAACTCGTATCTCCTAAACCATAGCAACTGTTACAAAAATGAAAGATTTTTTTGTAGGCAGGGTCATGATGGAGAAAAACCTCTCACAAATTTTGGAAATTCGTTTCCAGTTGCTCAAAATATATGCCACAAAATCATCTCTAAAACAAAAAATCATTAAAAATTTAAATATGTGAAAGTAAGTTGTAAAGATCTAGTCACATATCCAAATTCACGATACCTGTGAATAAAATAAAAGAAGTTTTTGTTATATGGATTGTGGTTAACAAAAACCTCTTTGGGTTTCTCAAAATTACTTTCCATATGTTGTAAAATGGCACCGTATTAAAATGACTAAAACAGTAAAATAACTGCAAAATTTGTTTTGTTTTAATGTAGGCTTCAAATATCACTGCATATCTCCCACATAGTAGTACCTGTGCATAAAATGAAGGAGGTTTTTGTTATATGGTATGTGATGGAAAAAATCCTCTTTCACTTTTGTAAAATTCATGTCCAAACTAATTTTGTTGTAAACTTCTCCCTATGTGCAACAACTGACCTCAAAACATGCATAACCAAGAATCAATCATTCATTTTGACCATATCTTTTGATCCGAGAGCCGGTTATGGGAGTGTGATATACCGTTGGAAATATTTTTCTGAGCTCCTTTTGATGAACATACTTAGGATATGATTTTCACTGAAACTCATGTGCAAAACATCTTTGAAAACCAGACATAGTAAGAGCCCATTTTGATCCCTGGTGACAGGTTGCAAAGACTGGAACTAACAGAAGCAACAATGAAGAAACATAACATCCATTTGGAGCACTCTTCAACTTCAACTTCATCTTCAGGAATATCACTTTCTGCATGTGGTTGTCAAGCATCTCGGTCTAGTTATGCACTAAATGTATCTTCTTCTTCTCATTCTCATGAGTGACTCATTGATTCTGGAGCTTCTTATCACATGACCAAAAACAAAGCCATGTTTTCTTATTTAAATGATTGTAACACAAAAAATATATATGTTGGTGATGATATATTTCTTAGTGTTGTAGGGACTGGAACTATTCATCTAGACAATGGTTAATTTAATGATGTACTATGTGTTCCAACCTTATCCTACAACATTCTATCTATATATTAGATAACTCATTCAGGTGAAGGTAAAACCGTTGAATTTTCACCTCACGATGTTGTAATTAAGGACCTAAGAGATCCTAGATATATTTTAGCTACTAGCATTGTTGATGATTCTACAAGGTTGTATAAATTTAACAACTTTGGGTCATCAACACTTCCCTCGGTATTTGTTGCTCATAATGATGAAGTGAGAAAACTTTGGCATGAGTGATTTGGTTACTTAAACTATCGCTCCCTTCAAAATATATGTAAAGAAAATATCGTGACAGGTCTTCCTATGGTATCTTGCAAAGATGGTGTTTGTTCCAGATGTGTACTCAGAAAACATCATCGGGATAGTTTTGAAAAACGTGCCTCTTGGCACGCCTCAGCCCCTTTATAGCTTGTGCATAATGATTTATGTGGTCCACTTTCAGTTGTTTCATTCTCTAGCTACAAGTATTTCTTAACTTTCATTGATGATTTCTCCAAATGCACATGGGTATACTTCTTAAAACTCAAGAGTGAAGTATTTAACATATTCTTGGCCTTTAAGGCCTTTGTTGAGAAACAATCTGGACATCAAATTCTTAAGCAGAGAATATGTTAACAACAAATTCATCAACTTTTGCACTGAGCATGGAATTCAAATGCAACATACTGTTCCATATACTCCACAACAAAATGGTGTAGCTAAAAGGAAGAATCACACCTTAAAGGATATGGCTAATTGTATGCTTCAATCTAAAGGAATTAGTCTTAATTTTTGGGCAGAAGCAATTAACTGTGCAAATTAAATAGTAAATCGCACTCCTACTAAGGTTTTAAATAATATCACTCTAGAAGAAGCATGAAGCTCAATTAAACCAGATGTAAGTCACTTTCGTGTTTTTGGAAGTGAAGCATGGTCCCATATTCCAAATGAGAAACATAAAGCTTTAGAACTTAAGAGCGAAAAATGTATTTTTGTTGGATATTCTTAAGATGTCAAAGGATATAGACTTATTCCACTTAAGTCCAAAAATGTTATCATTAGATGAGATGTAAAGTTTGATGAAAATATATCGGCCTACAAACCTAGTTCGGCAGATGTGCCACCTCTCTCTATCCCTTCTGCTTCTGAAAATATTTCTTCTTCAGATGATGATATTGAGGATGACAATCCTCCCCCACCTTCTCAGGATCCTCCTTCAGCTCCTCAGCTTCCAAAATGGGTCCGTTCTACTCATGATGCAACAGGTGCTCTTGCAGGTGATCCTACATATCAATGATGTACACGTTCTTAGTTCGATAGAGCCTCTTCTTTACTGGCTCAAGCTTCAACGAATTATGATCTTGACACCTTTACAGAAGCTTCAGGCCATCCAGATTGGGAAGCAGCTATGAATGAAGAATATCGTTCATTATTGGCAAATGATACATGGGATCTTGTTCCTTTTCCAAAGGGACGAAAACTTGTTATATGCAAATGGGTTTACAGAATCAAGTATGGACCAGATGGAAAATTTGATAAACATAAAGCTCGTCTTGTTGCTAAGGGTTTTCACAAGTTGAATGCATTTTCTATACTGAAACCTTTTCCCCTGTTGCGAAAATGAACTCTATTCGCCTTGTTCTTTCCCTTGCTGCCTCTTTCAAACGAGAAGTCCATTAGATGGATGTTAAATCTGCCTTCTTTCATGGGGACTTGCATGAAGAAATCTATATGGAACAACCTACTGGATTTATACAAACAGACTCCAACCTTGTATGTCGGCTTAAGAAATCCCTTTATGGTCTCAAGTAAGACCCTCGGGCTTGGTATGCCAAAATGGATAGCTTTCTTTTAGATACTGGATTTTCTAGGTGTCATTCTGACAATATTGTCTACACCAAGAAAGTGGGTAAGTCTCTTATCATTCTTGTTCTTTATGTTGATGATCTTATCGTTACAAGTAGTGATCCCAACCTTATAAACCATGTGAAGTCCAGCCTTAAAAATAAGTTTGAAATGACAGAATTAGGACACTTGCATTATTTTCTTGGTCTTCAAGTGTTGCAATCCAAGGAAGGTATTTTCCTTTCCCAGTCCAAGTATGCATGTGATCTTCTACGCCATTTTCACATGGAATACTGTAAGCCAACCCCTTCTCCCTTTCAGTCTGGAGCCAAACTTTCAGTCACTTGTACTTCCCCTAAAGTTGATGCTACCTTATACCATCAACTTGTAGGAAAAAACTTGTATCTGACGCATACCCGTCTTGACCTTTCCTTTGATGTTGGCCTTATTGCTCGATTTATGCAAAAACCCCATGAAAATCATTGGAAAGCAACTAAAAGAATACTTCATTATGTTCGAGGTACAATTCAGTTTGGGATTCATTATAGTGTAGAAGCATCTCCTTTATTGGCTGGTTTCACTGGTTTGGATTGGGCTGGTGACCTTGATGATCAGAAGTCTATTGCAGGTTATGTGTTCACTCTTGGTTCTGGACCTATTACATGGGCTTGTAAGAAACAAAGTTCCATTTCTCTTTCTTCAGCAGAAGTAGAGTATCGTGGCGCCATAGAAGCTAGTAAGGAAACCCTGTGGCTTCATCAGATCTTGTCTGAGTTTGGCTTTTAGCAGCAGCATCCGACTACACTTTAGTGTGATAATCAAAGTGCCATTCAACTATGCAAAGATCCAGTCCAACGTTAGCACATCAAACACATTGAACTACACATGCACTTCATCGGAAATATCATTCATGACCATGTTCTTGAAGTGCAATATTGTTCAACCAATGATCAAGTTGCAGACATCTTTACAAAGGCTCTCACAGAGGCGAAGTTTACTAAACTTCAATTTATGGTTGGAGTTCAGGAAGTTTTCACTAAGGGGGGATAGGCTCTAATGCCTCCTTCCTTCTCCTATTGTGTCATATTTGTACATCCTTCAATCCTATCCCAAGTTGTTCTTAAGGGGGGATGTTAGGATATCTCGACACATAGGAAGTAGTTAAGTATAACTTGGTCTAGTATAGAGTTAGGTAAAGTGTGTTTCTTTACTATGTACTTTTGTAACTTACTATCCGATGGTCACAATATGTTCTAGACATTAAGTGATCTAACGGTTCATTCTCTCCTCGGTATTACTGACACTTGATCCATGGCTTAACACCCGATTGGTCCATGATCTCTATTTAAAGAGCATGGAGGGTCATTTGTAGGGTGACCGTTCACGAGAGAAGCTTATGTAAATTTTCTTTCTTTTATTAATAAATTGCCTGAAGTGGCCGCATTGGCTCAGGCCATGGACTATTTCCCTCTTTGAGGGTTTTAACCACGTTAAGAATACTGGTGTATTGATCTATGATTTGTTTGTGAGTGGTGTCCTTTGGTGTTCTATCTGAGGAACTTACCCTATAATTTCTTACATTTGTTGCATGGAATTTGGGTGGATTATTAGAATTTCCTTGTGGTCTTTGATAACTTGAATACCATTTATTTTCTCAAATCAGATGAAGAATTCTAAGGAAGATTTCAAAGTGTCATTTACAAGTACCAGAGACACGTGTTGGATTATTCATTTGGGATGATAGGAAAGAACAAATATTTGATAGGTATAGTATCATGGTTATTACACCAGATTGTAGTTTCCAGTGGATTGTACTTAATGAGGAAAATAATGCAGTATATCACTTGAATAGGAGGGAAACCCACCAAGTAAAACTAAGGAGACAACATCCATTGGGAATATATTATGCTTGTTTCCAAAAGGATATTTCTATGCTAGTGGTGGCTGGGCTAGTTAAGGGAGGTAGGGATGCTGATTTATGTGGAGGAAGCCAAGATCTCTCACAAGAAGCCTTGCATTCAGGGTGTCCAACCAATAAACAAACTGGGTCCACATAGTTGACCAAGGCACTATGTCAACCACGATGGCAAATGTCATAGCAAGAAAATGGTCATTCAATGCAGCTAATGAACCACATAATTTTGTCTTGTACTCTGGCAACTACCTTGGAAACAAGTGTTCTAGGGTTTCCAAGTACCCTCTACATCTTCCTCTTCTCTTTCATCATAATGTAAATGTTCTCATCATGATGTCAACAGTTAGACCAAGATAAATTAAGCATGTACTATGCAATAGGTATGAGAGGGCATTGAGGAAGCTTAAGAGTCATGAGGGTAGATGAAAGGTCATAAGGGGAGGTCAAGGGTCACGATAGGTGAACGATCACCTCATCTTTATAAATGTTTGCCCCTGCCTCATTTGGGGGGGACTTTAGCACTTGAGTTGAGGCTAAGATTAGAGAGTTGATTTGTGCTCGAGATCTAGAGGCACACAACTCTTGGCAGGTAGTAGAATAGAGTTGTAGTGAGCCTAGGGTTTTGTATTGGGAAATGGTATGAGTAGCCCATGTTCCAATATTGGGTTTTGACCAATTGCAAGACATGTACTTGAAGTTGAAACAACATTAATAATATGCTCTCCCTATTCGACACTGATTCCATGCTTACTCATGGTTTTTGTATTGGTTGTCTGATACTTCACTATATTTGTATGTGCACTTTCATATACATAATATGTTATGCACTGATTCATAGTGGTTGCATGTATGTTTTGTTTTCGAATTTGTGTTTACTTGTTCCTTTCCATGTCGGTGATCTATTGTGAAGTAGTTTGCAATTAAATTCTGGTCCGTTCTTGTTCATGTATGTCTGATTGGGTTTTGGCTCACTGATCCCTCTCATGGACTACCCCTTCTTATTGTTGTTGAGACTTGTTTGTATCTTTGTCTGTAGTTTATCAATCTTGGGCTGATTTTGTTTCACTGTCTGGGAATTTCACCCTTGTCCCCACATCGACACGTTCTCATTTGACAACCAAGAGTAGAAGCATTTATGGTGGCAGTTGTTGAGCCTCCAAAATGTCAAAATGTCATACATTTTTACCTTCACTGCTAGTATTTCACTCACATTTCACAACTCTATAACCTTACATTAGCCTCCATTTTCATGTTCATATATGGTGACATTAGTATTTTCCAAAGTTATTAGTTTCAAGTATTTAGAGTGGATTTATGATTAAAAGTTAGAAAAATAACATAAATTTACATATACCTGAAGGTGGAATAAGTTTGGGGATATGGGTAGGTGATTTGGAAGCTTCCAAGACACTCTTATGTGGTCTCCAAGGTTCAATTTCGAATTCTCTTCAAGATTGAAGCAAGATTTGGGAGGAGTCAAACAGATCTCATGGGAGAAAATATCTCAATAAAGAAATATTCAAAGAGGTTTGAGGAGATAATCATTCAAGCCCATTTCAAGGAGAAGATCATGAGGATATGGATATCTCATCCAAGATTTGTGTGAGGATTTGAAGGGATCATATTTTGTAATTATGGAATTTGGTTGAGATAAAAGTGGAGTTTTATTTATGAGTTGCTTATCTCCTTTCCAAAGAAACTCATGTATATAAATGAGTTCTCTCTCTCTCTATTTGGGAGATTAGATCTAATATGAGAGGAATGTAAAGTTAGATTATGTTATGTAATGATTGGATATGATTGTAAGTCAGTGTAATGCAATATATTGATATTTCTTTATTGTGAATGCAAGCTCACATGTATTTGTTTTTTCTATTTGTTATTTTTTTCTTTTCATATGTTGTTTTTCTTTTATGCAATTTCATATTTCTAGATTAATTTAATTTATGCAATTCAATTTCAGTTGTGTGCTTCAATTTTAAACATTAGATTAGGTTAATTTGGCTTCAATTCTGCATATATTGTGCATGTGCCTCATAAGTCTACGAAATCCTCGGGTTGACAATTAATGATTGGGAAATTATTAAATGACAATACCTTCACCCAACAATAGGTGGACCCATGTATCGGACGGGGCTCCTATCCCAAATGGGGTGAGGTCTAATTAGGAATTCACACTGGGGAAACCCCCTAGTTGTTGGCGGTACATTTCAGCCCGTCAACATAGTGTTTGATTCTAACCAACTTTGTTGGATCACATAATATTCAGTCCATAAACGAGTGTTGGCACTCCTAGCTATTTATGCGAAATTTGTTCTATTTTGTTAGCTAGTTGATTGTTCTAGTCAACTCATCTTTCATTAACTAGTCGAATGCCTAAGCTGAATTGATTTTTTAGTCGATATCAACCACTCAACTGGTTGTAAATTCCACTATTTTTCTAGTCAACCACTCAACTATAGTTGAACCCTCCATTGATTGTTTCTTATTTTTCGATCCTTTGTTGGTTGATACTTTGACTAACTACCTCTAGAAGATTTAGAGGTGTGATAAACCAATAAAACCTTAAGTGTTCTAGAGGTTTACGATACCCCCCCATCATTATAGCTTCGTGAAGCATGAGAATACCATGTAGCTTATCAAATGTAGCTTTAACTAATGGATTCATAAAGGTATCAACAATTTAATAATTTATCTTGCAATATAAAAGGGTGACAACCTTGTCTTGAATCAATTGTCTCAAGTAGTAAGCATGAAATTTGACATGTTTTATCTTATTATGTGCAACATGATTTTGAGCAACCTAAATTGCACTATGATTGCCACAATAAACAATATTCTAGGCCTTAAAAATAAACCCAAGCTCTCTCAAGAGTTGATGAATCCAAACTGCATGTGACCCTAAACTAACAACTCGACGATATTCAACTTTCATAGTCGATGGAAAGACTATGTGCTACTTGCTTGACAGAATCATGGGTCCAACATTGAGGAAAAACATATAGTTAGAAGTGGGTTTTATTTCATCAATGTCACCTTCCCAGTCGGAGTCAGTGAAGCCAACTAACAAATATGAACATCTATTGAATTTGGTACCAAAATGAGAGGTACCATTAATGTAAGAAACAATATTTTTTGCATCTTTCAAGTGCCTTTCTCACAGATCCTGCATAAACCAAGAAACCATAATAAAAATTAAATAAATATCAAGTCAACTGTGATTTAATAAATAATGCTTCCAACCATCTTTCGATACAAGGTAGCATCAACTTTCGAGGTTTGACTTTCTTTAGGTGATTTGATACTTGATTGAAAATGTGTAGCACATGGCTTGAAATTGTCCATCTTAAAGTATTTCAACAATTCCAATACATATTTTGATTGAGAGAGAAAAAGACCATCAAATAATGGTGAAACTTGAAGACCAAGAAATAAATGCAGAAGACCCAAAGTTGGTCATCTCAAAGGTTTCATCAAGTCAACTCTTCAATCAAAGAACTTTTTCAATGTTATTACTAATGATAATCGAGTCATCGACATTTACATCAACAATCAAAGTATCAACATTACAATGTAATACATAAATATTGTGGTTAGATTTACAACGTTTGAACCCAATTTTGAGAAAGAATTGATCAATCTTAATATTAGGATACCAACCTCTAGGTCTCTGCTTCAAACCATACAATGATTTTTCAATGGACAAACAAGATTTGAATATATCACAAAATGAGGAGGTTGCTTCATGTAGATTTATTTGAATAAGTCATCATGATGCGAGGCACTCTTAACATCCATCTGATGAATTTTCCATCCAAAATTTGTAGCAAGGGATAGGATTAATTAAACAAAATTCATTTTTGCAACAATAATGAAGTTTTATGTGTAGTCAATTCATTCTTGTTGTGAAAAGCCTTTGTGACAAAATAAACTTTATGATGCTCAACAAGAGATTTAGAAGTGAATTTGGTATTATATATCCATTGATACTTATAACATTCTTCACTTGTGGTTGAGGAACTAAGTCCCAAGTATGATTATTCAAAATACAATCAAGTTTAGCCTACATAACGTGTTCCCATTTAGGTTGTCCTTTTGCATTAACATAGGAGTCTAGATCATAGGTGTCATGAACATGAGCCATCAACACCATACTGGCATGTTTATTTTCATTATCATTTGTTAGACTGAGGAAATATTACCAACATCATGTCCAATGACTTCAACTATTTTAGCATCTCGTCGAAGTAAACAAGGTGTTGACAATCTGACATTACTTTTAGAAATTAGATTAAGAGAGTTTACAATTTCAATTAGATGTGACTGTTGGTTGGTTAATGGAGTCGACAGAGTGGTCAAAACATTGAAAATGGGAATAATTGATCCATTATCTTCAAAACATCAAAGGGAACATTATACAATTGTCTAGAATAATCCAACATCTTAATGCCAAAATAATTCTCATCAAGTATCACATTTCTCCTGATAATGATTTACCTTTCTTTTGACTCTTCAAAGTATTCCATCATGATTCAAGCATGACTCTTTGCATCCAATTTCTTTATGCAATCATTAGAAATATGTGCCCAAGAAATAGATTCAAAAAATTTGAGGTGATCGATTAAGGTATTCTTGCCACACTACCATGTGTCTAAGGTCACAAAACTAATAACTATAGCTTTAACAAGATTTAGAAGGTAATTGGAATAGTAGACAACTTCAACCCAAAATTTCGTTGGTAAATTTTTGGCTTATAAGAGACATCAAGACATTTCAACTAAGGTTCAATTCTTACATTCTACCACACCATTCTATTGTGGGTTATGAGGGACCAAAATATACCAAGAGATATCTAATTGAACATGTTACTCTTCAATTTCCTTTACTCTTTAGTAGGGATTCCATGTCTAGTTCCCAAACAACACAATTTTATTCATTGAAAATAACATGATCAATCTTGGAATCCATCTTAAAAAAATTAATAGATCTATACTATTCAAATAGGTTCTAGTCAACAAATAAATCTACCTAAAGTCATTCACTACAAGATTTGAATCATCACAATTTGAAGACAATAGGGCTTAGTTAAAAATGACAACTCTAATACCATATTGGGGACTGAACTTGAATAGGTAACATATAACAAAATATAAAAGAAATAAACATAAGAGTAATCATGCTCCAAGATGATGGGTGGTGTCTAAAAACATTGTTATAGCACATGGCCACAATGTATTCTAATCAAAACATCACAATCTATAGCAGTGAGATAATACATCACTACATGATTGATATTATTCATTCAATTCATATATATTCAAGCCATAGGGTCCTTTATTTGTAGTGTTTGGATCTAACCAACTCCCTTGGATTGCGAATAATCTAGTTCATAAACGAGCATTAGAAGTTCCAACCATTTCTTGAATTTTGCTCGATTTCATTGGCTAATTGATTGTTTTAATTGACTCATATTTCATTAGCTAATTGAATTCCCAAGTCAACTTGACCATTCATTCGATCTAAACCACTCAATCAATCACATGGTTGACTGCTCTACTACTCGACTACTAAATTGTAGTCAATCCCTTGACTGACTATCTCTTTTTTGTCAAATCCTATACCATTCAATTCTTTGAATAACTGTCTCAAAAATCTCTAAAGGTGTGATGAACCAATAAGACCTCAGTTTCCCACAGATTGTAGTTTTCTCAGGAAGGGTGGAGATATTGCTCACTAAACATCTTGTTGACCCTAGTTTTATTAGAAGGCATGAGGGTATTTCCCATCATTTATCCTCTAAAACCTAGAGTCATGGGAGGGTTGTGTTAAGCTACACTCCCTATACACGTGATAATAACTACCAATTTCCCGTTGGGGAAGCTTGATCAAGATAAATTATGTTTCCAATTATGGGTTCTATCTAGGGATAAGTCAATGTAACTAACTGTTATGCTCTTAACCTACAAAACAATACCCAAGCAAAGAAAAGATACCGAGAACACAGAATATGCGAAGAAAATATACCCAGAACACAGAATAGCAATGATTTTATTATTCAGAGAGAAATGTTCACAGGCCTCTTCGAGGGGGCAACCTCCAATAGAGCAGAGCTCGATTACAAAACAAGACACGATGCTCCTCGCAGGGAGTCTCTATCCTTTATATATGACTCATACATGCAATACCACGAGCCAATATCATGGGTTTTATTAATACCATCTATCTAATACTACCGCCCATTTACCATCTATCTAATACTACCGCCCATTTGCAACTAACTGTGGTCCCGTCATTAATTGCGGGTTAACCACTTACAAATATTAATATGGGCTTTATTGACTCTTGACTATGACGTGATCCCATGACATAAATAAGGGGGTTAGGGTGGGACCCTAACATGCCCTCCCCCTTAAGACTAGCCTTGTCCTCAAGGCTGAAGCTGCGGAAACTGCTGAAGAATAGTGGCTGGTTCCCAAGTTGCATCTTCCGGAGAGGTGTCTTTCCATTTGACGAGGACCTCCTTAAGCATGTGGCCGCGCAGGTGCTTCTCTCGTGTGTCTAGAACCTGTTCAGGTTGAAGCCAGATTGACCCTTCTTCGTCCAATTCAGGTAGACTGGTTTGAACTCAGCAATTGTTCCCAATCACTTTCTTGAGGCACGATACATGGAAAACTGGGTGGATTTTTGCTGTAGGTGGCAAAGCCAACTTGTAAGCCACTTCTCCAATCCGCTGAAGTACTTGGTATGGTCCGTAGAATTTTGGAGAGAGCTTTTGACAACCCTTGTCTTTGAGTGATGTTTGCTTATATGGTTGCAGCCTCAAAAAGACCTGATCCTCTTCTTGAAATTGGCGCTCTGAGCGATGTTGGTCAGCCTGTTTCTTCATACGGTTCTGAGCTTGATGAAGATTCTCGCGCAGATGGGCAAGCATGGTTGCGCGGTGTTGTAGGAGTTGATCCACGGCTTGTACTTTGGAGCACCCCGTGAGATAAGAAGTAGGGGAAGGCGGAAGTTGTCCATAGACTGCTTCATAGGGAGTCATTTTGGTAGTGGCATGATAGTTGGTGTTATACCACCATTCCGCCAGAGGTAACCACTGTACCCAAAGGTGTTGTTTTTCTGAAGTGAAACACCTAAGGTAGGTTTCTAGACATTTGTTGACTACTTCGGTTTGACCATCTGTTTGCGGATGATATGAAGTACTGAGTTTGAGTCGAGTGCCTTGTATTCTGAAGAGCTCCTGCCAAAAATTACTGGTGAAGATTGGGTCGCGGTCGAACACAATAGAAGTGGGCATGCCATGCAATTTGAAGATCTGATCCATGAAAGTTTGAGCAACCAAAGTGGGTGTGAATGGTTGGGGTAGGGCGCAGAAATGAGCATACTTCGACAGTCGGTCCACAACCACCATGATGACTGACTTGTTCCCAGACTTTGGAAGACCTGTAATGAAATCCATGGAGACCTCCGTCCAAATTGACGCCGGAATGGGCAATGGTTGTAATGTGCCTAGTGTGTGGACGGTTTCCCCTTTGTGGCGTTGACAGACGTCACATTCTGCTACGAAAGTAAGGATGTCCTGTTTCATGCCGGCCCAAAAAAATGATCTTCTGGTGCGAGCATATGTCTTCTGAAAGCCCGAATGTCCTACAATGGGAGATGAGTGCAATTCTGCTAAAATTCGACTTTTGAGGGTAGATGTTGGTGATATTACGACTCTGTCCTTGTAGCGAAGAATATCATTCTTCCACGAGTAGCCCTTGCTGGAATTGGGATCTACCTGCAATTGAGAAATGAGTTGAGAGAGCCCGGGATGTGAAAACCATTCCCTGCGAGCCTCTTCAATCCAACCTGGAATGGGGAGTGAAATTGCGAGCAGAGTACTTTCCTCCTCAAATTGGCGCGACAATGCATCTGCTACCCTGTTGTCTTTCCCTTTCTTGTAGATGATCTCATAATCATATCCCAGCATTTTGGCTAACCATTTATTTTGTTGTGGGGAAGATAGGCGTTGCTCCAAAAAATATTTAAGACTGTGATGATCTGTGCGGATTTGGAAAAGTCGCCCCAACAAGTAAGGTCGCCAGGTCTCGACTGCATGTAAGATGGCCATCATTTCCTTCTCGTAGGTAGATTGGCCTAGATTCCTCCCACTTAGTTGTTGGCTGGTGAAGGCCAATGGTCGCCCTTCCTGCATTAAGACTGCTCCAATACCTGTTCCCGAAGCATCAGATTCAATGACAAATGATTTGGTGAAGTCCGGTAGTGCTAAGACAGGAGTGGAACACATGGCGGTTTTGAGAGCGGTAAATGCTTGTTGTGCTTCTTCGTTCCAGAAGAAGGAATTTTTCTTTAGGAGTTGCATTAGGGGCTTCGCTATGCGGCCATAGTTGCGGACAAATTTACGATAATAGCCCGTGAGACCCAAAAATCCTCTCAAGCTTTTCAAGGTCTTAGGTTGAGGCCATTCTTGCATTGCCTGGATCTTCTTTGGGTCCACCTTGACACCTTCACGCCCCACAATGTGGCCCAAATACTCTTCTTCTTCCATGCCAAACGAACACTTAGACATCTTGACAAATAATTTATGCGTGCGGAGCAGTTGCAAGAGTAGATCTACATGCTGAAGATGTGCCGCCCAAGTGCCACTATAGATGAGGATGTCATCGAAGAATACAAGGACAAATTTTCTGAGATATGGTTTGAGGAGGTGATTCATAAGGCTCTGAAAAGTAGAGGGGGCATTACAGAGACCAAATGGCATGACCAGGAACTCATAATGGCCTTCATGAGTTCTGAAAGCTGTCTTGGGAATGTCGACTTCCTTCATGCGAATTTGGTGGTAGCCTGAGCGAAGATCCAACTTCGTGAAGAATTGAGCCCCATTGAGTTCGTCCAGCAAATTGTCAACCACTGGGATGGGAAATTTATCTTTGTCTGTTAACTTATTGAGGGCCCCGAAGTCTGGACACATCCGCCACTCCCTATCTTTCTTGAGGACCATGACCACTGGAGATGAATAAGGACTAATGCTGGGACGAATGACACCTGCTTCCAACAATTCCTTGATGATTTTTTCTATTTCATTCTTTTGGGTGAACGGATATCTGTATGGCCTCACATTTGGGGGTTGGGCCCCTGGAACCAATGTGATGCTATGATCATGTTCCCCTCGCGAGGGTGGAAGCTCATGAGGCTTGTCAAAGACAGTCCGATGTTTATTTAAAATCTGTTGCATCTCAGGATGAATTGGCGGGGGCATGGTATCGACTACCTGGATGGCATTAAATTGAGCTACCACTCCATGATGGCCCTTTTTTAACAATTTTTCCATCCTATGCGAGCTGATGATAGAGGGGGCTCCCGCCTGTAGTCCATGGAGGGTATGTGTGGAGTTGTTCTGCTTAAAACTCATATATAACTCCTGGAAATCCATTGTGATTGGCCCAAGAGTGCGGAGCCATTCCGCGCCGAGGACAATGTCGCAACCCCCCATGTGTATTGCAAACATGTGGGTTTTCAATTGATAATCCCCCATTTTAATTTTGACATTTTCACAGCGACCTTCACATTTCATTGTGCCCTCATCTGCAATCTGGACTTGGAAGTTAGAAACTGCCCGGACGAAACAATGTGCTGCTTCAGCGATCTTTTGGTGGATGAAATTATGGGTACTTCCACTATCAATCAAGACTACTACTGGGCGATGTTTAAGAAAACCCCTGATTTTGAGAGTTTGAGGGGAAGAAATTCCTGCCAATGCATTCAGCGAAATAATTGGTTCATCAGATACAATCTCCTGTTGGTTATCTTCTTCGATCGCCTCCGGTTCCTCAAGTTGTGGATCTTCCTCTGTGGAGCTGTAGTCAGTGGCATCTATTTGAAAAAACTTGTGCTCTTTGCATTTATGACCCAGGGAATATTTTTCATCACAGTAGTAACATAGTCCTTGCTTCCTTCTTTCGGCCATTTCCGCAGGTGACTTCTTTTGAATCTTAAGTGTCTGAGTCATATTGGGAGCTTGTGAGGGACGACCTTTAGCGGGAAGTTGGGGCGGCTGGATTGGGCTGTTAATGCACGTTCCACCTTACGGGCTACCTGGCAAGCCTCTGTCCATGTGGGAGGGTGGTGGAGTAGAACCTGAGCTTTGATGGCTTCTTTAAGACCGCTGATAAAGCATTCCATGTAGAACTCATCTGTGAGACCCTTAGTGCGGAAGGCTAAGGCTTCAAAAGCAGTAATATATTCCTCCACTGTACCCGTCTGTCGGAGCTTAGTGAGACGCCCCAAAAAAGAGTCTTCCTGTTCAAAGCGACTGCAAAGAGTTTTGGCAAATTGGGCCCAATTCTGAAAATTTCCATTGCAACGCTGATGCCATTCCTTCTATTGCCATCGTTCATTGTCCAAGTACATGGTGCCAACCATAAGCTTGGTCCCCTCATCTGTGATATGATTCAATTGGAAATACTGCTCCATTTGTGCTAGCCATGCGGACGTGTGAGAACCGTCAAATTTCTGCATATCCAACTTGGGAGGTCGATGACTGGGTGGTGGATGGGAGTGCCAAACGTGAGGAGAGTGGCTAGACTCACCCTCATGGTATTCATGGCCATTATACGCCTCCTCGTGGGCTGGCTTCTTGCCCTTTGAGAATGCCTCCTGTAACTGGTTACTCATTCCTTTAAGCTCAAGTTCTATGTGGTTACTCATTCCTTGAAGGTCAAGTTCGATCTTGTTCACCGTAGTTTGGAGGGAGTTGACATAGCTTTCAATTTTGTCGATCCTTTCATTGGCCATCGCTTGAGCGCGAGTTTCTACCATACACCAACCTGATGAAAAATTGGGACCGCCTAAAATTTTTTACTAAGAAATTGAATGGTACCACCTTGCTCAGCTCGTCGTCCTGATACTGATGGGCTAGGTCACCAATAAGCGCCCCGGAAGATCTCAGACTTTTTTTTTTTTGGAAAACTCCTAACGGAGTTTTACTCCTTCCTGATCAATATTGCAGTCGCCAAATCCTCAAAATGTCAATGCCGCCAAAAGTCCTGCGAAAATTATATCCAGGTACAGGAACCCTTCACAACTACTCCGATCTGGTGGATCTGAATGGTGGAACAACTGCTGCTGCAGATCTGGAATATCCGATCTGGTGGATCTGAGAGATCTGAATGGTGGAACAACTGCTGTTGCTGATTTGGAATAGATGATGTGTGATCCCCCGATAGAAAGGGAACTATGGTCTTGGGGAGTGTCAGGTGCTACAGATCGCAATATACATAAGGGTCTGACAGTAGTACTCGGCCCAATGTTTCAGGGCTCTAACTAAGGAGGATCGACCGTACCCTTAGCCGTACAACCCGACTACCCTATCGTACGGGCGAGTAATCTCTCCGAGTGCTGTTCTCGGTGTACTGTAGCCACAAGACGGCCGAAGGTTTATCTATGGCGAGGTTTCAAGGGAGCTAGGGGGCTTCCTATATACCCAGAGGGTACGTAGAAGACAGTCCGTGCGCGGTTCTGTCTAATGTGCTACTACTCGAAGGGGTACCCACAGGGGTTACAAGGGAGTCCAACAGACATGACCACCTCTTGTATTTCCTGCGTGCATGCCTCCCCAAATCCGCAGATTTATGCGCTTAACGACAGATCCCGTGGTTTAAAGACGCCGGAACACGTCTCTAGCCAAAAATTTTTTTTGCTAAAATTTGGAGATCCCACCGAGCCCTGGAAAGTGCTCTGATACCACTTGTTATGCTCTTAACCTACAAAACAATACCCAAGCGAAGAAAAGATACCGAGAACACAGAATATGCGAAGAAAATATACCCAGAACACAGAATAGCAATGATTTTATTATTCAGAGAGAAATGTTCACAGGCCTCTTCGAGGGGGCAACCTCCAATAAAGCAGAGCTCGATTACAAAACAAGACACGATGCTCCTCGCAGGGAGTCTCTATCCTTTATATATGACTCATACATGCAATACCACGAGCCAATATCGTGGGTTTTATTAATACCATCTATCTAATACTACCGCCCATTTGCAACTAACTATGGTCCCGTCATTAATTGCGGGTTAACCACTTACAAATATTAATATGGGCTTTATTGACTCTTGACTATGACGTGATCCCATGACATAAATAAGGGGGTTAGGGTGGGACCCTAACACTAACACTCTAGCATAGTCCAACAAAGGTAAGGATAAGAAGTGGAAAATGGAAATAGTTTAAGGAGGAAGGATGATTCAAATTTATTTGGAGTGCTACTTAGGGATTATATGTGCCATTTTGTTTTCTTACTTGGTTCCAACCCTGTTCAAAGCAATTTCTTTGATTAATTTTGATTTTTTTTAGTGTGATGTTTAATGATTGATGAATTAATGAAATTATGTTATTTAAGATTTCCATATGATACATTTTCTTGATTTACAATATTGCATGCTTTAATGTGAACATATAGGATATATGCATTAGATATAATGATTGATTCTCACTAGTATATGTGCAAGCTATGTGTACATACCCTACCCGTGTACATTAGTATAATTAATTGATGTATTAATTACTAAACTATGTTATTGACTATTCAGCTAATGCTTTAATGATTATGTAAATTATATTGGATGCATAAATATCTAGGAGCATGGAATTCCCTCATTAACTTTGCTTAAATACACTTAATGAGGGTATTTAATGCCTACTAGATATTTATGTATGCAATGTAATTTACATAATCAATAAAACATTATTTAAATAGTTAATAACCCAATTTAGTGATTCACACATCAATTAATTGTACTAGTGTGCATGCACATACTATGTATATGTAGCTAGCATGCAAATATTTCATGCATTTATTAATGATAAACAATCACTCTCTCTAATGCATAGTCTCTATATGCTCATATTAGAGAATGCAGGATAGTAAATCAAGAAAATCCATCATTCAATAATTTTAAATATTTTTTATTTTATTTTTTATAGTAATTCATTAATTATTGATCATCACACTAAAATAATATCAAAATTGAATCAATCAATGTGTTCTAAAAATGATAGGAACTAGGTAAGAAAACATGAGTTTTACGTCTAATCTCCAAGTAGCATTCCAACTAGCTTTGAATAATTCTTCCTCCCTAACCTACTTCCATCTTCCAAATCCTATCCTTTCATTTGCTAGAATATGTCGGAGCATCAACTACATTGACCTAACCCCATATAAAACTTGTAAGTGGAAGTGTTATCTATCTAAACCAAGCTTCCCCAATAGGAAATCAATAGTTTCCATCACACATCCAAGGGAGTGAAACTTAACATAATTCTCTAATGGCTCCAAGTTTTAGAGAAAAAATGATGGAAAATACCTCCATCCCTCTTAATAGACTAGGGCCAATAGGATATTTAGTAGTAATATTCCACCCTTCGTGATAAAACTAGGTCAACATCTTATATTGAACCATGTTGTGCAACTGTTATTCTTATAGTCACATCTTTGAACAACCACTTTCGACAAGTTGTTTAACTTGTCAAAACAAAACTTTCCACATATCATAAAAACATTTGGAACAATAAACTAAATCATAAGTAAAAATTTTATTAGGCACTATCTTCTTGACGTTTATGACATCCAAGTTACCTCAACACTATAGTCTTTTTACTATCACATAGATTGTCAAAATGTAGATTAACTTACCAATAATTCAAATTGGTAGAGGTACATCACGAATTTCATATGATATTCCATATTCACATTGGCATTCAAATAAGAAACATATTGTTATTTACACTATGCCTTGGGAAAACTTTAAGGATGTGATATTTATTAATGTTTATAAAGAGAAGTGGATATTATATTCAATGTCCATTTTAAGGTAGATCATTCATTCCATTTTTTCATGGAAAATTATAACAACTTTGTAGATAATTTCTTATTGAAAAAGCGTTATTAGGATAAATTTCCTAATAAATTATTGACAATGGACAAATATTTATGATCAATTTTTCTTGTATTGGGTATATATTGTCACTACTAATTTTTTTGATGTTATATCTAATATGCATATTCTATTGCAGTTCACTTCTTATATGAGTGTTTATCATTGTAGTATTACATGTACACATTTCAATTGAAAATATCAAGATAAGTTTAGACACCCACGAACATTCCTCTGAATAATATAATGAAACAATCAAATTTCAAAAAATACCTCAACACAACTCTCAGTTTAGGAGTTAATGGAAACATATTTTCATGGAGGCTTTACAAATAAATAGTAAAGTGCAATGTATCTTTCTACTTGTACCAACTATCATTCTAATAATGTCAAAATAACATAAAGTGATAGGAATCTCATTCAATCCATTATTTTTGGTCGAGAAAATATCTTCCTCTTAAGTTAGAAAATTTTAACAAATTAGATAAGAAACTATATAAAAATAAGACAAGTATATTGTTGGGTTAAGTAATCATAAAAACAATCAAGTTAAGTTCTCTCACTAGAATCTACCTTGCCTTCAATATTTTTGGAGCCAATGAGTTAACACCCAAAAATGGAAAGATACGTAATTAAGGTAACATATACACTTTAAAATATGCAATGAATACCCTTCAATACTCAACATCAACAATAGAAAATGCAATAGTATAAGAAATCCAATTTTTTGTTTGTTTGTCAAATGGTTTGAGTTCATAAGAGATTACATTAGGCTTGACCCATGGCTTGAGAAATCGCGACCTAGCGGCATCTAAGTCATCAAAATCACTCGGGGATCGCATCTGACCCACGCCACACCAGCCTTTAATATGACTAGATTTTTGCCCACAAAGTTTCGAACCGATGACCTTCACATCACAGAGTGACTTAACTGTAATAAGAAAACCAAAAATTAAAATGCATTTCTAACTATATGTTTGGTTGTTTAACTTTTCTCCAATAAAATGTGATATATTCCTTCTAACCCATATTAAAGTTAATAAAATTAAAAAATTCTTAATTAAAAAAAACACATGTAACCACAATTTATACAAAAGCTCGTAATTTGAGAAAACACTTATAATCATCAATTATGTAATATATTATTGTAAGCAATAAGAAAAGATTGTTCAAAAGATACATATTTCTCTCTTCCTATTATCCCAATCCCTATAACATTTATAAAAGCTAAATATGCATATATTTCCATATAGGATTTTATAAATAATGAATACATCCCATTCTCTCTTGAAGGTGCAAAAGATATCCTTGAATTATCACTAACCTCATTGTAGGCATTTTATGTTTTACTATATAGGAACTCAGAGCGATTGCATGAATTTTTTTTTCTTATTCAAGGAAAATCAATGATATATTAAATGACTAATATAAATCCATTATTTCTCTCCATTAATATTATAAAAGTTAATAAAAATCTTTTTTTAACATACTTATTTACAAACCTTAAAAATAAAAATCCATCTAAATTACCTAATTAGGAATAAAATTATTTATTTGAATAGAAAGTAAGTGCATTCAACCCTTAAGGAAGAGTAGTAAGTGCATTCAACCCTTAAGGGGAGAGAAACCTTGGAGAGAATCCATAGAGAGTGTCTCAATCATGGTACCTAGTTAGAAATAACATTATTTTGTTTAAGAAGGAGCTCACTGCAACATATAATAAACATACAAAATCCAAAGTTAAAATGCATTTTTCAATACTATGTCTAACCACAAACCACAAATCCTTTCTCTTACATTAAAATTATAAAAATTCACATCAATTCATTTTTCAAGATATTTATTTAAAAATCATATAAAATACCTTAATAAATTTTTATAACCTCTATAATATCATATCAAATTTCCTAAATTTTGATTTAAATGACTTAAATATAACAAATTATATAATATTAATGTATTGATATTAAAAAAATGATCATATACATACTTTTTATATGGTAATTTGAACAGGTCAGAAAAAAACATTTTACAATACAATATACTAAATCTTTAAATATGTTTTATCACATCAAATACCATGACCTATGCCTGAAAGTAAGTGAATAGGATTGTAAATTTCCTTTATCAACTTAAAATGAAAAACATTCATTATTTTTCTTCTTACTTGAAAATAGACGCATATAATTTTTTAAATATATATTGCCATAATTTATAAAAAATTTAACTGATATTCTGTACCAAAATTTCATATTTGACTTGCATGTTTAAAAAATTCACACAAACATAATTATGATTAACTTACAACCCTAAGAAAAATCATGCAACTCCCATAAATCATAAATAGATCCACATCTACCCATCTCAAATGTGTATATCAATATAATTAAGTACAAATAAATATCAAGCAATGAACTACTAAAAAAGTAAAATCAAAATTCTAACCCCATATATTCATATCAATCTATCAATCTAGTTGAACCCAAATAAATTTTACACAAAATAATTACTAATCAAAATGAAAAAGTTAAAATCAGAATTCTAATTACCCAAAATGCTGGCCAATCTCATGTCCAAAATATGAGGCACTGCACAATCTCTATCTCATGCCCAAAGATTGCTACCCTTTTATACCACACTTCCCATTCTTAATCATTTTTTAATTGCTTTGGTAGTGTAGACCACGTGTGGTGACGTCAAAACTTTAACAAAAGTGTTGTAAAACCACAATTACAATGGATGAGTAAGTTAATATAGTTTGTTATCATAATATATGAATAAATCATACAGGTTCACAATATGTTTTATGTCATGAAAATTTATATTGCTTTGGATTAAATCCCATTATTTATTAAGAATAAGGGAGGGTTTGAAGTTTTGGAAAAGTATTTTGGACTGTGATTATTTTATTAAATTTCAAAATATAGAACTAAGATGACTTTTAAGATTTAGATATACTAATAATATTTAGCTAAATCAACATGAAAATCAAATTTTACTATGTAAATGAAATTTGGGTAAAAGTTTTAGAAAAGTATTTTGGATTGATTATTTTATTAAATTTCAAAATATAGAACTAAGATGACTTTTAAGATTTAGATAAACTAATAATATTTAGTTAAATCAACATGCAGATCAAATTTTACTATGTAAATGAAATTTGGGTAAAAGGTGTCTTCTTGTGGGAGGAAAAATCTTCATGTGGGATTGTAAAACTAAAAAGTCTTTATGTTAGAGAAAAAGTTGAATCAAAATTTAAAATTGTGAAATCAAGAAGATGGATAATTATTTATAGAAAATAAATTAGAAATAAAAACCAAAATGGAAGCCATACAATTTATCTTTATTTAACTGTACATTTTACCTTTCAAATGGTAGATAGAGGAGTACTTTCGATGTATCTATTCCAACAAGTCTAGAAATATACACTTCCTAAAATTTGCAACACTGGCATCCAATTGCACAAATTCATGTATACTCTTGAGAGAGTTTTTATCTACTTTGGATGTGAAAGAAGCACCATTGAAAATGAGTCGAAAGTAATAGGATGCTGAAATTGCAATTATTTTCTCTACCTAAGCATTAATAGTCCCACAAACCTTAAATGATACATTATCCATTAAAAATGTTTTCAAATCCTGGGATATTCATTTGACTTGTTACAACTACTATTGAGTTGGATTTTTAATCTTCTCCTTCAACCCCCATGAAGAAGATCTTAACACCTTGTCCTTTTCAATCACTACATTTGTTAGTGAATAAGCTAACCAAAAGCCCACAACACACATAAATGCCATTGCATTGCCTATTCCAAAAATAGGGATTACAACTATGAAAAATCTAGTGGAGCTAAAACTTCATCTTTGGATAACCAAGAGACTAACTTGTCCAACTTCAACTCATAATAAAAACAACATCATTCCCTTGTCGATATGATAAGAACAATATAGTTCCCTTATTGAATATATTGCCAAAATAATTTCACTAGCCTAGCCTTAATCACAAAACCTATAAATAGACTTGAGTTATTGTATCTTACCCAATTAACTTATCATTAATCTGCCTTTCCTAATAATAATAATAATACACTAAATTAAAATGATTATACCATATTTTATATGGTTTGTAATAACCAAAAATAGGGCTAAAACTTTTTCTCACAATCCCATCTAAATAGAACCAACATTGCCTTTGGATTGTTCCCACAATAGAACCCAATTGTTACTCTTATGATTTTGGGAGTATAACTCAACAACATCTTCCTCTTATAGTTCCAATTATTCATAATACCACATCCACAAAATGAATTAGGTAGTCACACAATTTCGTTTTTCTCGCAATCTAACCAGATCTTCTTTCACTTTATGCACATTTTCACATGTCTTCATTTTTCTCACACTCCGACCTTGTCTCCTTTTCCTTTATGCACACTTCCACACATCTTTGAAATATTTATGGTAGCAGGTCTTATTATTCCCTACCGCCTGTGGCATGAGACTATAGTAATCGAAATGTTGCTTTGACATTAGCTCTATGATTTTTTTTTGTCAATAAAACAAAGTCTTAATTTCATATTCAATAAACCATTCTCCCTCAACCTATCAAATAGATACATTGATTCATTTAAACAATCAGATATTTTTCATCTTATTTGGCCTTTTCTTGAGGCAACCGTCTATATTCATATAATTTTTTAGGGTGAAAGAATTAAGATTATTCATATTTTTTCTACCTTGAATTAATGCTAGCATTACTTCGTCGGTATTATATGTTTGCTTTAATGTTTTTCTTTAGCCTAATATATATAATAGGAAAATGTTGTATGTTCATTAGGGGATTTTTGAGGTCTAAAATGGGCCTCCTAAGGAATTTATAAAACAATAGTGGAAATAATAAAATAATATTAGATGACATCATCAAATTTTAGAGGGAAAAAAGAGAAAACTATTTTTTCAACTCGTAATTTCAACTTATCTCCCTATGGGTTTACTCAAATTTCAAGCGTAAACACTTGTTGGATGCATAATTTGATTCCTCATATAAGGAGTACCCATATTGCATACTTTCGATGGACCCTGGTTCCATCGAAAGTATGCAACATGGGTACTCTTTGGATGAGGAATTAAATTTTGCATCCAATGATTACTCTTACTCGAAATTTGAGTAAAACCTTAGGGAGATAAGTTGAAAATATGAGTTGAAAAAGTAGTTTTATTATTTTATTATTTTTTATTATTTTTACTTTTTTACTCCAAAAATGGTGAATCATCCCCCATGGTTGACATCATCATCTTGAATCATATTAGTTCTTATAAAATTTATTTTGGTTGTACATTTTTTTAGGAGGCCCATTTTAGACCCCAAAATTCCTCTAATGGTCATCAAGTTGTCATGTACACTTGTCATGTACACCACATCTCCTTCACTACCTATGCTCCTCCTTCATCGCCTATGCCTGAGCAGTCTTCTATTTCTTCTTTCCACCTACAAAATTAAATCAACAAATGAATCAAAGTAAACGAGCGAATTAGGGAAGGAGAGTTTATGGTAAATTTATGCGGATGTAATAGAACTAGAGAGACACTTTTTCTACAGTATTGATATTTCATTTTTGGTCCATGCACATTTGTGTGATGACAAAGGAAGGTATCTGGGAGATTGGAGCTAGAAGGTGCCCCAACAAGACTCAGCAACCCCTCCTAAGTTCTTAATAAATTTTTTGGTATAGGAAGAATGGGTTTTATTCCCTGGTGCATGATCTCTTTTCAGT
Source organism: Pinus tabuliformis (assembly GCA_031772625.1). Taxonomy (NCBI): domain Eukaryota; kingdom Viridiplantae; phylum Streptophyta; class Pinopsida; order Pinales; family Pinaceae; genus Pinus; species Pinus tabuliformis. The sequence goes on along the minus strand of CM062814.1, from coordinate 275,156,561 downwards.
GCAAAGACTTGGCCAAGTTCTGAGACAATATTGCGCATAATTATTTATCCGACACGCTAATCACTTGAATTGGGGGGATAGGTATAAACCTATAGGTATGTATCTGCTTGCTATCTGTTTACAACTCTGAAAACAATTCCAATCAACTACTTGTTTTGTTGGTTGGATGGAGAGCGAAGAAAGTTGAGACCATGTATGTTTGGCTTGAAAGTAATTGAATCTTAATTCAATGGCAGACAGTGGGTAGCGAATGAACTAACTACAATGGAACTAGAGCACAAAATATCTATTATGGGAATTTGGTTGCAAGATCCAGTTAATGTCTAACTGGTATGCACATTTTTTGTTTTTGTTTCTAGAGTAATATCTAAGTGGTATGCACATATTTTTTTGTTGTGACATACCTCTCATAGTGTTTCCCTATGCGGTTGTGAAACCTCGTCTCTTAGTAGTATTGTCGCATCTTCATATGGTTAACTGGTTAGCACTGTTGAATCCATAACAGTAGTGCCAACCCCTCTCGATATTGAAACCTCATGGTGCCACGGTTATGGAACCTCAACAAGAGAAAGTTGTATTGGTGGCTAGCTAACATCCGTTCATCCTGTAAATCCTATCATGCCAATACACTCAAGGTAAAACATGGTCAATATGAGCCACTTCAGAAAGGAAAAACATGACTTTTAGGTTACCATAGCCTCACACAGATTCAACCGCGAAAAGCCCCAGAAAAAAAAATGCAAAGCCCCTTTTAGCCAAGGATTCTTTCCTACCTTCCATCCACACCAAGAACCAGACATCGAGGCACTCACAAGGAAACATCGCCACTCATGGCATCCCAAGAATGGAACCTACTTATTGCAAATTGTGGAAGTCCAATCAAGCTAGCTGCATGAAACTCTACCCAACACCTGGGAAAGGCCATGGGAATATATTCGATCGGGAAAGAATATCCAAGTAGAAAATATCGAAGAGGCTAGGGGTAGGGGAGGTGAACGAGGTTTTGTAGCGTCGATTCCCCAAACTCACACATGCAGTTGGGGTAATATTCAGGGTAATTAGGGGAGACTTCCAAGAGGATTCACGGGCCAAAGGCATAGGCATTACTAGTATCAGAATTACTAGTAACAACTATTGACTCATACCCATACCAGTAAGCACGAGTAGTAACACTAGCTATAATACATATTCATCTTGGCATCATCTCGGTAGAGGCTTGTAGAGGGCTCATTGTTGTACATGGAGGTGAAGGACTTACTATCAACCAGTTAGCTAACAAGACGCAGCTTTGGAAGTCTAAATCTATGTTAATGATGTAGTGTGTGATTTCCAGATGTAGTTTGTGATTTTTAGAGTGTGCACGTAGCAGCATGCAAACCCAGGGGCCCATCACATGTTTCTCGTTTATAATATTTACTTTTTTATTCTAATTGTTTATTTCATATTTAATTTTAAAAATTGGGCAAGTAGGTTAGCTCCGAGTTCATGGTGCATAGATTCTTCATTGCGATACGAACATCTCTGTCACCTCTGCCTTGGAAGGGTTTATGTTTCTTGTTAACCGAGTTGCCACCACAAATACTAGCCAACTGATGTTCCAATTGTTGCTATTTATTTGAGTAGGAATCTCCGCTAAAACCTATTTATTTGAGTAGGAATATCTACTAAAACCTATTTATTTGAGTAGGAATCTCCTTAGCTCCAATATACTCCATGTCTTCACATACCGTTTAAAATTGCAAGAAACCTGTTTCCTTATGCATCAACCCAATTGTTGGGAAGGATATTGATTAGGTGCTCAATTTTATGCTCAAAAATCAAAGTGTCAGAATCTTGCTAAACTTAGATTTAGATCAAAGAGCTCATCATTCTAAATCCAACGGTGTGAATGACACTCAAATCCGAGTTCATATGTAGAAGTTAGAGCAAGTCAAAGTCTAGCTTTGACTTGTCCACATGGCAAGATTGGATGACGTGGCAAAGCCCTTCAATGAATGAGGAGGCACCAAGTGGCAGGCTTCCATTGGCCCCAGCATATCGCAAATTGTAGTCACAAGCAGAAAGTTGTTAAGAATCGACCCCGACACAGACAGGTTGTGATGCCATCTTATTGCAATTGCATATCACAGGTGGATAAGAATCGATCCTTGGTGAAGCCTGGTTGCCATGTGATTTATCGCATATCGCAAATCGCAGGAAATGGTTGTGTTGCGATACAGTTCCGACAGTAAGCACCGAATTGTGAAATGTGACAAGTTTCAGACACGAGATATTATATATATTCCAGTTAATACTCCCGTCGGGTCTGCGATATCTCTCTTGCAACATCACCGCAATGTTAACAAGACCTTCATCCCACCAAAATTTTCCGATTACGATTTGAAATACGGCCGATAGGTTATAGCCCGTGGTGCAGCCAAATTCTCGCTCAGTTAGCAGATTTTGGAGTGAATTTGTAGGATTATGTCGGTTTTGGAGCAATTTGTGGAACAAATAGTGGGAGAACTAGGAGAAGTCATAACTTCTTTAGTTCTTATCCAAATTGGATGCAAAAAGAGGCTAGATAGCCATTTTTGAGTATTCTGAACTCATTGAGACAGGTTTTAGAGGCATTTGAGCATTGTAAACACACTTTTATTGTAATTTTGAGCATAATAGAGAGGCCCAAGAATTGGAAGCTGGACCAAGGAGACGTTTCCTAGGAGGGGTGAACTTCTCATCAAATCTCTGTGTTGTGTGTTGTATTTTGGATGTTCTTTGTTATTATTTTGTTGTTGTTCAACATATGTTTTATGTTAAATTATTTATAACATTTGCATAAGAAACTCTCATGGGAATCAAGTAAATAAGCAAACATGGTGAATCCTTAAGCACTTGATAAGCAAATGATGGTGAATCCCAAGAATCAGTATGTATCGAATGTCAATTCTGGAAAGATTATAAATTAAGAAACAAGTCCAAGAATTGTTAGATAAAGGTGTAAATCGTCCCTCTAATTTACCATGTGGTTCACCAATTGTTTTGGTACCCAAGAAAGATGGAACTTGGCGCATGTGTGTAGATTATTGAGCTTTGAATAAAATTACCATAAAGAATCGATACCCACTGCCAAAAATAGATGATTTGCTAGATCAGTTGAAGAATGCAAAATATTTCACGAAATTTGACTTGAGAAGTGGATATCATCAAATTACAATAGTTGAGGAGGATATTTGGAAGACTGCTTTTAAAACCAAACAGGGATTGTTTGAGTGGCTGGTTATGCCTTTTGGTCTTTGCAATGCTCCATCTACATTTATGAGAGTTATGAATGATGTTTTAAGATCATTTCTTGATGAGTTTGTAATTGTCTATTTAGATGATATTTTGATATTCAACAAATCATGAGAAGAGCATGTCAATCATGTGAGGAAAGTGTTATATGTCTTGAGAAAAGAACATTTATTTATGAAGATGTCTAAATGGGAATTCGGGAAAAATTCCTTAGTGTATTTGGGCCACATAGTTGGAGGAGTGAGCTGAAGATTGACCCCTCTAAAGTTTCGGTCATTGTGAATTGGCCAATACCCAAATTAGTCACAGAAATAAGGAGTTTTCTAGGAGGAATGCAGTATTGGAGGAAGTTAATTGCCAATTTCTCTTCCATAGCAGCTCTATTGCATGCTTTGACCAACGTGAAGGTTGTCTTCCAATGGGGAGGTAAACAACAAAAATCATTCGATGCTTTAAAAAAAAAGATCAGTTCAGCCCCAGTTTTAGCATTGCCAGATTTGAAACAACCATTTGAAATACAAATAGATGCAAGTGACTATGCCATGGGTGCAGTTCTTTTACAGCATGGTAAGCCCATTTTATTTCATTCTGAGTTTTTTAATGGTGTTGTTATTAATTATCCTACCTATGATAAAGAGCTTTACGCATTGGCACAAAGTGTGAAGAAATGGAAGCATTACTTGATGGGTAAAGAAACCATTATTCACACCGATCATCAACCTTTGTAGTATCTGCAATCTCAAAATTTTTTGTAGCAATCAAGGCACTTTCATTGGATGGGATTCTTACAACAATTCCACTTGGTAATAAGGTACAAGAAAGGTATTCATAATAGAGTTGTTGATATGCTTTCTAGACCGCTTGTTAAAGTATCCATTTTACTCAAGAATAATTCTGTTTTTCCTGAAAGTTATGTTGAGCAATACACACATGATGTTGACTTTCAATAGGTATATTCAAACTTGAGTCAAGGCCACTAAGTTGAGGAATTAGACTACCATGTACATGATAATATTTTGTATCATTTGGGAAAAATTTGTGTTCCATAGGGAGAGAGAGTAAATGTCGCAAGGGAAGCACACACTTCTCTTATTGTTGGACATCTTGGTAAAAGTAAAAGAGTGGAAAATCTTCATAGGTATTTTTACTGGCCTCGTATGCTTGAAAGTGTGTCACGTTTTATGAGAGGTTGTTCATTGTGTGTAGTCAGTAAGCCTAGTTTAAATATGAAACTAGGATTTTATGCACGACTTCCAGTGCCTTCACGTCCATGGGAAAGTGTTTCTATGGATTTTGTAGGAGGTCTTCCTTTATCAAGAAAAGGTCATGATTATTTGTATGTAGTTGTGGATAGGTTCAGCAAGATGTGCATATTAATGCCTTGTAAAAAACAAATTTCATCTGAAAAAACAACTCAACTTTTCTTTCAAAATGTATGGGTTCATTTTGGATTACCTACTTCTATTATCAGTGATAGTGATTCCCGACTTGTTGGGAATTTTTGGTCAAGTTTATGGAACTTGATGGACACCAAGTTGAAGAAAAGTACAAACTTCCATCCACAAACATATGGTCAAACTTAAGTGGTTATCAGGACAATTATGCATTTGCTAAGAGGATATTGTAGCAAACATCCTAAGTTGTGGGATGAACAATTGCATTATATTCAAGATGCTTACAACCGAGAAAAACACTCTTCTACTCTAACTTTTCCTTTTGAGGCATGTCTTGGTTATTTTCCTAAATCACCTTTGGATTTCATCTTTGAGAAATATGTAGCTGTAGATGGACATAGCGACATAGACAGAGCAAATAAATTCATTGAGAAAATTTAGTTGATTCACCAAACAGTTCAAGAACAACTAGAAAAGAGTCAAGACAAGTATAAGGCAAGGCATGATAAGCATCGTGTGGATCATTAGTTTCAAGTAGGTGATGAAGTTTGGCTTTACATTAGCAAGGAAAGGTTTCAAGGTGAAGGTAAAAAGATGAAACCAATCTATTATGGTCCATTTAAAGCTGAAAGGTAATAATGCTTTCAAGATTTATTTGCCTTCATATATGCAAATTTATTCCATCGTTAATGTTGAAAATTTGAGATTGTATGAGCCTCCTTTATTTGAAGATCAAGGAGAAAATGTACAGATTCCATAAGTTGTTGATTTTTCTCCAGAATTTCTTGATGGGCTTCAGTAAGACACCATACATGACAAAAGAACGAGGTCATCAAAGAGGGTAAATTTTGATTATCTTCGAGTGGGTCAAAAAGGTACAAATACATCAAAGGCTAATTGGATTAAAGAGGGGAAGGTGAGGGAACAATGTCCTCATTTGTTCATTAACTGAATATAATCTTTTGGGGTCCAAAAGGATTCTAGTTGGGAGGAGTGATCAGGTGCTCAAGTTTATTCTCAAAAATCAAAGTGTTAGAATCTTGTTAAACTCAAATTTAGACTGAAGATCTCATCATTATGAATCCAACAGTGTGAATGACACTCAAATCCGAGCTCGTATGCAGAAGTTAGAGCAAGTCAAATTTCAGCTTTGACTTGTCCACATGGTACGATTAGATGACGTGGCAAAGCCCTTTAGCGAATGAGGAGGCACCCCACATATTGTAAATCATATTCGCATGAAAAAATGTGTTAGGAATCAGGCCCATCGCAGACAGGTTTTGATGCGATCTAATCGCAAGCGCATATCACAGGTGGATAAGAATCAGCCCTCGGTGAAGCCCGGTTGTGATGCGATTTATCGCAAATCACCGGAAATGGTTGTGTTGCGATACAGTTCTGGAATTAATCTCTGAATTTCAAAATGCGATAAGTTTCAGATGTGAGATATTATATATTCCAATTAACACTCTTGTCAGGTCCACGATATCGCTATCGCAACATCGTCACTATGTTAACAAGACCTTCAGCCCACCAAACTTTGCCGATTTCAATTTTCTATAAGGCCGACAGGTTATAGCCTGAGATACGACCAAATTCTCGCTCAGTTAGCACATTTTGGAGCGAATTTGTAGGATTATGTCGGTTTTGGAGCAATTTGTGGAACAAATAGTGGGAGAACTAGGAGAAGTCATAACTTCTTCAGTTCTTATCCAAATTAGATGCAAAAAGAGGCTAGATAACCATTTTTTAGTATTCTAAACTCATTGAGATAAGTTCCAGAGGAATTTGAGCATTGCAAACACAATTTTGTTGTAATTTTGAGCATAATAGAGAGGCCCAAGCATTTGACGCTGGAACAAGGAGATGTAGCCCACGAGGGGTGAACTCCTCATCAAATATATGTGTTGTGTGTTGTATTTTGGATGTTCTTTTCTGTTATTTTGTTGTTGTTCATAATATGTTTTATGTTAAATTTTTTATAACAGTTACATAAGAAACTCTCATGGGAATCAGTTAAATAAGTAAACATGGTGAATCCTTAAGCACTTGACAAGAAAATGATAAGCATCTTGGATTTTATTCTGAATGGGGAATTATCACAAAATTACCAATCTGATCCATTTCAGATCAAATATCATATTCAAGGAGTTAACATTGATTTTAATACCAGGATGTTGGTTTTCTGCATTATTGGGTACAATTTTATTGCACAGACAAAATATGTGCTCTTGTAGTATCGGGTCCTTGTTTACAAAACTGAATTCCTTCTTGTCAGATACAATTTTCATCACTTGAGAGAGGGAGGCGTTTGGATTCTTAGTTGAGACTTGATCAGTACCAGTGTGATTCAGTAAATCAAGTTGAAGGCCTTTAGAATTCAAGAATGCGCTTGGTGATTGTTCACTTATGATAGTTGTTGTTGATGGGGAATCCAACATCCCATTTGGAATCGCTTCTGAAAGGTTTTCAACTGCCAAATGCATCAGGTGAACATAATCATGAGCTAAGGATGTTGAATCATACACCATCTTTCCATTTTTCCATCCATATGGTATCATCAGAAACGAAAATGCAGGCACAGTGGGAATTCTTTTTTCCTATTTCCACTATGAAAACTGAAATGTCTGTGCCAAAGACGTCAGGTGGAGTCTAACTTTAGTTGCATCTTCTCCATGTGTTTAAATGTTTATCACACTTATATCATAGTCTAATAAATGTTTGACAAATATTTTGAACATAAAATGTTAAATATTAAGCTGACTTCCACAACTTGTCAATGTAGTGGATTATGAAATCAGTAGAAATATTAAATCACAACATCAGAATTAATATGGAGAAACGTATCATAGACTGTGTTCCTTACTTCTTCTATTTTGCTGCTTGCATTTAAGTTTTGAGAGTGGTTCTTGAACTCTGCATTCAACTCATTTTTCAGTGTATCCACATACTTGTCGATATACAAAAACAAAACTCGGGGAACTGTCAAGTTCGATGGCCCTGTATGTAATGAATGTTATAATTTAAACGCTAAACATGTTATCACATTTGAAAATACTTGATAGACTGAAACCTACCATCTTTTTTTTCCCAAATGCATCTTCATTAAAGTTATTCTAAATGCATCTTCATTAAATTTAAAATTCTGTAAGCTTTAAATAACAATTACATCAAGGAACTAAATAGTTGTTGATGTGGTCCTATCCATACATAGCAAACACTCTACATTAGGAGTAATTGTTTCCAATTTCTAACTTTGGTTGGATTTTGATATAAAAATGATAGTAAAGAAATGATACAAATATTCTAAACATGCACATTCCTCTTCCAGAGTAAACTTTTCTTTAAAGTGCAATACTTTTTTACTTGAAAAACTATGAAGACTGAATCTAGGCTTCTCACTAAGATTATTGAATCTATACTTCTCATTAGTGTAATTTGATTGCAGGTTTTTGAATATTTTGGAAATTTGATGAACGAGAATGAAATGAAGTCAAACAGTTGATTCACTCTTGTAACTTAGTAACTTAGATTTCTGAAATATTCCATTGTCTACAATCTAAATAAAAATTCCCAATAAAAACTCTTGCAAATAATCTGAGTAATTAACTACATGAAAACTAGAAGAAAACCCTGAGCCAGTGACTGAATGTAGACTTGTCACCACAAGAAAGGAAATCCATCATTGCATATTATAAATTGGATCGACATGAAATGTTAAAAACTATGAATCACAATTACTGAAAGGGAGTGTAAATTTACAAATAAGTTGGTCAATCTGTCGAAGTGATTCCGGGTAGTCAAAGTCCCCTCCTTCCCTGAAGCAATCCATAGGCGAAATTTTGTAGCATGGAATTTCATCAATTCCCCAATCTTCAGGGAGTGCTCTTACACTTGTTTTATTTGGAAAATGATGATCAACAATGGCATAGGAGAAAAGATTTCTGTAACCCCAAGCTACCAAGAAGTGTTTGGTTATGGTTACATCAGTTGCATTGAAATTTGGAGAGTTATTAACATGGATTGCATGCAGGGAAAGGTTTAGCAGGGGAGATTCATGAATAACACTTCTATATGATAACCTGTATTTCACCAATCAACCCATCATCCATAGTACTTCTAGACACAATCAACCCATTATACTCTTAGTTTAGCGGCACAATAGGCTTTACGGAAACTCCCATAGCTCACTTTGCTAGGGGTGAAGGATCACAACAAAAAACATTTCGTGTTAGGTGGGTCACCAATTAGGAGGATTTCGTTGATTATGAGTTCTTTTTTTTTACCTCCCAAAGTGGGCATTCTTGTGGATGAACATCCAACATTGTACTTAATATTTCATACTTTTAGCAATATTGGTTGGCTGAATATGGAAAATTCGACTTATGGTTATAGGGGTTTTGTTTGGCTATTAGTTAGATTCAAGTCTGGCTATGTTCTGTCTCTTGTTTTAGGTTTGGGCTGCAGGTTTTTTTGTTGCCTTGTTAACTAAATAGAGTGTTGCGACAAAGGGACTAATAAAGGGAAGAAAAGGAAGTGCAGAACACTTTTTTCAAACTATTTTTCAAGCTGCCCTATGTTGATAGGTATTTATATAGTTTTACCTAGTGGTTTGCATATATGTCTTTTATCAGGGTTTTAAATATTTTGATCATTAAATTTTCTTCTTAACAACTTTTTCTTTATTAGCATCCTTTTCTTGGTTAGAGTCTATTGTGTGATGAAAATAGTCTAAATAACGTGTGCTTTGCTCAAGTATTTTATATTTAACTCTTTCTATTTCTTATCCATAATAGGAGTCTTTCTAATGTGTTCAAAATTTTATCACATCAACAACCACAGTGCCCTCAATGATACATTTATAGTTCTGTTGATAGGGTTACCCCACTGACTCTCTAAGTCTTAGATGGGTGGCCTTCTCATTAATATTCTTTAATATTTGGCAGTACAAACAAGGGGATGCTGAGTACTATAGATGGGAATCCATGCTAACATGCTCATGGTTAATCATATTCTTATATATATAACATATATATTCTGCCACAAAAGTTAAGTTCTCAGTTGTGGCTTGATTGCGTTCTTTGTGAAGGTCTGGTTAAGTTAAATTCTTAGTTATTTCTTGATTACATTTTTTGTGAAGGCTTAGTTAAGTTCATGATAATGGCCAAGCTCTTTCCACTAACAAAAAATGGATGCTTCTTTTTTTTGAGCTATCATTCATTCCTTGTAGAACTAGCCTTCATGTCTAATAGGTATTCCTACTCGACAAACTGCACTTCCTACTTGGCAAGGACTTGTTGCTTATCAATCATCCTTGTTTACCTTGTAAGAGATAAATGAATGATTTCTTGCCTTAGAATATGTTTTAAATTTTTTCTCCCTAGATTTTATATTGACTATTAACCATTTTTTGGGGTTTGCTCACACACATCAATGGAAATTACCTGATCATGTTTATTGGTGGCATTATTACTTCTATTATTTATATTTATTCATGGATTTTTCCACATGATTGAATAATTGTTTGCCATTTTACATCCCTTTTAATCTCTTTAAATTAGTTTTCAAAAGGTGATGAATGTAATAGAAAAACCAACACTCAATGTACATTTTACATTTAAAGATGATGTTGTACGTCACATCCGGACACCATAGTTGTTCTACGAATGTCTCTGGTCTAAGATGCAATTTTCTTACATTACATTATATTAAATGATCACCTTATGCATTCCTTACTTTGAATTACCAACTTATACTTTAGATACTCCAATGGTTGTCTATCTTTACTTGCGTCCATTTGTAGACACATTTAGGATTATTGTGGCCACTTTAGACTTTTTTACTTTTATGAGTCCATATGTTGGTCAAATTAAAATTCTTAATTTCCATTCATTCTTAGAATTTATGTACTTATTAATTTGGATTGGATTTACATAAAAATAATTAGCTATTGGCTAAGGTGTTTTGAGGATTGATATAGGCCTGGTTTATGACTATGGGTAAGGTAAAATATCATGTTGATGTCATGAAAGCTCACAACCATCTTGATGGATGTTTATATTTGTATTAATATGGGACTCACAATATAATCATGACAAACATAAATATATGAAAATAAATTATAGGAAAAAAAAAGTGAAAAAGAAAAAGAGAAATTATGTATTCAAAAGATACATGAGACACTATTCCTTAAATGCAATTAATAAAAAATACAAAAGAGGAAAGTCACACTAGACTTGGGAGAAGTTGAAGAGTTTGGGATACTTGGTAATCTTGCTTCAACCCTAGATGAGCTATTCTATTTTTTACTCTTGCACCTCAAATGAAGATGGATTCTTTGATTGACAGTGGGTGGAATTGTTGCCCAAATTCTCATGTGAAGATTGATAATGGAATAGAGAGCATAAGAATGAACTAGAGAGCTTGAGAATGGACTAGAGAGAGCTTGATAAATAAAGAACCTTGTTGAAGGCAATTCCATGTTGGTATTCCTATTTGGCTTCTATTCTAAATATTGTTGTCATGTGTGATGTATATTCTCTTTGTGTTGCTTTAATGTTGGGTTATTTTTGTATTTGAGCTTAAATGGAATTTGTGCTATATTTTATTGGTTGTTTTGTTAATCTAATGGTATGAGGATTCATTTTGCACTACAACTTTATGTTTTACTTCCTAGATTCATTCACCTTAGATTCTAGAGAGAGAAACAAAAGCTCTCAATTATCTATTATAGCTTATTTTTAATATTGGAGATCTACGAATGCCATTATTGGCAGTTGCACTATTCTAGTGAGTTATTAATCATGTCTAGCTAGAAATACGGTGAAGATTGAAGATATAGGAAACCCAAACCTTGATCCATGACCATAGTGAATTGAAGAAGGATATGTATCTATACATAGTGAATCACTACTCCCTAAGATTGTACACAGTAAGGGGAAATATAATTAATGGAAGACAATGATTTTTGAAATGGTGATTTGCATCTCTCAGGTGAGATATTGCTCATTATGAGAGGCTTCCCATACTCTCTAACACACACAACAAAACCAACACTCGCTTACATAGTTCAACAATTTGAACATATTCCTAAGAAATAGGATTTGAAACCCAATTAAAGCATAACAGAGTCAAAATATTCATTTTCTAGAATTTCTCCATTATTATGTTAACATGCCTCCTTATGGAAAAATGAATTATTTAGCTTTGAGCACATTCATCCAAAGTCCTATTTTTCCTTTCTTGTGGTGTTATATAATGGCATATCATAATCCTTGTGATATGGTTTCCCTTGATTACTCATGGTAGATAAAAGTCCAGGTAGTGAAAGCTTACTCAAAGAATTTTTCATATCATTACATCCAATGTCAAGTATCTGAGCAAGAGATTATTTCCACCTAGGTAAGGGTTTATATACTTTTGTATTCCACTCATTTTCAAACTACACCATTCATCTACATCCATATTATGAAACATTTATTTTTTCTCCACCCTTCCATATGAATTTAGTATTTTAGTAATAGAATGGTCGTTATCTTTAATTTCACTTGAGATCTATTTATTTTCGTTGATCATTGTGGTATCTGCTTCTATGTTCCTTATGAGTCACCCTATTAAGATCCATAGTATTGGTTGTATTTGGATTTTTAACAATAGGTTTCTGACTCAACTTGTTCCACCCATCCTCATGATCATCCATCATCTCTTCAATCATAGGACCCCATCTAACATATTGCAGCTCCTAATACTCCTGATCACCAGTGAAACCATTATGTTTATTGGATAATTCTTATGAATAAAAAATATTATCTAGGTATAAAAAAATTCCAAATGGGCTCATGAAAAAGGGATCATCAAAAGAGTTGATGTCGAAGAAGCTTGAGAAATATTCCATATGCCACACCAAGCTTTATGTGCACACTTCTCTTACTGGCCAGGTCCCACACAACACTATACAATGTTGATACACCTCATATCTATGCCTCTTCTAGTGCTTAACACGCCACTAGATCTTCCCCTGCCCAACACACAACTGGATATACTCCTTCTCAAAACATAATATGATCCACACCTCTTTAAGAACTCAACACATAACAGGGAATTATACCTATTCCTATTATACCACAAGTTGTTGTACCAACATCCACTGCTAGTTGGTGTGTCGTACGACATCACTCAATCAACTTCCTTCATGCCACAAGGATTAAGACATGATTGGTTGGCTCAACACATTCTCTAATGCTCTAATTCTCGAACAATTCAATTTTCTCAATAAGGCTTTCAAATAACAATTTACCTCCATAGTCCACACGGTTCACATAACTCAACACTTAGCCTTCAATGCACAACTCTCTTCTTTGGCATAACACAATGTGCTTAACCACTCCATTCTTTACATACACAACATCTCACATCCAACAACCTCTCTAGTTTTAGGAGGATTGATCTTCCTTACAAATTCTACTAGTGAACTACTAGACTGGTAGACGACATTTCTTGTATAAAACAAGTGAATAGAGATGACGTTTTCAATATTGTACCACCTACCTGCTATCTGACTTAGTCACTTGCTTACAAGACTTCAAAATTTAATTACCTTAGTTACAAGGAATGGCGACATCTTCACAAGAACTAATCACCAAAATAGAACCTATCAAAATTAGGTTACAAAACTTTAGAAGAGAGACGCAAAACTCAGATTTCACAACAGCCTCACGCCTTTAGACTTTTCACCCTAAGCCAAACCCTTAGATCTCGCACCCTAAGCTTTGATACAAAAATAGAATTAATGGAAGACAATGATTTTGAAATGGTGAGTTACAACTCTTAGGTGAGATGTTTCTCACTTTGTGAGGCTTCCCACACTCTCTAACACACAACGAAACCAACACTCGCTTACATATATAGGAATATAATCTAGTTCAACATTTTGAAAAGATTCCTAAAAAACCTAATTAAAGCATAACAAAGTCTAAATATTCATTTTCTAGAATTAATGGAAGACAATGCTTTTGGAAATGGTGAGTTGCAACTCTCAGGTGAGATGTTTCTCACTTTGAGAGGCTTCCCACACTCTCTAACACACACAACAAAACCAACACTCGCTTACATATATAGGAATATAATATAGTTCAAAATTTTGAAAATATTCCTAAGAAATAAGATAAGAACCTAATTAAATCATAACAAAGTCTAAATATTCATTTTCTAGAATTTCTTCATTATTATGCTAACAAGGGGTTGACCTTGTGAGGCCATACACATCATCTGGAGTGTTCTTTGAGTTCATTCATATCATATGCTACTTGGTTGTTTGTCTTCACTTTTATACAACTATGGGATAAGTGGTGTGGAAGCATTAATGAATACAAAAACTAAATTTTTGGTTGAGTTGAGTTATTTGTGCTTAAGAAGAGCACCATGAACATATACTATTAGTGGAAGTTTACAACATAGTCCACATCTCATTTAAAGTGTTTACAAGTATTAGGTGTGATTATATTTCAATGAAGAATCCATGTTAGCAAAAAAAACACGTTAAAAGCTTATTTTTTATATAGCATATGGTATCAGAGATCAATTTTGACTATACTTGATGAGACTAGTATGATAAATACCCGTACTAGCTATGGGGAAGTGGACAAAAATTCTTTCTAGGGATTTAGAGAAGAATACCAACAATGCTAGGTTTTCATTATGCAAAATATGAGGAAGAATATACTAGGGTTAAGTTGGAACCATTGGAATAGAGAAATTCCACAATAACAATGATGGTAACATAATTGGTAACATGAAAGGGTATAAAATCACCCTAAATACATATTAAATAAGGAGAACATAAGGCTAACCTAGAAAACACCAAGAAGGATAAGTCAAAGTCAAAGCTCAAGATTGAGACAAAGATGCAAGAATGCAACTATAGCAAACTGTTAGTGCCTTCCCATGTAGAGGCAAAGGTTAAAATTAAGCCTATGTTGGAGAATTTGATGCCATCAAATTGAACAAATGGATTCAATATATGAAGGTTTCACATAAATGTATGTGAATTCAATAGAAAATAGAGGTTTTCATTTACCATAATAGAAATTTAAGCCTATACTTTAGAATAGTGGGAGAGGGATGCAATAGGAAAATCACTAAAAAATGGGCCCATGGTGATTGATCATAGGTGTTCAAGGACATGATAGAAGTTCAATTATATCAAATTGGAAATGAATATCACTAATATATTATGTGGCATTACTTCAAGCAAATGTAAGAGAAATTAGTCTAGGATTTCACTATAGAGTTCAAGAAGAGAGCTATACAGTTAGGTGTTTTTCTCAAAAGTACACATATGTTGATCAAGTCTTTGGGAGATTTTTCTCCTCAAATTTAGTGAAAAATGATGTTTTTGAAGCCTAAGACAATTAATGAAGCAAGTGTTCAAGCATAGTACCTTGAAGGAGACAAGTGGAAGTAGTAGTTTGGCACACATAAGAAAATATAACCAAAAGGGTAGTGTCGAAAAGTGAAGAGAAGAAGTCTAATGAGAAGAAGATTGTGGTATAAACACAAGAATCAACCCACTTTGTAAAACAATGCAAGGCTTGTGATAAAAAGGGATACAATGAGGAAGATTATTAGAAATTTCACCCTAAAAAATGGCCAAAGCATTTTTAGAATAGGAAGAAGAAAAAAGGCTTTGATAATGACAAATTCTAAGGAGAGGGTGAATAGTACCTTAAACTTAGAAGGGAATATTAGTTCTATTACTATTTAGAAATAACTAGCATTGGTTGGTTGTAATCGCAAGGAAGAGGGAGATCACAAAGCTATTCTACATCAAGATCCACATGAAATAGAGTATGGTAAATTGATTATTTGATCCTAGTTAAGAATCCAATTTTATCTCTGTACAATTGGTTGAGAAGATTGGCATGGAGACTCATGACCTTTTGCAACCATACCATTAGGGTTGGGTAAGAAAATTCATATCACTGAGAGTTTACAAACAATGCAAATTCAAGTTTTCCATTAGCTATAACTTCATGGATGAAGTGGTTGCCAATGTGGCCTTTGGGATTTGTGTGGAGTTTTATTAGGAATTCCATCCTTGTATGTACTATATCCCATCTTTATTAGGAGATAAAACCAATATAGGTTTATCAAATATGGGAAGGAATATGCCATAAATTCATATAGGGAAATTAGGGAAAAATGAATTATCAAAATAAACTTTAAAAGAACCTATAATATTTAAGATGATGATGTCAATCTTAAGGGTAAATAGTTTTGGAGGGAAATGAACAAAAACAATTTTTTCTATTGTTTTTTCTACTTGAGTAAACCTATAAGGAGATAAGCCAAAAACACAAATAAAATGAGTGAATTTCTTTCTTTATCTTTGAAAATTCATAACTCTTGTTTCATTATTTTAACTATTATTTTTGTTATTTTCCTTAGGAGGCCCATTTCAGACCTCAAATTTCCCCTAATGAAAATTCTTACTCTCTTTTATGAATGCTCTTCAGGGCAAGAGAATAATTGCTAGGAAAGGAAATTTTGTCCTACTATTTTTAAGAGAAGGAACATATCAAGTGGAAGGCAATGAGTTGTAGATGAAGTTAGCCTCAGAAGTATGTAGTGGAAAGTAGTGTTAGTAGCTATAACAACTAATTGAAGAATACAATAAGGTGTTCCAATAACCTTGGTGGATTTGGCCATCCAAGAGAGAGGTTAATCATGAGAATCAATAGTTGTTGGGGTCACCAGCACCAAACATAGGATTGTATAGAGAGTCCATCACCAAAGCAGATAAAGTGAAGAAGTAATTGCAATAGTTGTCAATTCAAGAAATCATTAGATATAATAAATTATCATGTGATTCCTCCATCATCATGGTGTAAAAGAAGGATGTAAACTAGATAATGAGCATTGACTATCATGCACTAAACAAAATTACTATCAAGAATATATATCCTCTGTCAAGTATTGATGTATTGTTGGATTGATGGAAACTACCAAGTTCCTCACCATGATAGACATGAAATCAGGATACCATTAAGTGAGAATCAAAGTATAAGATGTGTGTAAGACAATGCTTAAGACAATACAAGGTTTGTATGAGTTGTTAGTGATGCCTTTAATTTTATGTGATGTACCTACAACTTTCAGGAAATTGATGAATAGTGTTTTATTTCATTTTATTATTGCATTTGTCATAATGTATGTGGATGACATACTAATCTTCAATAATAATTTCTATGAGAACATCTCATATGTGATGCTAGCAGTAGAGAAAATAAGAATTAATTGATTTGAAACATGAAGAAGTGTGAGTTTGGGAAGGAGTCATTGATTTGTATTGGACACATGTGTCACACTAACTTATTGCATAAGTTAAGACACTAATTATCAACCAAGATTAGTATATTTATGAAGTACATCCACTATATGTGAGTAATTATTTTTAGCCTTCTCTAAGTTTCTACTTGGTAATTAGTACAAGTTTTGGATAAGATTATAAATAAGAACGGAATTCAAATTGAGACTACAATTGAAAAGAATATAAGTGCTATCTATACTTAAACTACTTCAATGCAGAACAATAAGTAATGTTTTTAATCTAAGGCTACAACAATTTCAATAGGATAAAATCAGACTATAAGTTTTCATTTCCTCAAAGGGGTCATTGGATCTAACAACAATAATCTATTACCTATGTAGTTTAATGATTTTTAAATTAATCTTAACACTTGTTCATTAATTGATTTTTTTAATTAAACTAAATAAAAAATGCTTGATCAAGTTTAACTTGTTGACTAGAATATAATGTGGTCTTTAATGGTTAAAAAACCAACTACAATGTATCTACTCAACTCTATGATGAAATAATATTATAGAAATACATTTAATACCAATTCAATCCTTTCTAGGTAGACATATTCAAACTTGATTAGAAATGAAACTACAACTTAACCAAGTAAAATGTGATCACAAAACCATAGCTAATGAAATAAAATTAATCCTAAAGCTACAACCTATCAAATGTAATGTACTTGAAAATTAAAATAATAAGGAGATGATATACATAAAATAACTTAAAAAGAAATAAAAATAAGCATTTATCTATGAGTACACCATAGTAGAAACATAGAAGTAGGCGCAACAAATATAGAGTTGCTATCTACACATGAAAAACAATGCACATGCCACAATTTGGGGGCCCTCCACACTTTGTATTGCACATAAAACAAATCACTAATTGTTTTAAGTCAAAGATAATATATAATGAGAATAAAAATTGATACAAAGCTTACATAAAACTTTTCTATATATAGGAATGATCCCCTAGTTTCTTTTCCCTATAGTTATTTGAACAAATCAAAACACAACCAATTGAGCTAATATTTCTCGCGTCGAATAATTATAGACTAATATGGCTTCCAAACATAGCCAAATCAATACTTGGTTTTTTTTTTGTGTATACCCAATCACACATCCTAGAAGAAATTTAAAATTTGCCCTACTGTTGCATGATTTTCCTTGTTGGCACCATGTTGACTGATGTGTTGACTAGGTTCTATGTGTCCAATTGGTATTTCACCATGTTGTAGAAACATAGATAAAAACCCATGTTTTTTTTTCTTGAGAACATCTACAAATACCTCAATGGATGATGATTTACCAGATATATATATATATATATATATATAGATAGATAGATAGTAATTGACAAATTGTGTTTGCAAAAAAGTAGTGAATTCAAAGAGAGTACCATAGAAATCAGAGGAGGGCCTGAAAGGCCACATATTCCTTCCTATTCTTGTGTTGGATTTTTACCTACCTTATTCTTCCCCTAGGTCTCATGCTCAAATATTCTTGGATTTCTATAAGTAAAGCTTTTATAAAAACAAATCCAATTTTACAAACTTTTACAACCATTACAAAATTTTTCAAACAAAATTTGTCAAATAAAGAGATTTAGCTTGCATGATTGCAAGGAACTTCCTCCTCTGTGTCCACAATTACTAGGGGTTTATTTAGCTCAAGGTTGACTACCTAGTGGTTGGCTGAGTTGACTAAATATGACAATGGGACTGATGTTGAGGAGGCTCAAATCTCCTTGAGCTACATTTTTTCTAATTTGTGTCAAAGGGAATAAATTTCATAGTTCTATCTTTACATGAGGTTCTTTAGGATCCTACATAATTTCCATTAGAGAGAAACATCGCGAGCTAATATGTTTTCATATTGAGGGCCATGAACATTTCCTAGAGAAACCATAATTCATTGTCACTAGCTTCCTTCCTTAGTGCTCATCCTCTTTTCTGACCATCTTGTGCCACCAACTTACCACCTTCCAAAATACTTTGACTCCACAATCCTAGCTGTAAGCAGGCTAATAGAAATACCTATGCTAATACCTAAGGTTTATCCTCATCATGACTTCCTCTTATAGGAAACATCCATAGAAAATAAAAGGAAATCCATATGCATTTGTCCCTATTGTACCAATCTATAATTAAACTCCCCATCAAATCAAGTAAGATTGGAGGGAATGCTTCAAAGATTTCACAAGAAATGCACCTCATCCTAGTTCCTCTCATGATTACCAATTTATTCCTCTAGACACCACACCATGCCCAATCCTCTATTTCCCATGAACAATTTAATTTATCTACTACTCTGATGCGTATAGCATACTTCCCCAACTTATTTTCACAGCTTGAGGCCGGTAGTGAACCATTATTTATGGTTGAACATGCTCACACTTTCCTTCCACTGGTCAAATTTTCGAAGTCATTGATTCATTATATCAGCTTAACTCAAATGCTCATTCCACATGTTTCCTGAGTGCCCATATCATACCCTCTTGTCATGGGGATGATTAGGTTTGGGATGAGGTTTCAAAGGGCTTTCATGGAATCAATTGAAAGGTCAAGGTTCCATAAACCCAAAAAATTCATAGTTACTATTTGTTGCTTGGGTTGCAAGGCTTTCAACCTTTGAGTTTAGATTTATTAATGCATGGTATGCTTTATATTTTGTGAACAAGGATAGACACTTAATGATCCTTTTATGGATTGATAGAAGTCTCATATATCATAGAGTTATGATCAAATTCAAATAGTGAATGATATTATGGGAGTCAACTATTATTATTATTTTTAATATTTGAGAACTTTGATATAAATTTAATCCATGCCAAAATGCATACCATTCCACTTGATATTTGATGTTTTTCTCCAATTCCATCGAATGATTGTTCCATTTTTCCTCTAGGGATATATATTGTGCACCCCCCATATTCCCAAGAATACAAGGACAAAATAATATCATATATTACACTCTCAGGGTTTATTATAGGTTTATTTGGTAATTCTAGTATTGTGGTTGTAGGTTGAAGTTTTCATATATTCAAATTTTGCAATGTTTCCATCATAATTACATTAATACATGCACCTAATTCAATTAAAGTATTATGAATAAAAACATTGTTGATAAGAATTGTAACCATTGGTGTAGGTTTCAACCTGGTACAGAAATTACCTAAAAACGAATTATTACAAAACATAAAATAAACAATGGTGAGAGCATAAAACATAAAACATATTGTTTGGTCAATTTAGTGTCCTAAATTTCTCTACATAAATTATCAATCTGGGTATCGTAAATTGATGAAGTGTAGTGCACTGTTTGTGCTAGATAACCCTTCTTACTTCGTTGTTTTTGTGTTTTATGTTGTTTTGGGAGTTTTTGGTCTTTTAATACCTAATGATTTACAATGTAATTATCCAAAGACTTAAATCTAACTTTTGTAAGGGCTACTCAAAATCTAAAAAATGAAAACAGAGCTCTTAAGAAAGAAATGGAAACAGAGGTGAGAAAGACTTGGAAGAAAATCTTAAGCAAGAAATGAAAACAGAGTTTCTATTCCTGTTTTACCATTATTTCCAAATCATGAATTAAGAATTGAAAGTGAAATTTGCAACTGATGCTTGACTAATTACTGAAATAAAACTAAATGAAATACTTAGTTACTCCGCCTCTCAATTTTGGGAGAAAGTCTCATTGGGATGACATTTGAGGAATTCTGTACTTCATTAATCTAAAAGAAAGCAAATACAGAGATGCAGCAAAGACTCATTGCATAAATGAAATGCTCAACCACTTAGTTTAGGATGAATTATCAACTTGAAGGGTTTTTCAGAAACATTCATTAACACCATGAGTTAGCAAACTTTAAAAATGGCAGAGACAGTAAATGGCACTGATCAATCTAATTGAGAATTTAAACTAGAAAAATAGTGAATGAAGTAAACTAAATTACATTACTGAATTTCATCTTCTAACTACTAATAAAAACTAGAAAGAGATAAAGAAAATGGAAGCTACTCTAAATTATGAACACTGTTAATAAGAAAATGATGGGAATGGAATTATACACATTGTCAGTAAGAAAATGACTATAAACACTGTGAAAGAAAATGATAAATTTACAATTAATAGGAAGAAGAAAATAAAATGAAATGAAACCTTCTTCAGTGCAGGGGCCCTCTACAACTGATTAGGCTATGCTTGCTCAATCAAATCCAAGAAAACTCCTTTAGATTCTCATAAAACATGCAGTCTTCATATTAAAAACAAGGACACAAAATGCCTCTAAATTACAAAGCTCAGAACTTCACAATAAAACTATCACTATCACTACTAACTTCTACGGTCCTTTACACAGGTATTTATGAGAAAAACCATGTAACTGTTTGTGGAGAAAAACATGCTACAGTCAAACACATAGAAGACAGGTATGCAGAATTTCTTCCTCGGCTGCTAGAGACATGAATCCAAGACATGATGGTTGTTGGATTCGGTTGTACAGGTGGCTACTGGAGTCCGTAGGTACAGGTAGATGTTTCGGATAACGCTTCCCATCACTGTGAAACATGTTAATTACCACGAAACAGAGTCCTGTTACCTTCGGTCTCTGCGTTTGACTTATCCATTGACCATAGTCTTATGCCATCTTCTTTGTCGACCTGGGCTAAGTGAGTAGGACAGGGTCCATGTCACTATGATTTCCAAGCTGCCCATGTAGCTAGTTTCGCCTTCTGATACCTGGAACCTGTTAAAGCATTAAGGTAGCTGCGAAACAACCAATTAGCTACAGAATAGGCTACATTCCATAGCTAATATATAAAAACTTATTCAAACAACAAAACATAAAAGCATAATATGTAAATCACTAAATGTCCTCCTTAATACAGAATATACCGGTCATTGGTGATGAGAATGCATCTTTCTCATGGAAAAACAAGGAAAAAGAATGAAAAGGGTTGCTATGGAAAGAGTAATTTTGAGGCTCAACACATATATACACAAAGATTTTCCCCTGGATCCCAAAACCGGGACTAACAGATTGACTTTTCATTATATTCCTTTTAATTTTACAATACATATATATACATACTGAAGCATCCATAAACCCTAGTCCATTAACCCTAGATTAGAACATAATCGTAGTTCCCTTGACCGGATCTACCATATACGATGGGTAGAAAACCATCATGCCCAAAACCATGTGCAAAACCCATGCACAAAACCATAGGTAGTTCTACCCACCTAATATAGGGTCCATTACTTTTTTGTGTGACCCCCGCCATTGCGCCTAGCCGTTCCCCCTCTAACACCCCAACTTCACTCATGGGGCTAGTTGTGGAAATAATATACCACACACCCAACAATTGGTGCAACTAGATCAACATATTTTTTTACTGTGATCTTTACTAACATTAGACTAGCTAATTTTTTGACAACTTGCACCATTGGTTAATCTTTTCTTTTCCATCCTAATTTATTAAGACATAATTCCAAATTGTATTTGCATATATTGGAATGTATTTTATAGCTTGTAATAAGAAAGTTTAACAAAAATATTCTTTAACTCATTTAAGAAGTCATATTTAGGAAGAGTTACTATTTTTTCCAAAATTAGTCTCTTAGAAGAGGAGGTGATTTGGTTACCTATGATTAATCTTTTTGAGATGTGTGTGTGATTATTGTGCCAATTTTACCAGGAGTATCATCATCTTATTCTTCTATAATAACTGGGGATTTCTTTGGAAGTATTTTTCAATACCTTAAGTGAATACCTTATACAAAAACAATTGAATAAGTGGGAATAATATTTGCTTCAACATTATAAATATGATTATCCACTTTGTTATTGGGATGTTCCACTCGCTAGGCCAGTAATTAGGTAGGTATGAGAGGTGGTTAGTTAGAAGGAAGCTACAACTACTGAGGTTGGGTTATTTGTTGTTGTTGAGGTACATGTTATACTAGTTGCATGTGTTGTGAATATTAAGTAAAAGAAAATTGTTAATGTTGAGGGTATTGTTGTTGTTGATATGGCTTAGAGAAAGGTTGCTATTGGAATCATTGTTGAGATAAAGCTCCCCGCTATGCCTAGCCGCCCTCCCTCTAACCCCCCAGCTTCGCGCATGGGGCTAGTTGTGGAAATAATATAACAAACACCCTGTTATCACTCCTTCAGATCTCCAAGGCAGAGGAAGAGTCCAACTGAGGTAACCACAGACCAATATTTTGACTACCAAGCCGGAGAGGGCTCTCTCCAAAGGATCACAACCAAGAGGGCTAGATGGATTAGGGTTTTAGGTTAGGTATGATGTGCAGAGGTTGTTTGATTTGATTTGGTAGGGTTGTTGGAAGAGGATTAGGTCAAAGATACTAGGTCAGGGCAAATAAGGGTATGATTGTAGACATCTGATGGAGAAAGGTAGGTAGGCACTCAAACACTTTAAGGTTTTGAAGTCAGATGGATAAGACTGGTGAGGTGCTAGTAAGAACAAGACAAGCATGTATTCTTTCTAAACAGAAGAAAATGGAAAAACTATGAATATTTCCCCAAAAAAGAGCATGTAAGATGTATTCTGTTCATCAACTTGAAAGTCAACATATCATAGAAGTGAAATGAAACATGGGAGTACAAAACATTCAAACATATGAAACATAAGAAGAAACTACGTCAAAATGCCATACCACAAGAATTCCACCAAAATAGCTGCAACTCATTCATTAAATTATGCAAAATACTGATTACACTAGTGTCTTTGGTCAATAGTACAACATCCAATTGAGTCCAACTCTTGTCTATGGTGAAGAAAGGGACTATATAGACATGAAAACCACTTCCCCTCATCCTCAGGGGTCGAATCCATGAGGTGAGGAAGATATTACACAAAAATCTGAACTGATAGCTAAATTGTAGGATGGTCCAAGTGGCTCATTCCTATCTTAAGTGAATTGATTCATTACACCTCATCTGCTTGATTTACCTAATGCATTTACTGTAGGTGATAGTAAAAACATGATAATTACATCTAATTTGATCATTTACATAGGTAAAATCATAATTTGCCAAGGTGAAAATAAAAACAGGAGAGAAACTCAGAAAATTGGAGAAGACTGTCAAATATGCCCTCTCTTTGTCAAACACACCCTCTCTTTGTCAAACATGTCCTCTCTTTGTCAAATGCGGCCTCCAAATTTAGGACTACTTTTGGGTGCCTTCTCAGTTTCCAAATTTTCTCCAAGATGGCTTGTTTGAAAGCCCTTCAAGTATACTTTCTAGAAATGTCCTCATTTTTCAAATTGGAGTGCATTTGCCTTGTCAAAAACTCAATCTCCCAAGGCTGGTAAACGCGTAGTGCCCATGCCAGAAATGAGGCAGAAACATGGTTTTTTGGTGGTTTTTGACCTTTTTGGTTGACCCATTTATCTCCAAATGCCTACAAAATGCACAAGGTGCATGTCCTCATCACTCTGAATCCAGTTATGTTGACCATTTTCTCATTAGATGCCCCAAAAAATGTTTGACCTTTTTACTGTGCTAAAAGTGCCTAAAAAAAACAGAAATGCACAACTTGTAAAATTTACTCAAAGCTTGTAAAAATTGGTGGGATGATGGTTGATCATGTGTTTGAGGCATGGAGTGATGCCTCAGCAAGAATGTCTAGCCTCCTTTTCTCCTCTTGCTTGGTCAAGGCTTCAATCTTCTCCTTTGTAGCTTTGAGTTTTTCCCTGGAAATCCTTTCTCTGTAGGCGTAATGTTTAGCCATCTTCTTGTGAATTTCATTATCCCTTTTGGCCTTGACTAGGAGTTTCTCAAGATGACCATTTACCCTCTTGAGCCAATACTCTCAGTTCTCATTCATCATTTTGGCAAACTGTTCATTTAGGGTGAGCTGATTAGCTAGTACAACCTCTTTCTGTTCCTCTAACTTCAATGCTCTTTTAAGGCCTTGAGTCTGTGGCCTTTTTCTTGGCACCTTTTCAACAAGCTATTCACCTTATTCTCCATATGCTTCATCAAGTAAAATCTTAGTCTTTTCAGCCTCCCTCTTTTCTTTGATGAGTTGAATATCCATGAGCTCTTGTTTGGTCTCAAACAGCTTGTTTTCCTACTTATAGTACGAAATGATATATGTTTCCCTCTGCAAGTTGACCTGGAGCTCCCCTATGAGTGCATCCATTTCTTTGATGACTATTCTTGTTCTTTCACTGTTATCATGCTCACTTAGGTCAACTAAGTCAAAATCCTACTCTGTTTCATGGAGGTCTTCCTCCTATTGCTGGAGCTCTGTCTCTGTCATCTTCTCCTTGCCCTTCTGTACCTTCTTTGTTGATGAAGAAGGCAAGGCCCCTCCCACAATCTATGGGGCAAACGCCTGGCTATGGCCTATCTGATAAGTATGTGCCATTATTCCCAAATCACCCCTCTTAGGCTACTAATTTCACCCGTGCTATGTGACCCAATCTCAATGTGAAATGGAGATGATGGTGGTGAGGTGGGTGAAAGAGACTAATTTGGTGATGATGTATGAACTGTAGGCTGAGGTGAATGTATGGATGTGGAAGGATGAGATGATGAAGGTGCTTCTTGGCCATGCTAAATAGGTGGGACAATGAAAATCTCATTGGATATAATGGTGTCCCATGCAATGTTAAGCTGATCAAGGTAATGGAGGACTATCATCTTGATGAGGGAGTGGTGAAAGATACTTTGCATTTAATGATCATAATCTTTCTTTTGGGCAATGAATGACATCTTGTTAATTCTCTGGTAAATATAGTAGGGTATATTGAGCATCTTGACCCTTGCGAAGTGCATAAGTAGCCAGATATGATAGGTATAAAGTCTAAAAAACCTTCCTTCACAATTAAAGTATCTCATGATGTTTTTCATCATGGGAACATATCTATGTAGGAGGTAAGAGAAAGGAAAAATCCTCTTTCTCTCATTCTTGTACCTTGGTTTAAGATATGTCTCATAATAGAAATGATCCAATTCTCCTTGTTTAAACCATTTTTTGCCAACATTTGGGATCCTAGAGACAACTGATATGATAGCAGGAGATACAGTGAAGGTGACGCCAAAAAGGGTTACGTAGTTGTCATGGAGGTTGGTGATGAATAATCTAGTCAACACAGGATAATATTGGATCCTTTGTACTTTCTCACAAAACTCAAAACAATCGACATGATTAAAGCTTGTCATAGTGATGGGAGATGCCCTGAGTTCTCTAGTATTGGTTGGCTCATGTCTAATGATTCTCCCTCCTCTCTTAGATAGCCTCCTCTCCTGTCCTTCTTCCTCACTATGACTTTTGTTCTCTTATTCTTCCATGAGTTATTGGAGTCAAACCCTAGGGAGATGATGAAATGGAATGTAGGTGTAGAGAGTATGGAATGGTGTGAGGAAATTGAGGAGATGAAAATGGGAATGTGTGATATGAGGGAGGTGATAGAGAGTAGTTTTGAAATGTAGGAATGGTAGTGGGATGCTAGAAAATGAAATTTAGGAATGGGATTATGTTACTAGGGTTTTGAACCTAGGAGGACACCAAAACACAATGAAACAGCATATAATTCAACTGTGGAGGAGAGGAGTGATATGATTTCAACCTACTTGTTTGCTGAAGCATGTTGGTGACACATTTTGAAGCTTGGAGATGATTTAGTGCTCTTTGGGAAATCTCTGGACGTTTTCGGGAAAATGTGTAAAAATCAGGTCAAACGCATAACACTATTAACAGGCGCGTAGCGCCCTTAGGAAATGTGCAGTGTTTTAAGGCAAATGTGCAACATCAGTTCAAAACGTGCCCTCTGCCCCTGTTTTGCACAATTTCATTTAAAACTCGAAAATTCCCTTTTGCTGAGGATGATTTGAGAGTGTAGGAGTGCAAATGAATGTTGAATTGATGTCTTTGAGGGCTTTTATACTTGAATGGGTTTGATTTATGCTTTGAAAACCCATTTTCTAATGTTTCATGTCACTTTTCAAATTTTCACACTAATGCTCTTTGACTTCTGACTTTTTCCTTTGCAGGTGGATGATGTTGGAAATAGAGTTTGAGTGAACAACTTAGGAATAGTAACTTATTACATATAATGAACATAAAATTACATAAATAAATAAAAATATTACATTTCTTTTTTTGAAATAAAATTACAATCTGAAACAAAACCCATACTTTGGAATGAAAATTAGAGCTCGGGAAACCATAGTTACATGTTTGAAAATCCTCTTTGAATGAAAACGGGATATTATTTCTTACACTCTCATGCTTTTGCTGGCCTTTTGCAGTGAATGGTGTTTTATTGGACCTTGGAGGAATGCCACCTAGTGACCTAATGGGACCTTGAACAAGTAGAGTTTAGGTGGACTTGACTGAGATAAGACATGATGACATGAGCCTTTAAAATGAATGTATGCTCAACAAGACACATGAAGGTGGGCTACCATCAATGAGTAAATGTTTACATGATGAACTAGGTGAAATGATAAAAATTTCAACATGGGACACTAATATGATGTAAAATAGGAATTTTGATCACTGATGGCAGTATGCAAATACTGACTCTAACATCGGCCTTATTTGGGGATGGCAACTCCTTGGAGGTGTCAAGAACACTATAGACCAAGTGCCTAACCATATGGGCCAATACGGTCAAAAAAATTCAAACCGAAATGCATGAGTAAACGCTGACAACCTAGAAAAACTGACTCAAATTGACTTACATGACTAAGGACTAAATACTAAAATGGCAGAAAATCAGTGAAGCTCCATGGCCTTCACTTCGGGATCCGAACTCCAATGATCTTCTACTTCACACTTGCAAAAAATTCAAAATGTATTTATAATGAAACCAGACAATTTCAGAAAAGATAATGCTTTAGGAGCCTACCATTGGTTGGTCCTCCTAAGCATGGTTCTCCATTCATCTCATCCAACAAGAAAGCATTTTGTCCTCGGAAAGTTGAAATATGATAAGGGCCTTTCCATAAGTTCTCAAATTTTCCATGCTTACCTTTGTCTTCATTTCTGGCATCCCAACAAAGCACCACATCTCTGATTTTGAAATCATCTTCCTTTGTTTTCCGGTCATGGATCCTCTTTATTCTCTCATAAAGCTTGGAGGTGTTCTGAAATACCTCATCCCGTGTCTACTCTAAGTGAATCATTTGATTGAAATGACGCTGAATATCATTCTCTTCACTTCCCACTTCTTGTAATAATTTCATGACTGAGACTACTAAAGATGTAGGAAAAACAATATCTACTCCATACACAATCTGAAAAGGAGAAAGCCCAAGAGATTTCTTACTACTCACTTGATCTGTCCACAATGCATTGATCAAATTTTTGTGCCAATTCTTTTTGTTAGCCTCCAACAGTTTCTTGATGATATTGATTAAGGATTTATTGGAGGACTCTGCCAAACCATTTCCTTGCGGATAATATGTTGTAGAATGTCCCAACTTTATGTTGTACTTGTCACAAAAATCAGTCATATTTTTGGACTTGAATGCTACTGCATTGTCTGTGATAATCTTATTAGGACAACCAAAACGGGACAAGATATTAGTTTCTAAAAACTGAATGATAACTGAATCAGTTGCTTGCCTGGTTGGGATCGCTTCGATCCACTTTGTAAAGTAGTCTGTAGCTGTCAATATCCACTTGTGTTGTGCAGATGATGATGGATTAATCTCACCTATAAAATCTAGGCCCCACTACTGAAAAGGTGCATTAATTGATATTGGTTGTAGAGGCAAAGGAAGAAGCTTTCTTTTACCTTGGAAAACTTGACACTTATGACAACTCATCACTGCCTTGTAGATATCTGCAAAAAGTGTTGGCCAATAGTAACCCGCTCTCAGTACTTTGTTGGCTGTGGTCTTCTAGTACAAGTGACCCCCAAAATCTCCTTTATGGAAGTCATTTATTACTTCTTTGGACTCATCTTCGGTCAAACAGTTCAAACACACCTCCAGGATCTTTCCAATAAAGTGCACTGTCCATGCTACAATATTTGGAAGCCTTCAACTCCAATGACTTTTTCTTAGATTTAGACATTCTTGGAGGGGGATTTAGATGCTGAAGCACATAAATAATATTAGAATATCATGGGTTTGATAGAAAAATTTCAAATACCTGAATGAGATCCACTTCTTCTTGATTGTCAGATAATGCCACTACAAGGTTGATGTCTAGAGCATGAAGGTTTGACTCGACCATGAGTTTGGCTAAGCCTTGACCCTTGATCAACTTTGTAGGCTTGATATCAAGATCATATTCTAATAATTTAGCTATCCATCTACCTATTCTACCTTCCAAGTCATTTTGCACAAGGACTTCTTTTACCGCTGCATTAGGCACATAAGCAAGAGTATGCGAATATAAAATGTAAACTCTGAAATATTTGATCGTCTTTAACAAAAGCCAAGTCCTGTTTCTCAATGATGTTGTACTTAAGGGCTGCATCCCTGATGTTGCGATTGAAAAATGCTATTGGCAACTTGGTTTTATCCCTTTTTTGCATCAGTACTACTGCCATGGTATGATCAGAAGCAAATGAAAATATAATAAAATCATTGGTGTAATCAAAACTAATCAAAATAGGAGAATTGGTTAAGGAAAGTTTCACTACATGAAAGGACTTGCGGGCTTCTTCAGACCATTTCACCTCATTATCCTTTTTTAACATATTGGTCATTTCTCTAAGATGTTTAGCTAAGTTAGGAATAAATTTTTGTAAGAAATTCATCTTACCATTAAATGCTTGGATTTCCTTTTTGCTGTGAGGGAAATCAATTTTTTGAATGGCTTCTACTCATGAAGGATCAATCCGGATGCCATCTTTCGAAATGATGTGGCTGAGAAGTTTACCTTCCTCCATAGAAAACAAACTTTTCTTTGGATTGAGAGAGATCCCAAAATTTCTACACTTCTGAAAAATGACTCTTAAATGATGCAAATGTTCATCATCTGAATGTGAAAACACGGTTACATCATCTAAGTATACAACCAAGAAAACATCTTTTTCATCTGAAAAGGCTATGTCCATGGCATGTTGAAAAGTGGCCCCTGCATTTTTTAGACCAAATGGCATCTTTGCATATTTGAATGTGCCCCAAGGTGTGGTGAACGTTGCCTTGTCCTGATCATCTTCATTCACTAAAACTTGATTGTAACTAGAGTAGCCATCCAAAAGTGACAGCCGAGAAGTGCCCACAACTCTCTGAAGGATATGGTCCATTTTTAGAAGTGGGTAATTATCTTTTAGAGACACTTTGTTCAAGTTTCTGAAATCTATGTAGGGCCTAATCTCCTTGGTCTTCTTTCTCGTCGGGACTAGATTCGATATCCAATCAAAAAATATGATAGGAACAATGATTCCCCCCTTGTAGAGTCTGTTAACTTCTTTCTCTATGGATGGCAACAACCTTGGGTTAATCCTCCTTAGATTTTGTTTGAAGGGTTTTTGATCGGACTTGATTGGGATGGTATACTGAATTATTTTCTTATCGTACTCCTTGAAATCTGCATAATCCCAAGCCAAAACATTAGAAAATTCAGACAATAGATGAAAGTATTTCTCTTTTACCTCAGGAGACAATGTTTTGGACAGCTTGATCATTTTTGGTTTGTCTGCTATTACAATGTTCCCTTCTTCGACACCTTTCTCTGTAAGAACCAATGTAGGCTTCCTTGCTACATCATCCTGATCAAACAAATCTTCTAAAGGTACAAGACCTTTCATAATATTGTTTTCCTTCAGTTGTAATATATCAACTTGGGTTGCTTCAATGACCTGATCATCCTTGTCGTAAACTTCATCCATGGAACAATTTTCAAACTCTCCTTCACTCTGAAGAAAGTTATTCACCTGTTCGTCATCCCAGAATACTTGCCAATATCGCAAGTTATTAGGAATAGAGGATCGATGCTTCACATGAATCTCAAACTTCTTGTTTGAAAAGATGGGGATTTTGAAATTACTTGCGGTTGTAGCTAATGAATCCGCCATAAGATTCTGACTTCTTGGTACAACTGAAAGAGTATACTCAGGAAAGATATTAAGAATGTCTAAAACCACATTTCTATATTGTTTCATTCGCGGATGGTGAGATTGATATTCACCTCTAACTTGCTTGATTACAAGTTCTGAATCACCATACACGAAAATTCTTCTTGCACCTAACCTCTTCAAGATCTTCAAACTTGTGATCAGTGCTTCGTACTCCGCCTCATTGTTAGTGTAATCAAAAGCCAACTTGTATGAGCACAATCTAACATACTGAGGGAGATTACCTTGCTGATGATGATGTGGACTTCGAATCCTAATGCCAATACCTGCTCTGTCTTTCCCAAGAGCACCATCAAAGTCCATTGTCTAAAGGCCATTTTCCTCTTCTAAGAGATGTACATGTTTTTTTCTGTTTTGGGTCAATTTTCTGAACTTTATCTTTCGATTGTTATGAATTTTCTATTACCTTCTCTGATGGCTTTTCTATACCTTTTTCTGCCTTGTCTAGTGATGGTTCTGATGAACTTGGAAACCTTTCTTTCTCATGATTTGAAAATGTCCTTATGCAATTGAAAACCTCTGGTACATTTTTAATTTCCATAAGATGACTATCTACATTGTTCAGTCCACTATCATTATATAAAATAAAAGACTCTAAATCTATATGTACAACATTTATACAATGATTGTTAGGCTTATCCTTGCTAGTTACCATGAACTTCGTTTTGGTTTCTCGGTACAACTTTCTCAATTGCCCGAAAACCGAGATAGTAGCATAGGAGAAGTCTAATTGCAATGTGCCTCTTAATTTCGCTCCCTAGGATCTCGACAATAACATGCCAAACCGTGGTGGTATATCAACTACCACCACATCAATTAAAACATTCTTTGCAGGGATTTGATCCAGGGATACTACCAAATCTTTGATTAGGCCAAGACAACGAACCTTAACGAAGTCAAAAGAATACAAGTCATGGTACTCACGAGTTATATCTAGACCCAAACTTTCCATGATGGATTTTGGAATTAAATTATGAGAGGCTTTGGAGTCAAGCATGGAGTTGTGAAGAATGAATTGGTAGATTCTAAAATTGAGATAAAATGGAGGAACATCACTGTCTCCTGACTGGCCATCTATGGATGGACCAAAAATAAATTCATGCTGGTCATCTTCAATATTAACCATGTTAGACATAGGATCAAATTTGAGCATTTTAACTATATCAGACTTGTAATGGCTATTTTTGACTAGTTCAGTAAGAGGGATTGACACTTTCAACTTTGAAATTTCAATTTCTAGATTGAAAGAACTAGATTTATACACCTCTCTTTGGACATTGTCTCTCTTTCTTGAGCAGATATCTTGGTATATAATCCTTCTTTTGACTATCATGATCCATGTTTGTACTACTTGTAGATGGCTGTTTTGTTCTGCTTTGATTGGCTGCTACCAGCTCTTTACCTTTTCTTTGACTAACTTAAGGATTTGATTTCTCTTGGGTATCTTTCTATTGTGATGTCCTTTTCTAAATAGGAGTGATTGGGACATCCCTATTCCTCAAAGAATATTGCTTTTGCTGAGAACTGAGTGTGTTCAAATATCCTCTTTGATAATCATTGGTTTGGGTCTCTAATGCATTGTCACTTTCCAGTATGTAATCCTCATCTTTAGGATCCTCCACTTTCTCAACATACTTCTCATCTTCAGTCAAGAAAATGGGATGGTGATCTTCCATTAAGAAGTGATTTTCCTCCATGATCGGGTCTATTTCATCATCAAACTCTCCTTGAGCATAATTCTGCTACAAGGTTGCCCGAATTGGCTGCTGAGATGTCGATGCTTCAGAAGCTTTCTACTCTCTTTATTTTATCCTGTACTGAGGTTGTTGCTGATTTCTGAAGTTAGGATTTCTAACTTGGGGCTCCTGAGGTATATCCAAATTTATCATCTGATCGACCATTCTTTCCATGGTTTTGATCAGTGAATATAACTTAAGATTGGTGAAAGAAGAAGGTTCTTCTTTGATGGTTACTCTCTCGGGTTTCTCATGTTTCAATTGAGACTTTTTAATCATAAAGTTTGCTTCCACACTTACTGCATTGTTTTGCATGTATTCCAAAGTTGTGGGATCTCTTTCCCTCAATTGATAAGCCATCTCCAGATAAAAAGCATCCATGTAGTGCTGAAGTGCCAAATTAGGTGGAGGTTTCATGTTATCCGAAATGGAATTGTAAATATGATTGAACATTATAGTGAATTCCTGAACCGTCTCATTAGGATTCCTCTTCAATGTGTTGTATTCTACCAAGATCTATAATGGATTATTCTTTTCCCGCCACCTGGATAAGAACAACTCATTCAACCTCTGAGGAGTATCAATGGAGCCTACTACCAAACCACAGAACCATTTTTTGACGTCTCCAGAAAAACTTTGAGCCATTAGTCTCATTTTAGCATCATCATCATCGAATTCCTCTAAGTCAATGAAATCAGACATCTTATCAATATGTTGTTGCACTGTGACTCCTAGGCTACCATCAAACAGAGGAAGCCTCTGGCCATAGGTCTGAGGTAAAGGTGCCAACTAAGCAGGTAACACTAAGGTTGCAAATCTCACCATAACTTTTGGAGAATGGTGGATGGGAACTGCAATGGGTTGTGTTGGTTGACATGAAGATGGAGGAGGCGTTGTGGATGCTTTTGGAGGTGGTATGGTAGAAGATACGATCTCAAGTTGACGTTGAATATATGCCTTTTCAGTAGTAATTTGTAATTGATCAGCTAGGTTTTGAAGTTTCTCAAAATTAGACCAAACCTCGTGCTCAAGTTTTAAAGATTGAGAAGCAGCAGAAGGTCGGTTAAACAAAGACTTTGAGGTAGGAAGGTATGAGTCAAACTTTATGGGATCAAAAAATTGTTCAGTAAGACAAGACTCAGACTTTGAATGGAATAGGGATAACTCAAATTTAATGTCGAAAGGTATATCCTCAATACTATGTATTTGATCTGGCAAGGAAGTGGTCCTTTCCAATTTTGTGGTTTTAGTCTCAAGGAAAGGGACTTTAGGCTTTCTTAACAATCTTTCAGGATTATCAACCAGAGAAGGAGGATTTGGGTCAGGGTTTGACCTGGTATATATTTTCAGAGCCAGTATCTTAACAGGGTCATAAACTATATGAGGTAAAAGACCTAAGACTTTGAGCTGAACAAATATTATTCTCAAAGGAAAGTCTTCAATAGCGAAATCTAAAATTGGTAATGATTAAGAGCTTACTACTGGAATGAAGTCTGATCTAACTTGTGATTTGTAACCTTGTTCGCTTTTAACCTCTGATTGTCTTCAACTAAATCAATTGGATCAGGATGCAAAATTTGTCTCTGTATTTTGGTGTCCGGTCCTCATCACCCGGAGCGGAAATACTTGGAAGTTGTTTGACTGGATGATATCTTTAGGGACTTTTTAGTGAGTGCTCTTTGCTCCTTGTATATAGTTGGCTTTAGGTATTTTTTTCTAGTCACGTTTGGACTTTGTGTTCTGAGTGACTGGCTTACCACTCTACCGATCTTGAAAGGCTTTTGGTTGTTCTTTCAGAAGTTTTGGAGTTGCCTCCTCAAGGGCAAAGGTTTTGATTGCTTATCCATATTCCTTGAAAAGTTATTTCTATATTCCCGTAAGGGAAGGGTCTTTGGATCAGTTAGATATGGCCAATATTCCCGTGGAAACCAACCAAGGTGCCCTCCCGAAAGGGGATCCTTGTGCTTTTCCTTCCTTTGGAAACATTGGTACTCCCTTGATGGCCACTTTGAATATTCCTGGGTTGAATGTTGGACTACCCATTTGGCTGTGGTCCACTCCGAATATTCCAAATGCTCTTGAAGCCTCTCAGTTGAATGCTTTATTTCAAGGGCATCACATGGGTGCTAATTGTTCATCTTCTTTCAAAGAAAAATCTGGGGTTCCTTCTTCTCCTCCTTCTTGTCACAAGAAATCTAAAAAGAGGAAAAAAAGGAAGTCAAAGAAGAAGAATAATTCTATCCTTTCATCTTCAACCTCTGCGAGTCATGTTGGAGATGAGCCTTCAGCCACTGCTAGTCATGCTGGGGGCACAAGTCTAGTCACTGCGAGTCACACTAGCACTTCATCTTCAACCTTTGCTAGTCATGTTGGAGATGAGCCTTCAGCTGCTGCAAGTCCTGCTGAGGGCACAGGTCTAGTCACTATGAGTCATACTAGCAAAGAGTCACCGACCTCTGCAAGTCATGTTCAGGACTCTCCGCGAACCACTGCTAGTCATGTTGGCGGAATGGAGGTTGATAAGAAACCTGGACGTAGAAGTTTTAAACCTAAGTTCCCTTGTAAGATATGCAAGGGAGACCATCTTACTCATTTATGCCTTGGTATTCTAGAGGTTCAAAAGATATGGTCTGAGTCTGAAAGTACTTCTACTCCTAAACCTGATATGGTTTCTCATCAATCCCATCAACCATTGGTTGGTAATGTGGTAGAGCCAGTGCAATCGCTGGCCGATTACACTCCTCTTTTGGGGGGTGACGTGCCTAACAAAAGAGTTTGTTTGATCTCTAGTACAGAGTCTTCTAGTATAGGGGGCATTCCGGTTACTTCGAATGTTCACCCTCCAAGTGCTAAGAGTGTTTCCTTTGATTGGGATAGTCTTGTTGAGCCTCGTCTTCCTTCCGCTGCACCTTTCCAAATAAAGGTCAGTGTTATTTCCACAAATGTCTATCGATGTATGGTGGATGAAGGATCCTCTGCAAGTATTATATCCTCTTTGACTTGGAAAGCTTTGGGTTCCCCAAAGTTGTTGACAGCTCAGAGTCAGTTGTTAGCCTATGATAGAAGACCTGGTGAATCTATGGGTGTTCTTCCTCAATTGCCTATCGCTTTAGGAGGGAAGACTGTTTTAATCGATATGATGGTGGTTGATAGACCTTTAGACTTTAATATGCTACTTGGGCATGATTATGTCTATGCTATGAATGTTGTGGTGTCTTCACTCTTTCGAGTAATGTGCTTTCCTCATAACGGGAGTATTGTCACTATTGATCAGCTTGCATCTGATAATCACCACCCTAATTCGACTTTATTACAGAATGCCCCTTGGTTTGTTCCAAGTGTTCAAGTAGACTCTACCCTGCCACGGGTCAATTATGTGGCATTGAATCCTCAATGTTCAATCGCTTCTAAGAAGGATCCTTTGACCTATTATTCTCCTTCTTGGGACTTGGTCCCGACAGTTGACCGAGAGATTCTTCCTATAGGGACATGGGACCCTTTAATTCCCTCTTTTGATCCTTGTAGTTCTCATGATTTCTTAGAACTTGTTTTTCCTTCACAGGAGGAACTTTTTGAAGCCATGAGTTATGACTACCAAAGGAGCCCTTGGCCTGAGCTATGTAAGGGGTTTGCTCAGAAGAACTATTATGCGTAAGCCGCAAGGCTGCGTGGTTCCCTGTACCATATTGTATATATGAGGTACGCATTTCCAAGTTTTGTACTCTATAACACAAAAATTTTATATGAAGTTTATATGTCGGATGTATTAACTTCGTGTCTAGTGTTCCTATTTATGTTTACAGAACTTGGAAGATTTCTCCTTTGGAAGTTTATGGTTGGTCCGTTCTGACAGGTATTGGTTCTCGAAACTGGCATATAGGTTAGGTTTTTTCGCCTGCATTGTGCACTTATCAGTTTCCTTTCCCATTTTTCCTTAGGATCGAACCCACCAAGTTATGGTGCGGAACCTTCTCATTGCTTAGAAGTATCATGACTTGTGTGGTAGAGCCTACCTTATCATGGGTGCCCTAGTTAGTACCTTTTTGTCGCTTGGCACTCATGCTGATTTTTCGTCCCTAGGCTTGGGAGTCCTCTTTAGTCCCGCCATGAATTATGCGTTGAAGACTCATTCTTCTTAGCTTCTCTGCTTTGTTCTGGCCTTTTACCCTAGAGGCTCCTTTGTGTTGAGTTGTACTACTGCATTGCATGTTGACCACTTGCACCTTTTGGCCTAGAGCCGGCTTCACTTGGACTCGTGTTTAAGCCAACTTTTGACCATGACATCTGCAAAATCAACCTTGCATGCCTTTAACTTCTGCAGCTTGACACACCTAGACCCGTGGAAGGAACATACCTTTGAGCGTCACTGACCAGTTTTCACCTCCCTGCATTGAGCATAGGAACGTTCCTTTCCCGGGAACTAGATCATCTGTTTCACCGACACTCGTTCTTTCCACTGTACCATAGCATTCTTTTATTCTTTTTGGCTTAACAGAAAAAGACAAAAAAATTAAATATTCCAAAAAGAGCGGGAACGGGACATTATTTCCATTTATTGTTGGCAGCTAGAGTCAGTCGTGTCACCCTTGAACAAAGCACTCAAAACAAAGTCTCCTCCACATGGGTGGGATTTAGTTTGACTTAGGTATGCCATAACCTTGTTATTGAGTCAGTTCTGCCCCCAATTGGTTATCTCTTCCAATCATATGGAGGGTTCGTTCGTGCCTCCTGCATGGCGAACTTATACAGAGCCATCATATGCTGCCACACAGTCACATTGAGTCGTGCTTTTGTTCAAGGGAAGTTAGCCTAAGTCGGCCTCTCTGCGGTGTCTCTTGACTCATTTTTCAGTCGGCCATCCCTAGTTGTTAGTGTCATATCTATCATCACATTAGTTATATTGGTCCTTTACTCGTGCCGGTTTGAGAAGGTCCCCATTGACTTCTTGCTGGCGGGTCTTGTCCTTATCGACGATGACACCTTGCTCTGAGGACAGGCCTAGAGCCGCACCCTGGCCCTATTTTCATTATTGATAGGTCACCTTGTGCTCAGCATCGATCAGTATCATGGGTCTTTGACTGAGTGGTTTCCCTTATGTTCGACATCAGCTTACATTATCACACATTGGGATTCGTGCAGTACCTTGGTTTCCATTTGACCCTATTGGTGGATACCTCGCCTCTGTGTCAGCTTTCATTATTGGTTGGTTCAGAGGGTTTCTGCCGTGCGCTAGCCACATCTTTTGTACGCCAGAAACGTACTTCGGTTGGGTTACTACATCTTTTTTCGTCCGATTCCTTCCACATTATTGGCCTACGGGTTACACTCACGCTAGATTGATGAAGGATGCCTTAATGCCTTCCTTCTAGCGGATCTTTCCCTATCGACTCCGACTCATTACTCTGGGGAAAAGATCTAGAGTCCATTTGGCAGTACCTTGGGGTTTGCAGTCATTAGTGGCAGATCCTTCACTATCGACAGTGGGAAACCATCATTGTCTCCTGATCGATAGATTCTTACAGGTGTTCGACTCCAGCTCATCTATTCACACTTGTTAGATTGTACTGGGTACCTTGACGCTCATTATCATTATCGGTGAGTAGTCTCACATTTGTTAACGGTATACATCAATGACCGGTAATCAAACGATTTCTCACATGGTCGACTTCAGATCATTTATTCCCATGGTGTAGAAATGTACCACGGCGGTCGGTGAAGACCTCAGGTTGTATCAGCATTCATTGGTTCACTTGACAGTTGCTCCTGTTGCTGCTAGTTGATACCACTCCACTTTATATGTTGCAGTCAGTCATGGCGACATTCTATATGTTGACACCTGAGTTTGCAGTGTAGTACCATCCTATTCCATCATGTTCAGTTGGTACCTTTTGGGATCAGTCTTTGATATCAGTGATCCGTTGCATCTTTCAGCATCATTGACAGTCTTATATGTGATATTCAGACATGTACTTGTTCATTATGATCAGATGATCCATTATGTATCTTTCAGTCATTTATACTTGTATACTTAGTGGATCCGCTTGTACTTGATATGCGGACATGCTTTACTTTTTCTGAGCATGGGTATGCCCGCCTCAGACAGTGTTTCTTTCTGATCTCCTTTGGTGGCTTGGCAGGCTGAATTTTGGTGAAGTCCTCCTCGGTTTTTGACAGACTTCCTTTCCATGTACTCGCATAATATATTTTGGCCATCATGTACCCCTTCTGACCTCATATATTAAGGGGCATCTGTTATAGCTCCAAATCTCACTCTTATGGTTTGTGATGCTGTACTCATGGCCTAGGGCAACCCCTCCTTCTAGACCTGGTCCTAAAATTTAAAAAACAGTGTTTTATCCCTTATACGCGACATTGCCCTGAGTTAAACGCGTGTATACGCGGGTCTGTGTATATCCAACCCACGTGTATGTATTAAAACACTTAAAAAAATATAAAATTCCTTCTTTTCGGGCGGAGATCGCGGGTTTTACCTGCTGATCACCTGTTAGTGCCCATGGCCCAACTGTTCCCAAAACTCCTAACTAAAAAACTACTTTGGAGATGGTATAAAAAGACCTCAAAGGGAAGGCCTAGAGGAGAGAATAGAGAGAGAAAGGTTATTATGCTGAGATTTTTCCCTTGACCAGGTCTGAAGTCCCTTGTGCCTTTTGCACTTCCCCCCATTTTGTATAGGAAACCTTTGTTTCCTTGTGTGTTGATGTTCATCCACCATTTATGACATCATGGAGAGAGTCATGGAAGGAGTTTTGTTAGAGGCTTGAGGCTGGAACGGATCCGGAAGGAAGCTTTGCTTGGAGCCTGCTGAAGGTGACTCAGGTGAACATATTCCTTTTTATGTACTTTATTTGTCAATAATAAAAGAAACACATGTCTTGGTTCCCGAAATGAATCTTCTTTATGTTAATGATATTCATGTTTTGAATTCATGTGTAAATGGTTGTTTATATTTCATAACTAACTACCTTTCTTTATAACATGAAGATGGTTTCTTTATAAGTTTTTGTCCATGTACTGTTGTGTTCTTTGAATTGTTTGTTTTGCAGGACAAAAGAGAAGAAGGGAACTCCAAGAAGGGTTTGGACCCTAAAGGCCTTCTCAAACGTAGGACCGAAGGTACGTAACCTTATCATAGAATTTGCTTATAATAGCATAATGGCTGTATGAATGCATGTTTCTTTGAATAGACAACTTTCAGTCTGCTAGGGTTTCACCCAAAAAACCCTAGGGGAGTAATTCCCTCTACCACAACTCTACGATCTTGACATTGCAATTACTGAATCAGCCTTTATGAAGCTTAGTCCCATCATCTGGAGGACCAAAATCCAACGTAAACTAGTCATAAACCAAGGGAAAATGAACGTTTTGTCCCCAACAATGGTGCCAGTAAGTTATCACTCCTCCGGATCTCCAAGGCTGAGGAAGAGTCTAGCTAAGGTAACCACATACCAATGTTTTGACTTGGTAGCTAGACCTACCAAGCCGGAGAGGGATCTCTCCAAAGGATCACAGCCAAGAGGGCTGGATGGATTAGGTTTTTAGGCTAGGTATGATGTGAAGAGGTTGTTTGATTTGATTTGGTGGGGTTGTTGGAAGAGGATAAGGTCAAAGAGACTAGGTCAGGGAAAATAAGGGTATGATTGTAGACATCTGATGGAGCAAGGTAGGTAGGCACTTAAACAATTTAAGGTTATTAAGTGAGATGGATAAGACTGGTGAGGTGCTAGAAAGAGCAAGACAAGCATGTATTCTTTCTAAATTGAAGAAAATGGACAAACTATGAAGATTTCCCCAAAATAGAGCATGTAAGATGTATTCTGTTCATCAACTTGAAAGTAAAAATATCATAGAAGTGAAATGAAACATGGGAGTACAAAAAATTCAAACATACGCAACATAAGAAGAAACTACGTTAAAATTCCATACCACAGGTATTCCACCAAAATAGCTATAACTCATTCATTAAATTCTGCCAAATATTGATTACACTAGTGTCTTTGATCAATAGTACAACATCCAACTGAGTCCAACCCTTGTCTATGGTGAAGAAAGGGACTAAATAGACATGAAAAAAACTTCCCCTCATCCTCAAGGGTTGAATCCATGAGGAGAGAAAGATATTACACAAAAATCTGAACTGATAGCTAAATTGTAGGATGGTCCAAGTGACTCATTCCTATCTTAAGTGAACTGATTCATTACACCTCATCTGCTTGATTTACCTAATGAATTTACCCTAGGTAATAGTAAAAACATGACAATTACATCCAATTTGATCATTTATATAGGTAAAATCATCATTTTCCAAGGTGAAAATCAAAACAGGAGAGAAACTCAGAAAATTGGAAAAGACTATCAAACGCGCCCTCTCTTTGTCAAACGTGACCTCCAAGTTCAGGACTACTTTTGGGTGCCTTCCCAGTGTCCAAAGTTGGTCAAAGATGGCTTTTTGGAAAGCCCTTCAAGTCTACTTTCTAGAAATGTCTTCATTTTTCAAATTGGAGATCATTTGCCTTGTCAAAAACTCAATCTCCCAAGACTGGTAAGCGGGCAGGGCCCAAGCCAGAAATGAGGCAGAAACATGGTTTTTTGGTGGTTTTTGACCTTTTTCATTGAACCATTTTCTCCAAATGCCTAGAAAATGCACAGGGTGCATGTCCTCATCAATCCGAATCCAATTATGTTGACCTTTTTCTCATTAGATGCCCCAAAAAAGAGCGCAACACCCTAGGCGCTGCGCGTTTGACCATTTTATTGTACTAAAAATGCATCAAAAAACACAAAAATTCACAACTTTCAAAAATTTGCTCAAAACTTGTCAAAATTGGTGGGATGATGGCTGATCATGTGTTTGAGGCATGGGGTGATGCCTTGGCAAGAATTTCTAGCTTCCTTTTCTCCTCTTGCTTGATCAAGGCTTCAATCTTCTCCTTTGCAAGAGTTTTGCCCTGGAAATCCTTTCTCTGTAGGCGTAATGTTTAGCCACCTTATTGTGAATTAAATTATCCCTTTTGGCCTTGACTAGGAGTTTCTCAAGATGACCATTTCCCCTCTCGTGCCAATACTCTCGGTTCTCATTCATCATTTTGGCAAACTGTTCGTTTAGGGTGAGATGATTAGCTAGTTTAGCCTCTTTCTGTTCCTCTAACTTCAATGGTCTTTTTAGGCCTCTAGTCCATGGAATTTTTCTTGGCACTTGTTCATCAAGATGTTCACCATATTATCCATATCCTTCATCAAGTAAAATCTTAGTCTTTTTAGCCTCCCTCTTTTCTTTGATGAGCTGAATCTCCATGAGATCTTGTTTGGTCTCAAACTGCTTGTTTTCCTGCTTATAGTATGAAATGATATATTTTGCGCTCTATAAGTTGACCTGGAGCTCCCCTATGAGTGCATCAGTTTCTTTGATGAAAATTCTTGTGCTTTCACTGTCATCATGCTCACTTAGGTCAACTAAGTCAAAATCCTGCTCTGTTTCTTGGAGGTCTTCCTCCTGCTGCTGGATCTCTGTCTTTGTCATCTTCTCCTTGCCCTTGTGTACCTGCTTTGCTGATGAATAAGGCAAGGCCCCTCCCACAATATGTGGGGAAAACACCTTCCTATGGCCTCTCTGATAAGTATGTGCCATTATGCCCAAATTATCCCTCTTAGGCTTGCTAATTTCACCTGTGCTAGGTGACCCAGTCTCAGTGTGAAGTGGAGATGATGGTGGTGAGTTGGGTGAAAGAGATTGATTTGGTGATGATGTATGAAATGTAGGATGACGTGGAGGTATGGATGTGGAAGGATGAGATGATGAAGGTGCTTCTTGGCCATGTTAAATAGGTGGGACAATGAAAATCTCATTGGATATAAAGGTGTCCCATGCAATGTTACACTGATCAAGGTAATGGAGGACTATCATCTTGATGAGGGAGTGGTGAAAGATACTTTGCATTTGATGATCATAATATTTCTTTTGTGCAATGAATGACATCTTTTCAATGCTCCGATAAATATAGTAGGGTATATTGAGCATCTTGACCTTTGTGAAGTGCATGAGTAGCCGGATATGATAGGTATAAAGTCTAGAGATCCTTCCTTCACAAGTAAAGTATCTCATGATGATTTTCATCATCGGAACATATCTATCTAGGAGGTAGGAGAAAGGAAATATCCTATTTCTCTCATTCTTGTACCTTTGTTTAAGATATGGCTCATAATAGAAATGATCCAATTCTCCTTGTTTAAACCATTTTCCCCCAACATTTGGGATCCCAGAGACAACTGATATGATAGCAGGAGATACAGTGAAGGTGACGCCAGCAAGGGTTACTTGGTTGTCATGGAGGTTGGTGATGAATAATCTGGTCAACACAGGATAATATTGGATCCTTTGTACTTTCTCACAAAACTTAAAATAGCCCACATGCTTAAAGCTTGTCATAGTGATGGGAGATGCCATGAGTTCTCTGGTATTGGTTGGCTCATGTCTAATGATTCTCCCTCCTCTCTTATATAGCCTCCTCTCCTATCTTTCTTCCTCACTATGACTTCTGTTCTGTTCTTCTACCATGAGTTATTGGAGTCAAGCCTTAGCGAGATGATGAAATGGAATGTCGGTGTAGAGCGTATGGAATGGTGTGAGGAAATTGAGGAGATGAAAATGGGGATGTGTGATATGAGGGAGGTGACAGGGGGTAGTTTTGAAATGTAGGAATGGTAGTGGGATGCTAGAAAATGAAATTTAGGAATGGGATTATGTTACTAGGGTTTTGAATTTAGTAGGACACCAAAACACAATGAAACACCATATAATTCAACTGTGGAGGAGAGGAGTGATATGATTTAAACCTACTTGTTTGCTGGAGCATTTTGATGACACATTTTAAAGCTTGGAGGTGATGTAGTGCTCTTTGGGCAATCTCTGGACATTTTTAGGAAAACACACAACAATCTGGTCAAATTCTCAACACTCTTAACAGGCGTGCAATGCCCTTAGGAAACGCACAACGATTTAAGTTAAACACGCAACACCAATTCAAACCATGCCCTCTGCCCCTATTTTTCATAATTTCAGTCAAAACTCAAAAATTCCCTTTTGCCGAGGATGCTTTGAGAGTGTAGGAGTGCAAATGAATGTTGAATTGATGTCTTTGAGGGCTTTTATACTTGAATGGGTTTGATTTATGCTTTTAAAACCCATTTTCTAATGTTTCATGTCACTTTTCAAATTTTCACACTAATTCTCTTTGACTTCCGACTTTTTCCTTTGCAGGTGGATGATGTTTGTTGAGAATGCAACAAGATGATGGAGCTTAGTGGAAAGGAGTCGCCTTCACTAAGTGGGCCCGCTGGCAAATTATGGCGCAAAGTCTATTTTTAGACTATGTCTATTTTTAGACATATGGATCACGGTCTATGAGCTGCAGGATGCCGTTTATGGATGATTGGTCATGTTGGGAAAAATAGATGGACTTATATTTTTGGGATCACAGCAGGAGTGATCAAATTCTATTTTTAGACTGGCAGTCAAAAATAGAAAAATAAAATATTATTGTCTCATAATAATATTTAGACTATAAACTTTATCTTATTCTATTGGAGCACTTCAGTTTGAGCTACAGATGTGGCACATGCAGCTGTCAGAAGGAAATACACTTTATTTGTGGGTCATTTGAGTTGTTGCATGCAGGACTTCAGTTAGAACTCAAGCAGTTGAGTTTGGTGGAGTTGTGTTCAGTTTGACTTGGTTAAACTAGTTGTAATTAGTCTAACTGTAAATAGTCTAATGATGAGTTGTTAAACTAATTATTAACTCATAAAGCAACTAAAGAATACATCAATTAACTCAGTTGCATGTCAGTGCATGTACAGTTCAACAGGGACAGGTGTTAGAGGTTGAGATTTCTATCAGTTGTGACTATAGTTGTGCATGAGGATTTGCACAATCAATGTATTGAGTATGCCAATGAGTATTGCATTGATTTGCCTAGTAGAATAGCCTGTGCTCACGT
Organism: Pinus tabuliformis; assembly: GCA_031772625.1. NCBI lineage: Eukaryota > Viridiplantae > Streptophyta > Pinopsida > Pinales > Pinaceae > Pinus > Pinus tabuliformis. The sequence goes on along the minus strand of CM062814.1, from coordinate 275,111,705 downwards.
GATTTCCAGTGTGAGTGATTCTTAGCAGGTTTATGCAATAGAGGTAGGCAAAGCAGTGGAGAAGATTTGAACCTGTGACTTGTTCGAGCTGGTTTGTGTGTAACAGGTGGAGATAGTGCTGGATGCTTGAGAGGAGTATTGTACTTTGTAATGTTACATGTTCTCAATCATTAATATACAGATAGTGTGGGGCTTTTAGCTGTAAGCTTTCCCCGGGTTACATACTGTGTTAATGTGCATGCTATTGATGTTTCATTGTTTTTGATGCTGCTAAATTGTTGATCAACGTAGAGGAGCTTATGTATTGTGCATGTATTCCACAATAGTGCATGATCAGGATAATATCTGTTGAATATGTGTTTATTATTCAAAATTTATACATGGTATCAGAGTTGTTGATCATCAGATCTACTATTAAGGAAGTGTTTACATTCTATTTCTTCAGGCAGAGTCTGTAATCGGGCCAGGTAGTCTCTAGATTCATCCTTCCTTGGGAAGGTGAGATATCCGGTAAAAGCCCATACAGTCAATCTCTGTACGAGAAATATTTTTTCTCATGAATCTTAGATCTGAGGCGGTTGAGTTTGGAGCTGGTGGAATTTGAATTTTCAGCAGTGTTTTCTTGGTGTCAAAGGAGCAATGTCTTTCAACAGATTGCGATTGGAGTATGCTCTTGAGGGCAGCTCAAACTATATTGCATGGAAGGACAGGATGGAGGCAGTATTGGATGAGAACAGGCTGAAGGAGTTCACAAAAGCTGATGTCCCAAAGCCTACTAATGCTACTCAAGCTTATGCTTGGCAAAAGAAGACAACAAAGTGTCGAAGGATTCTGTTGGAGGTCATGAAGGATCTCATTGTGTCCAGCCTGCATGGAAAGACTTCTCCATACTTGATGTGGAAGGCTTTAACGGATCTATTCCAAAGCAAGAGTGATTAGAGGAAGCTGGTGCTCAAAGATAAACTCAGAAACATCAAATGCGAGAAGGGTGACAGTATGCCCAAGTATCTCACGAAGTTCACCCAGTGTCGAGATGAGCTGGGAAGTGTGGGTGTTACTGTCGATGATGAGGACTTGGTGAGCTTGGCTCTCCTTGGTCTTTCGAAGAGTTGGCATTCCTATCAGGACTCTATCAATGGCCGGGAGAAATTTCCAGGATGGGAGAGATTGTGGTCAGATCTTGTGCAGGAGGAGATCAGGTGGAGTACCAGGGACGGATCTTCATCAAAGGGAACTGATGAAGAAAATTGCTTTTTGGCTGCCAAAGCAAAGAAGGGGAAGAGCAAGAAAGCTTCTTAGTCTGGTGCGAAAGGCAAGAAGTAGGACATTTCCAAGGTGAAGTGCTTTCACTATCACCAGCATGGACACTATGCCACTAATTGTCCGCAGAAGAAGAAAAATAAGCAAGCTGTTGGATCTGCAGCAGGAGAGGCTTTAGCCTCGCAGTTTGAGCTTGATTTTTCACTGATCACATGCTTGGTATCAAGTGTGATGGGATCGGTATGGTTCTTGGATAGTGGTGTGTCTTTTCACATGATAGGAGATCGAGATTTGTTTTCTAATCTGGAGGACAAAGATCTTGGAGTGCACATCGAGATGGGCGATGATGGTAGATACAGTGCAACCGGTATCGGTACCATTTCCTTTGAGAGGGAGTCTGGTAAACCCTTCGTATTGAAGGAAGTCATGCATGTTCCAGGATTGAAGAAGAATATTATATCTATGGCAATGTTAGAAGATGAGGGGTATGATGTTGTTTTCAGCGAGGGAAAGGCTTTCCTGCGCAGCAAGACAACTGGAGAAACCCGGAAGATAGGGGTTCGAATGAGGAACCTTTATCAGTTGCATGTAGATGGATGCACAACAATGGCATGCAAGGCAGAAGGATTGGTGAGCCGGGATGATGGTGAGTTGTGGCACAGGAGATTGGGTCACCTTCACCATGGAGCCTTGAAGATACTGCAGCAGATCACTACAGGGCTTCCTAAAGGCACTCTTGCACAGTCAGATTAGTGTAAGGGGTGTACTTTGGGAAAGTTTGTGAAAGCCACCTTTCACGAGAAGGATAGTCGCGCCACGACGATCCTTGAGAGAATTCACACAGACGTGTGTGGACCTTTCTTAGTTGCTTCGACAACAAAACACAGGTATTATGTGATTTTTGTTGATGATTTCTCTCATAAGTGCTAGATCTTCTTCATGCAGAAGAAGAGCGAGACATATTCAAAGTTCTGTGAATTCAAAGCACTGGTCGAGAAGGAGTCGGGGAAGAAGGTGAAGGCTCTTAGGAGCGATAATGGTGGTGAATACATCTCTGACGAGTTCAAGGATTTCTGCAAGGTAGAAGGGATTCGAAGAGAGCTCATAGCTCCCCATAACCCACAACAGAACGGGGTTGCTGAGCGGAAGAACAGAACGATCGTGGGTGCTACATGGGAAATGTTGCATGATCAGGGCCTACCCCTTCACTTGTGGGCGGAAGCATGAAATACAACAGTTTATGTGCAGAACCATTGTCCTCACAGGATACTTGGCATGAGTACACCCGAGGAGGCTTATTCTGGTAAGAAGCCTGATCTTTCTCATTTGAGGATTTTTTGTGCTAACATTTACATGCATGTGATGAAGGATGCCAGGAAGAAGTTGGAGCCGATCGCAGAGGTTGGGATATTTGTGGGGTACACTGATACGCCCCACAACTATCGTGTGTATTTGCCAGACAGTGGTAAAACTGTTGTGCGACGGGATATAAAATTTCAGGAGGAGAAAGCCATGAAGTGTTCGCTTGAGAGGGAGCTACACTTACATGCAGATGAGGAGCTATTAGTTCCTAAGGATGAGCTTCAGGACGTGGATCAGCCACAGGACGAAGTTCATGGAGTGGAAGAGACCACTCATGCAGTGCCAACCATCAGAGGGCGAAAGCGCTTGACAGAAGCTGAGCGACTGACTCAAGATGCAGAGAAAGTTGTAGGACCACCTATAGCCCAATGCAGGCAGAGACAGTCACCTAATCTGTACACTGGATACATGGCTCTTATGAGCAAGTGTGTTGTGACTGAGCCATCCTCTTTCGAGGAAGCTGTGGAGGATCCCGCATGGGTAGACGCCATGGTGGAAGAGTATGATTCTATTGTTAGAAACAGTGCATGGGAGATTGTTCCTAGACCGGAAGGGAAATCAGTGGTTGGTTCAAGATGGATCTACAAAGTTAAGCAGGAAGCTAATGGGAGTGTGGAGAAGTACAAGGCAAGATTTGTTGCCTGAGGCTTTTCACAGATAGAGGGGATCGATTATGAGGAGACTTTTGCACCTGCCGCAAGGTATTCTTCCATACAGACGATTCTTGCTCTCTCAGTGCAGATGGGGTGGCAAATTCATCAGATGGATGTGAAGACTGCGTTCATCAACAGAGTCATTGAGGAGGAGGTGTACATTAAGTAGCCTGAAGGTTTTGATATCTTCAGCAGCGAGTCACATGTGTGTAGGCTCAAGAGAGTGTTGTATGGGTTGAAACAAGAACCACGTGTTTGGTACACACGGATAGACAACTATTTCACTGGACTTGGATTCTCCAAGAGCGAGGCAGATCCTAACCTATACCAGATTGTGGTGGAGGGTAAGTTGCTTATCATTGTACTATATGTAGATGATTTGATTCTAACGGGTGATGAGCTGTTGATACTTTCATGCAAGGATGATCTTGCTAAGGAGTTTGAGATGAAGGACTTGGGCTTCCTTCACTATTTCCTGGGATTGGAAATTTGGTAGCGTAGTGGTGGACTATTTGTTTCTCAGGGTAAGTATGCTCGGGAGATACTGGAGAAGTTCAACATGCATGGTTGCAAGCCTGTTGATACTCCTCTTCCTGGAGGTTGGAGGAAGGAGGATGCCACTTCGGCAGAAGAAGTGGATGCCACTGTTTATCGACAGTTGGTGGGGTCGCTTATGTATCTGGTCAATACATGACCCGATATATGCTATGCAGTTAACCAGCTTTCACAAGCTATGGTTAAGCCTACCAAGATCTTCTGGAAGGCGGGCAAACATGTATTGTGTTATTTGAGAGGCACATCGGGATATGGATTGTGGTATAGACAGGAGGATGAGGTGAAGCTATGTGGCTTCACGGATGCAGATTGGGCAGGGAGCCCAACGGATAGAAAGAGCACATCAGGAGGGGTCTTTAGTATCGGGTCGACAACAGTTTCTTGGTACAGCAGGAAGCAGAGATCCGTGGCACTTAGTTCAGCAGAGGCCGAGTATATGGCAGCAAGTTTGGCTGCATACGAGGCTATATGGATGAGGAAGATTCTGGTCGGTTTGTTCGGTTCTCACTTGGAACCTACTGTGATTTACTGTGATAACTAGAGTTGCATTAAACTCTTGGCTAATCCTGTATTTCATGATAGATCTAAGCATATTGACATCAAGTACCATCATATCAGAGATTGTGTGCAGCGGAGAATCATGTTACTTTCATACATTCCAATGGAGGATTAGGATTCTGATATCTTGACGAAGGCGCTCACTAGGAGAAAATTCGAATACCACCAAGGCAGGATAGGGGTTGCTGATAATCCATATCTTGTTGAGAGGGAGTGTTGAGAATGCAACAAGATGATGGAGCTTAGTGGAAAGGAGTCGCCTTCACTAAGTGGGCCCGCAGGAAAATTACGACGCAAAGTCTATTTTTAGAATATGCCTATTTTTAGACATATGGATCATGGTCTATGAGATGCAGGATGCTGTTTATGGATGATTGGTCATGTTGGGAAAAATAGATGGACTTATATTTTTGGGATCACAACAGGAGTGATCAAAGTCTATCTTTAGACTGGCAGTCAAAAATAGAAAAGTCAAATATTATTGTCTCATAATAATATTTAGACTATAAACTTTATCTTATTCTCTTGGAGCACTTCAGTTTGAGCTACAGATGTGGCACATGTAACTGTCAGAAGGAAATACACTTTCTTTGTGGGTCAGTTGATTTGTTGCATGCAGGATTTCAGTTAGAACTCAAGCAGTTGAGTTTGGTGGAGTTGATTGTGGAGTTGATGGAGTTGTGCTCAGTTTGACTTGGTTAAACTAGTTGTAATTAGTCTAACTGTAAATAGACTAATGATGAGTTGTTAAAATAATTAGTAACTCATAAAGCAACTAAATAATACATCAGTTAACTCAGTTGCATGTCAGTGCATGTACAGTTCAACAGGGACAGGTGTTAGAGGTTGAGATTGCTATCCGTTGTGACTATAGTTGTGGATGAGGATTTGCACAAGCAATGTATTGAGTATGCCAATGAGTATTGCATTGATTTTCCTAGTAGAATATCCTGTGCTCATGTGATTTCCAGTGTGAATGATTCTCAACAGGTTTATGCAATAGAGGCAAGCAAAGCAGTGGAGAAGATTTGAACCTGTGACTTGTTCGGGTCTAATCTGGTTTGTGTGTAACAGGTGGAGATAGTGCTGGATACTTGAGAGGAGTATTGTACTTTGTAATGTTACATGTTCTCAATCATTAATATACAGATAGTGTGGAGTTTTCAGCTGTAAGCTTTCCCCGGGTTACATACTGTGTTAATGTGTGCATGCTATTGATGTTTCATTGTTTTTGATGCTGCTAAATTGTTGATCAACGTAGAGGAGCTTATGTATTGTGCATGTATTCCGAAATAGTGCATGATCAGGATAATCTCTGTTGAATATGTGTTTATTATTCAAAGTTTCTACAATGTTGGCAATAGAGTTTGAGTGAACAACTTAGGAATAGTAACTTATTACATACAATGAACATAAAATTACATAGATAAATAAAAATATTACATTTCTTTTTTTGAACTAAAATTACAATCTGAAACCAAACCCATACTTTGGAATGAAAATTAGAGCTCAAGCAACCATAGTTACATGTTTTCAAATCCTCTTTGAATGAAAAAGGGATATTATTTATTACACTCTGATGATTTTGCTGGCCTTATGCAATGAATGACGTTTTATTGGACCTTGGAGGAATGAAACCTAGTGACCTAATGGGACCTTGAACAAGCAGACTTTAGGTGGACTTGACTGACATTAGACATGATGACATGAGCCTTTAAAATGAAGGCATGCTCAGCAAGACACATGAATGTGGGCCAGCAAATATTTATTTTTTGAGAGGGGCTTTGGAGTTTGAACTTGGGCTACCATCAGTTAGTAAATTTTTACATGATGACCTAGGTGGAATGATAAAAATTTCAACATGGGACACTAATATGATGTAAAATAGGATTTTTGATCACTAATGGTAGTATGCAAATACTGACTCTAACACACCCAACAATTGGTACAACTAGATCAATATATTTTTTTATTGTGATCTTTACTGACATTAGACTAGTTATTTTTTCTACAACTTGCACCATTGGTTAATCTTTTATTTTCCATCCTAATTTCTTAAGACATAATTCCAAATTGTATTTGCATATATTGGAATGTATTTTATATCTTGTAATAAGAGAATTGAGCAAAAATATTCTTCAACTCATCTAAGAAGCCATATTTAGGAAGAGTTACTATTTTTTCCAAAACTAGTCTCCTAGAAAAGGAGGTGATTTGGTTACCTATGATTGATCTTTTTGAGATGTGTATGTGATTATTGTGCCAATTTTTCTAGGAGTGTCATCATCTTATTCTTCTATAATAATTTTGGATTTCTTTGGTAGTATTTTTCAATACCTTAAGTGAATAACTTATACAAAAACAATTGAATAAGTAGGAATAATATTTGCTTGAACATTATAAATAGGCTTAACCACTTTGTTATTGGGATGTTCCATTGGCTAGGCTAGTAATTAGGTAGGTATCAGAGGTGATTGGTTAGAAGGAAGCTACAACTGCTTAGGTTGGGTTATTTGTTATTGTTGAGGCACATGATATACTAGTTGCGTGTGTTGAGAATATTAAGCAAAAGAAAATTGTTAATGTTGAGAGTATTGATGTTGTTGATATGGCTTAGAGAAAGGTTGTTGTTGGAATCATTGTTGAGATAAAGCTTGTTGTTGGAATGGTTGTTAAGGAAAAAGAGGTTGATATTGTGTTTGATAATTTTGAGGAGGCTACTTTCCATAAGTATGTTCTCAACAACCCTATTGATAGGGTTGATTTTGGGCCTATTACATTGGCCATGCCTACCAAGACATATGAGAATTCCAAGTATTTTGTATAGGGTTTAAACATTAATATTGATGAAATTGCTAAGTAGGATCATTAGTCATACCTATTGCTCGAGGCTTCTAGGCCCTTCTAAGTGAAACATAATATAAATATTCCATCAATTCATTTTTTTACTTCGTAAGCTTCTTATAATTTTGGTTGTGTTGGAAAAACTTTCATTGAATATTTTTTTGCATAGATGCCACAAATTTGAATGCTAATTAAGGGAAAATATTTTAAATAATGCATTTTCCTATATTTAGGGAAAAAATTGACAATGGTTTACTGGGAACTAGATCACTACTGAGAGGGGGGGTGAATAAGTAGTGAAGGCACTTATAATTTTTTCTCCAAATTATTATTCTTAATAATGCATAAACTGAAACATAAAAACATATATCAAAGCATCAAACAGGAGCATGAAAGCATGAAATAATTCAACATAAAGGACACAAATATTTCTGGTGGAAAACCCTCTCCAGGGAAAGAAGCCACCTATTGCTGCTGTACTGCTCAAATATTCATTATGCTAAGAAAATTCTTTACATATAGTTATAGTTGGATACTATCAAATGGAGATATCTTTCTCATGCATATCTACAAAATAATGTTGAAAATAGCAACAAGGAATGCTAAAAATAGAAATGCTAAAAATAGAATTGCTATATATATCATTTCAGGATATATTCCAATTTTAATTTGTCATTGAATTAAAATTGAGAATTAAAATTCGAATTTAGTCTTAGCAGCTATTTGAAAAATAATTAATTAATTCATCTTGAGTTAATTAGTTGAGGAAATTCAAACATGAATTCTTTGTAAAGACATGCAACAATTATCCCTTTGATTGAGGAATTTATCCCTTAATTAAGGAGATAAGGATGAGTTGTAATTAGTTAGCTCAGTTAACTGAGTTAAGTCTAGTTAAATTAGTTCCAAACAGTTGGAGGAACTAATTGTGAGTTCAGTCAGTTAATGAATGCATGCATGCAACTAGTGTTCTCTAGATAACTGAATATTCTCTCATAAATAACTCATGCATGTCAGTTCAGACAAAGACCCAGTTGAGATTAAAGGCAGGGACAGTGTACTATCAGTTGCTAGAATATTCCCATGAGAATATCTCTTTCATGCAAAAGGAATTCATTCCTTGAGGATTGTGCAGTTTCTACAGAGGTTAGTGCAGTGTGTGAGGTGAGAATTACACAGGTTGCAGCTGGATCACCCAGGAGAAATAGTGCAAGGAAATAGGAGGATTGGAGGGCAGAGGAAAGGCATATGTGTTGCCTATTCTTTTTATGAGCAACATTTAGGGATTGTACTGAGAGCTGGATAGCTTGAGAGATAAAGCTTTGTGTAATCCTGAGATACTTCCACTTGTATGATAATACAAATAGCGGGGTTTTTAGTTGAGGATTTCCCCAGAGTATTCTTTTGTGTTTCATGTGTGGTTGATTCTTCTTCTCTATTATATGTGTTCTATTTGATCTTGCTCAAAATCGATTAAGCTTCCGCAAGTTTGATTATAACAGTAGATTAAGTATTTTTCTTTAGTACATTGCATAATCAGTTTAATCTATAGTGAGAATTTCTACATGGTATCAGAGCAAAGGTGATCAAAGTGGAGAACAATATACAAAGAAGGGAGAAGTTCAAAGTTTGAAGTTCTTGATTGTAGGTACAAAATTGATTTCTTATCACATCTCAAAGTTCACCAATGGTGTTTAATGGCTTGAGACTCGAGTATGCCCTGGATGGAAGCTCAAATTACATAGCATGGAAGGATCGCATGGAAGCGGTATTAGAGGAAAATGGTCTGAAGGACTTCATTGATCAAGAATTCCCCAAGCTAGCAGCAACTAATGCCCAAGAATTGGTGGAATGGAAGAAATGTGTGGCAAGAGCGAGGAGGATTCTTCTAGAGGGAGTTCGAGACCATATTGTCTCGAGTATCCATGGGAAGGAGACTCCATTTTCAATGTAAGACATTGAAGGACCTATATCAGAACAACAACAACCAAAGGAAGCTGGCGCTGAAGGACAAGCTTCAGAATATCAAGTGTGAAAAGGGCGACACGATATCTACATATCTGAACAAGCTCACCACCTGTAAAGATGAGCTTGGAAGTGTAGGAATCATGACAGCTAATGATGATATGGCGAGTCTTGCTCTCCTCAGTCTTCCTAAGAGTTGGAATAGCTACTAGGACTCAGTGAATGGAAGAGAGAAACTGTCAGATTGGGAATGACTATGGTCAGATCTGATGCAGGAGGAGATCAAGAGAAGCACCAGAGATGGTTCTTCATCTAAGCATGATGATGAAGAAAATATAGCCTTAGAAAGTAAGGTGCGGAAAGGTAAAGGGAAGGCTTCCCATTCCAAATTGAGTTCTTCCTATGGTGGGAAGAAGATTGAAAAATCTAAATTGAGATGCTTTAATTGTCATGAGGTGGGCCATTATGAAACTAATTGTCCATTGAAGAAATCCAAGAAGGGATCCTCAAAAGGATCTAAAGGTGAGTTATTGGCCTCTTAGTTCAAATTGGATTTTACCCTCATTACATGCATGATTTCATCGATGATGGGTTGTGGTTGTTTTCTTGACAGTGGAGCCTCATTCCATATGACCAACGATAAGAGTTTGTTCAGTACCTTGGAGGAGAAAGACCTCCAGATGCGCATAGAGATGGGTAATGATGAAAAGTATAGTGTTTCAGGAGTAGGCATGGTTTCTTTTCAGAGGGAGCATGGAGCTCTTATTACTTTGATAGATGTGAAGTATGTGCCTGGACTGAAGAAGAATTTGGTATCAATCGCGATGTTGGAGGACAAAGGCTACGATGTTGTCTTCAGTAAGGGAAAAGTTTTCCTTAGACACATCACCACGAGACAGGTGAAGCAGATCGGTTCACGAGTCAAGAACCTATATGCTCTTGAGGTTCAAGATGCATGCAAAGCCTTGAGGAGCAAGGAAAATGTTGGAGACTTGGTGGTTGAGAGGGAGAGTACATTACCTCTCAACATGCAGTGCCAGAAGAAGTCCCAGACAATTGTGGAGGAGCCACAATTGGAGATGTTGAGAGGATATCGAGTGGAGGCATCCACTCATGCAGAGACCTCCAGTAGGGGGAAATTTTGAGCCAAGTGTGTAGAGGGATCACATGCAACCATACCTCCAAGTGGGGCGATGTGAAGTGATAGTCCCAAGAAGGCTGAAATAGGGGCAGGATCCTTGAGGTACCCAACCTCTTTGATTAGACCTTGCTATGGGAGCCTCAACGAGGAGTAGCAGGATTGGTTGAGTGGGTAGAGACAGATGAAGATGGAGCGACAGAGGGATATTCAACATCAGAGGGTGTTTCTAGCCCAATAGGGAGGTCAGTTGGGAGATCAGTTACTTACTTCTCAGTAACTGAGTTGTAGTGCAACAGTAGGTAGCACGATGCAACATGATGAGGGGAGGTGCAGTGCGGATGTAGTGCTAGGAGAAAGGACCAGCAGTAGCATGGATGGAGATGGAGGAATCAGTGTGATTGATGTAGTCAGAGATCAATGTGACAGAGGCTAGAGCAGTCAGATACTGAAGACCATAGAGGTGCAGAGTTTTCAGTCAAAAGAGGCAGTACCAGTTAGAGACTTTGATGACAAAGGCATCATTCTAATTCAAGTTGGATGATTTTTTTGTTTGTAGAGTTGCTGGAGAATCAACACTTGAGAGAAGTTTTGCATGCATAACATTCCAAAGGTTCAGGATCGAGATCGAGTTGAATTCCTTTCTTGTTGAGAGGAAGTGTTGAAAATAGCAACAAGGAATGCTAAAAATAGCATTGCTATAGATAGCATTTCAGGATATATTCCAATTTTAATTTGTCCTTGAATTAAAATTGAGAATCAAATTTCGAATTTAGTCTCGGGAGCTATTTGAAAAATAATTAATTAATTCATCTTGAGTTAATTAGTGGAGGAAATTCAAACATGAAGTCTTTGTGAAGACATGCAACAGTTATCCCTTTGATTGAGGAAGTTATCCCTTAATTAAGGAGATAAGGATGAGTTGTATTTGAGTTGTAATTAGTTACCTTAGTTAACTGAGTTAATTCCAGTTAAATTAGTTCCAGTTGGAGGAACTAATTGTGAGTTCAGTCAGTTAATGCATAAATGCAACTAGTGTTCTCCAGATAACTGAATATTCTCTCATAAATAACTCATGCATGTCAGTTCAGACAAAGATCCAGTTGAGATTAAAGGCAGGTACAATGTACTATCAATTGCTATAATATTCCCATGAGAATATCTCTTGCATGCAGAAGGAATTCATTCCTTGAGGTTTGTGCAATTTCTACAGAGGTTAGTGCAATGTGTGAGGTGAGAATTACATAGGTTGCAGCTGGATCACCCAGGAGAAACAACACAAGGAAATAGGAGGCTTGGAGGGCAGAGGAAAGGCATATGTGTTGTCTATTCTATTTATGAGCAACACTGAGGGATTGTACTAAGAGATGGATAGCTTGAGAGCTAAAGCTTTGTGTAATCCTGAGATATTTCCACTTGTATGATAATACAGATAGCTGGCTTTTTAGCTGAGCCTTTCCCTAGAGTATTCTTTTGTGTTTCATGTGTGATTGATTCTTCTTCTATGTTATATGTGTTCTATTTGATCTTGCTCAAAATTGATTAAGCTTCCGCAAGTTTGATTGTAGAAGTAGATTAAGTATTTTGCTTTAGTACATTGCATAATCAGTTTAATCTACAGTGAGAATTTCTACAACTAGCATCTATTAGAAGCCACCATGACCAAAGATCCTCGCTCAGTTACTCATGAAATATTGAATGAATCTACAAACTCCTATTTATTGGAAGCCACCATGACCAACGAACCTCAACCAATTTATTTCAAAGTATCCAAATACCATTGGATTGAGAAAGATGCTCACTTATATTGATTTCACTGGAGTCTCCAACTTCACTCCTATATGTGGTTCTCATTTCATACATTTTCATACTCGAACTGAGAATTTCTCAACATGAGAACTACAACAATGTATCATCAAGGCACATAATAAAAAACCAAATCCACACCACAAATTGCAACACAATATCACCACATATTGCATAAAATTAAATGATGAATACATCGAATGAAATCCACTCTGTAAAAAAAAAAACTTCTCACGATTGAATCTTGCACTCAAAGAATAAACTGAAGAATATTCTAGAGAAAACAATCTCCAAATAATCCTAAAATCAGACTCTATTTCACCTCCTTGCTTGTTGTGCAAAATACTAGCTGAAACATACTTTAGCTAAATGCCGCAACACCTTAAACTGCTTTAGAAAATATACATCACATAACTCTCATAACTTGTTGTTGAAGCCTTGAAAATTGTTGCTACAACATGGGGGGAAAACCACCTGGTCCAGACCTTGGTTAGAAGTTGATTTTCCGTTTGGTGTAGTGGCTCCGACTGGGGATAATGAGACCAGTTTCCTAGAAGAGATTTTGATAGTGTTGGTGGGGTGATATATGATGTAACGGGGCAATGTTTAAGCTAAGTGTAATCTAATCTAAACTACTAAACACATGCATAGATCCTAGTTTAAACACTATTTAAATATAAATATACCCGGGAATTAAATATAATATGCGATCTACAATGATGTCCTACAATAATTGGTAATATAGATCATTCAACTGCAATAAAAAATGAAATAATTTAACAGTAATCATTTTCGATAAATAGTTAGCCAAAACGATTGTGAAATATATATCACATATAAAATAATTTATGTATTCTGAATAAAGTCAAATCCAACATCATACAAAAGTGCAATAATGCTAAAATGTAATTCATACTTTCACACATAAAACAATGAAAAGAAGAAGTATTGCCTGATACATAAATAGAAGAAGACCATAAGATAAAAGTACCATATATGACGAGTCCTGCTCATGTGATTCAACAATATTGACCAAATTTCAATCAATCCAGCATATTCTAAGAGTACAAAAGTGCATTTGAGTAGAGCATGCTAGATAATTAAGAGAAAATAGATCATATTCCATTCAATCCATCAGAAACTCCTCAAAAGTACATAAGTGCAATGTTCCAAAGAATGTTTTTGATAAAATTTCTGTACCCCTCTCTAAATGCATGAAAGGGGTTTAAATACTAAACTATAGGTCCTAAAAAATATTTTTAGAAAAATAGCTGAGGAGGTTTAAACGACATGCCTCAGATCATGCAAAAATAAAACTAAAAATAAAAATAAACTAAGTGACTAACTCCTTTGCATTTGATATTTGAGATCGCAAATATTTGTCATAGGCTTGAGGTGTGTCAGTTGGCCGACTGCAGATTTCAACTGCGCAACAAATATAGCATCTGTTAGCACTGGCACCAATTTTTGTGTGGAGGTTGTTAAACATCTCAAGATCATCCATTAGCTATATGGTTTTACTAAGAACTTCTAGTACGCTTCCCAGTTTAGCTTGCTCATCTGTCTGATCACCTCTTCCTTTTCCTTCACTACCTGCCTCCACTACTGCTCTAATTGTTTGACATTTGGAAGAAATCTTGGTATGCTTTCTGTAACCAGGTTGGTGCCATGCATATTTTTGTTGATGGCTTCTATTATGCTATTTGCTACTACTGCTGCAATCATTGTTGCCCTTTCCGCTTGCTTGAGCCAAGAATCCCAATCTGTGAACAATATGCCTTTATGCGATTCCTCCATTTTTGGCAGATTAGCCTTTATCCCCTTCTTCTGATTCTTTCTAGGTGATAAAGTCAGAAATAGTTTTATGGATTTCGTCATACTCAAGTCTCATGTCGAAAAACTGGCTTGTTAGCTTATCACTAATCTCGCAATAAGGACTTATTTGTGAGATTTTCTAGCAAAGAACTTCCTTCTGCTGCATTAGTTGGGAGTTAAGATTGAGTGCTTCCTTTATGAACTCATCGATTTGTGGATTGTCTTTATAATTATCTATCATAGCTTGTATCAACACATCTCTTTCTGCTAGGCTGGCCTGATGTTGTATTCGCATCTATTCAAATTCCTGTTGGAGCTGGGCTATTTGTAATTATGCTTTTTGATTGGATTTCTCCTGAGATAATTGTTGTTCCAACAACAAAATTCTTTGTTCCTTTTCTTTAAGCAGCATTTGGACCTTTTTCGCTTTGTCAATAGTTGTCGTAGCATAGGCTCCTACAAATTGCCACAATTTTATGAGATTTACAAATGGGTCCATGGGCGAGTCCTTCCATACAATGTCCATTGGTTCATTGTTAGGAGTCGTAATAGCTATAGCGTCTAAATTTCTTTTCTTCCTGTGTCTTTTGACGACAACTTTGTTGGTAGGACTGTAAAATACATCCAGTGGAGGAATTTACTCAATTCTCAAAATAATTTCTGAAGTGGGGGTGGCAAGAATGAGCTCAACATCCTGAGTGCCTACAGTTTTTCTACTATTGTTTCTTGAGTTGACTTATGCTGTGTTTGCTTAGGAGTTTGTATCTCAGATGTTTGTTCATCTATGTGAAGCTTCTTGTTGAAATGTTCCCATTCCATTTACAAATCAATAACTGGGGTTTTTTCTAACTAAGTGGAAGTGGAGTGAACTTCCACTTGTTTCTTTGTCGTAGTTTGCTTGATTGTTTCCTCTGTAGTTCCAGATGTGTCCCTTTTAGACTATTTATTTTTATTGCCTCCCCCATTTTGAGAATTGTTCTCTGGCTCATGAGTAGATTTCTCTTGGGTTTCTTCTTTAGAATTCTCTTTGGAGCTGTCCTCCAAGCTTACACTAGGAGTTGGCTCCCTTATTGGTTCAATCTGTAGTAGGTCCAATGGGACCTTCAATAATCTCTTCTTTCTATACACGTGGAAAGCTTCAACATCATTTGGGGAAAAAGGTAGTGATGCCATATGCGTCACTTCTGAAAATGTTTCTTTTTGTAGGAAGAGGTCATCGAAGGCATCCTCCTCATGGGTGAATGGTTTCACTTTCACCATAGTAGTGAAGTCATTAGTAGTGCCATTTGGGTCATACTTCCTTCCCGGGATTGTAGCTAATTTTAGAGACTTCTTGATCTCTGCTTCTTTGCATGCATGTCCAAAATCATGTAGCATAGACACACCACATTGCAACTGAAATGTAGGCCAAATGGCCTTCTTCTGTGCTTTCAATCCTTTTCTCAACCCACCTTCCCCTGCCGTTTGGTAGGCTATTTCCCTGTCCATTAACTTGTCGAGGACATACTATGGGAGAACATGTGGTGAAGCAATGCTCCCAAATACTATGATATAGGTAAATATTTCCTCCCCAAACCATATGTCTATAGGAAAGATATCCACCTCAGCTTTTTTTAAAAACCTAGGGGCAGTTATGTTGTAGACTTGTTTATGGATGGGTAGCATAACTCCTTGACAAATATTATAAAAATGGGGGTGAAACTAAGACTCCTACAAAATCTTATGGTACACATGGATAGGAAGCGGGTGTTATCGGAAATCTAGTGTCCACTCGGAGCTGCTAGTCCCACTAAGACTAGTAGCTATATTAGAAACAAACAAACTAAAACTACTTTCGCTTTCCTTTATGAGAAGTATATAAGAGGGGAACAAAGGACACCAACCTCAGTCTTGCGCTTAGTTCCTTGCTTGGTTCCTCTCCCTTCTGATAGATCCTTGCCACTTTGCCTTCGTCTACCCAGCTTCAAAGAGCACCTGTGGAATCAAGGTAGCATAATACTATCGAAGAACAGAGATCTACAATCATAAACAATATAGGACTAGATATATATTGACCTCACAAATGCATATATCATCAAACATACAAGAATGTGGAGGAAAACTTGAATAGTTTTATTAATATCAAGAATAGCAAAGAGGATTACAACCAATTGTTCTGACCCAGTGTCATCCTCTCAGCATGAAAGCCCTTCTTCACCTCATGAAAAGCTTAGATCACCCAACACTATGATATTCCACCAAGAAACCAACAACACTTCCTTACAAGATACAAAATTCCAGCCTCTGGATCTCTGGGATGAGGGATCCATATATAGATGATTGCAGGGGGGTGAGTCAGCTTCTGGGATTTTGATTAGTGTCCTCTCTCTGATAGTTCTTGATTCCACTTGGAGATTGATGATCTCTTACTCATCCCTGGGTGAATTCAGAGAGGCAAGTGTCACAGGAGAAGTTTCTGGAAGATTCCATGACGATCCACCTTGCAAACTGTCTCTGCCATTTGTATACTCTCGTCCATCGCACCCTACAGAAGGGATTTCCAGTATGCATCGCACCCTTTTCACTGAGTAGGTGAGATGCATCGCACCCTCTGCATTGGGCAATTTGTATGGTCCAACTTTGACCAGTTCTGAGCAGTTTTTTGAGGAGAACTTCTGGGAGATGATGTAATCAGTTGACCTTGTTCCTTTAGGGTGTGAAGCAACACTTTTAGGGACTTAGGAGCCCTTAGTTTATGGACATGTATGATTAGGGTTGCAGTGCCCAAAAATGTCTATAATAGCGGGTCATACGCGGTCCACTTCCATCCCATAATGGGAAATTTGGAACTAAAACAGATTGTGTCCATTACAAAAGCGGTCATGAAAAATGGGGGATAAACCCTTAAAGAGGGACTTCTTGAATTCTTGAAAAATTGGGGGATAAACCCATAACCTCTTGCCTGTGATTCTTGAATTCTCTGTCTAAGACGTCCACCATGTGAATTATCCACTTGACCATATCCGTGTATGGGATTATTTTTGGTCTTGCAGCTATGCAGTGTAGGAATGAGCATGTTGTATCGAAGTAGGAGGCGTCAGAGGAAAAATGAGCATTGATCGTGGCCTTTGCTACCAATGGCCTTGGTTTTTCTTCTTCTAAAAAATCATACATGGCCTCCCAAGTTGAAGTTCCTCCGTCTCTACTGCATGTAATATTAGAGAAAATAGGGATCATTTCTTAATTTTTAGACGAAACTTCCTTTCCCCTCTTTGCCATTGCTTCTAACGACTCTTCCTCCGTATTTTCCTACAATGGGGAAAAGTAGAAGATATCATATAGACACAAGCGAGAATGAAAATGAGGATGAATGATACAGATAACCTTGAAAAGGTGACAAGAAAGGAGTTTAAATTAAACACAGATGAAAGCATATCGTATCATGTCGAGCCGCTTTTCAATATAAATGCCATTAACACATATTTCATTAAATTTGGAACTAAATAGTGAATCTAGAATTTCAAAATAACCAAAAAACTCAATTCTAGTAATGTCCTTGTAATAAAAATTTTCCAATTTTAATGAAATATGTGTTCATTAGCCCATAGTAAATATCCACTAATGGTTCCTTATCTCTACCTTTATCTCTCATTAATGTTCTGCATTGTAAAATGGGAAGGAAAACTTTTAAGGTGGCAAGCTTTAGTTGCGAGAATGTCGATTTTACGATTGTGATGCAATATCTCAAATCACATTATTGCATATTTGATTGTGTGCTTTCTTAGAGTTCCTTAGGTTCCTGCGGGATGCAAGATGCAGGATAAATGGTGTGTTCTTTCTTTATTCAAAGCGTAGTTTTTTTTATGGAATTTTTTTATCTTATAAAGCACTTTCTATCATGCGGAGGACTTAATCATCATTTTATGAAATTGGGTTCTATCGGGTTCGGGGTTTTATCATATTTCACAACATCATGTGATTCGTAAGTCCTAAGACCTCTCTTAAGTGTTCTGACGTGATGCGATAGGTCAACTGTCTCATCGTAATATCGAATTTTGCATGTTTTAACATACTTCATGAGGGTGCGCCCTTTATGAATGATGATATGCGATATGGGATTTTTTTTTAATAGGAAATGCCTTAGGCCTTAGTTTTAAATGAAAAAGCCTAATGATATTTAGGTTAAGCGTAGTGATTTCTTTTGATCACTTTTCATGAGTTTTGCTTGTTAATAAAGCTTTTGACACACTTGGTCCAGTGATATACGAAAAGGCGAATATTGCTATCATTCGAAGGGTTTTGTCTTGATATCTTGCTTTATTCCAAAAACTTAAAAGAAGGTGTCTAAATTCTAAATTTGTTTTTTTTGGAAGGATTTTATCAAGGGTACCTATTTATTAATAGAATATTAGCTATTATATTAATAAATGGGGGGGTTGTTGAATAGCACAAAATTTCCACACAACCCTCCAATCTCACACTGAAACAATACATAAGAGAATCAACCAACTATCATTGAGCTTCCTCCAATATATGGATGAACTGAGATGCTCAACTTAATAATTACTAAGAATATTGAGCTCCACAAACTATGTTCATACACTTGATCTGATCTAGATTGAGCTCATTGACTTGATCAAGCCACTAAGTCCACTTCACAAGGAATATTTTCAATGTTAATCACTTTCTAGGACATGGTTAAGGATTTTTGACCTTTTTCATAACATTTATGAACACAAACCATCGCCAAAAAAATTAATTCACCTAAGATGCGCGAGGAATCCAAAGAAATTCTAGTTAATTTATCAACCACACCCATAAACTTGACTGAGCTAGGTTGCAACTTCTCCCACAAGCTTGTTTTCCAATGGTTGGAGCCTTTCAACCACTCCCACAGACTTAGATCCGTGCGGTAGGGGAAAAGGATGGTTAAAACCTAATCAAACCTTCTCAGATCCTTACGAAACTTTAGGAAAGCCTTCAAAAACTCCTAAACAAACCTCCAGACCTTTGTGACAAGTCTACAACTAATGCCATAAACCAAAAAACTCTACAACAAGTTAGTGACATGCAAGCCCTAGTATGCCAAACTCCTCATCATTACCAACACCTACAACTCCTCAAGCAATTATAACAACGTGTCCAAACACCTTCAACACATGTAGAAACATCTCTAGCACATGTAGCAACATTTCCAACCCCTACAACAACAACATCAAGTCATCCATCTGTCTCCAACACATCTATCAACATCTCTAATGCTTCCAACACATATAGTAGCATATGCAACACTTGTAGCAACAATCCAACAATTTGCAACAACAACATCTTCAACATATGTAGCAACATAAACCTATGGAAATTCAACATAGCACACCCTTGAATTATTCTTTATTCAGCCTCCAAATCTTGTACTAAATCATGTCATAACCATGTTGACATCAATTCCAACCAACAAGAACAATCAGCTAAACACTGCAACAAACCAAACACTGATCATTAGATTGACAACACCATGACCTTGTTGGCATCACTGGCAACACTAAAATTCCAACAAGATCCCACTTTGTTATTTATTTCAACCTCAACCTGATCTCCAACATTTGATGCAGTTCTCGATACACTCCAAATTCTCTCTCCCTTTGACATCAATGTCAAAGGGCCATAAGAACACTAAAGAAACAATGCCAATACTATGCCATATGAGAGTAGGACTCCCCCTATCATACAAAACACCATGCTAATGCAAGACTAACGTAAACCAAGAATGTGCATATAAAACAAGAAGCTCAACTACCAACATGTCTCTAGCCATTGCCATACAATCTCTAAAACTGAACATGCTCCCCCTAAGAATGTAATGGATCTGCAATCACACTCTCTCTGCTACTGTAGCAACACATCCTCTTCATTGCAATAAGCCTCTTTCCAAATGAAAGAGACTACTCCTCATGAATCATGACTCCAAATGACTTTGAGCAATGACTTACACTGAAGTACAATACATATTCACTGCTTCATGGAGAAAATACATGGTTGTGACAAGTACATAGGTGTAACATATGACTCTATTATAAAAAACCTATCACCAACCAATGACTCTAATGACCAAATATTACATCATTCACCCAATAGGGCTACATCAATGACATACAAAATAGGACATGACTTGGATTTCCAATAGCCCATACATGGTTGATTTGACAAAACATACTAGACACCATGGGTCTCTCCATGATAAATATGCCAACAAGATAGAACAATAAAGGTACATGGATTTTACATCTACACATAAGTGTGCTCTCATCTATGCCCAATACAATAATATGACATAAAATTCATGGTCCTTAAGAACAAAAATGTATGCTCCATATAACAACAACAATAAGAATGCAATACATTGCATGTGCATCAAAACATAAGGCCTCCATGAGAAATGACATAAGCTCTAAATATGTAGCAAGAATAATAGAAATACTATCCAAACCATATTCTAGTGCATGGCCACTCAACACCTTGGACATCACTGTCCCAATAATGAAGATGATGTAGCAAAATCATGATAACTAATAGTATCCATCATGCTCCACATAGGCATTAGCAACAAAATCAACTGTCAAAAACAACATAGAAATATTCCATGGAAGGAAAAATAAATATATATCCTCATCATATCAAATCATCCATTAAGCTAAAAAACCAACAATATACTATATCATCAACTCAAGTCATGAGAAAAACATCAACAGGTAGCAACAACAACACTAGGAGCATATGAACCAATACAAGAAATCTATCCTATATCACCAATGTGTATCCAAGTAGACAATGTTTCCAAGAAACACAAGGTAGCAATAGAAATATCATAAGATATGACACTAAAACATTATTTGCAGCACTAAACTCATTATCTCCTCAACATATGTGAGCAACATATCATCAATAAAGCACAAACAACAAATCAGTGAGTAGAAAAAATTCACTACACATTAGCAACAACAACATAAATCAACTCATTAGTATCTTGGTCCATAAACATGTCCAACAATTTATTCTCTCCATATATAAGGAACAATATAAAACAACATGATGTTGAAAATAGCAACAAGAAATGCTAAAAATAGAAATTCTAGAAGTAGCATTCAAAATATTCCAATTTTAATTTGTCCTTGAATTAAAATTAAGAATTAAAATTCGAATTTAGTCTCACCAGTTGCTTGAAAAAATAATTAATTAATTCATATTGAGCTAATTAGTTAGAAAAATTCAAGCTAGAAGTCTTTGTGAAGTCATGCAACAATTATCCCTTAAATTAAGGAAGTTATCCATTAATTAAGGAGATAAGGATGAGTTGTATTGAGTTGTAATTAGTTAGCTTAGCTAACTGAGTTAAGTCTCATTAAATTAGTTCCAAACAGTTTGAAGAACTAATTGTGAGTTCAGTCAGTTAATGCATGCATGCATGAAACTAGTGTACTCCAGATAACTGAGGATTCTCTCATAAATAACTCATGCATGTCAGTTCAGACAAAGACCTAGTTGAGATTAAAGATAGGGACATTGTACTATCAGTTGGAGGAATTTTCCTATAAAGGAAACTCATCCATGCAGAAGGAACAAGGTTCCTTGAGGATTGCGCAGTTTTACAGGGTGTGAGATCAGTGTGAGTGATCAATGTTACACTTGGTAACATTAGGATCACCCAGGAGAAACAACACAAGGAAATAGGAGGCTTGGAGGGCATAGGAGAAGGTTTGTGAGAAGCCTTGTTTGCCTGTGAGCATCTAGGAGGATTGTACTGAGAGCTGGCTAGCTGTGAGAGCTAAAGCTTTGTGTAATCTTGATGTATTTCCACCTTGTATGATAATACAGATAGTGGGGTTTTTAGCTGAGGCTTTCCCCAAAGTATTCTTTTGTGTTTCATGTGTATTGATTCTTTTTCTCTGTTATATGTGTTATGTTTGATCTTGCTCAAATTGATTAAGCTTCCACAAGTTTCATAATAGAAGTAGATTAAGTATTTTGCTTTAGTTATATTGCATAATCAGGTTAATCTACAATGAGAATTTATACATGGTATCAGAGCCAACTTTATTGGATCAGTGAACAGTATATGAAGAAGAGAATTCGAAGTAAAAAAAAAAGTAAAAAAAAGTAAAAAATAAAATGGGCGCGAGTTTGTAGAGCAGATCTGAAATTTTTTGTGAAAAATTTTTAGAAACAAATAGCAAATCTAGATTCCTTGCGAAAAATACCCAAATCCAAAAAAAATCGACTGAATCAACTCTTTTTCCAGAAAATTTCGTGACAACGGGAAAGATGAAACATATTGTTGTGCTAGCCAAGAACTTGTATGCACTTGACATACAAGATGCATGTAAAGCCTTGAGGAGCAAGGCAAATGTTAGAGACTTGGTGGTTGAGAGGGAGAGTAAATTACCTCTCAACATGCAGCCCCAGAAGAAGTCTCAGACAATTGTGGAGGAGCCACAATTGGAGATGCTGAGAGGAGATCGAGTGGAGGCATCCACTCATGCAGAGACCTCTAGTAGGGGGAAATTTCAAGCCAAGTGGGTAGAGGGATCACATGCAACCATACCTCTAGGTGTGAGGTGGGGCAATATGAAGTGATAGTCTCAAGAAGGCTGAAATTGGGCAAGGTCCATTGAGAGGTTTTATCTCATGGATCGTACCTTGCTATGGGAGCCCAAAGTACATAGTAGCAGGAGGAATAAATGGGATTGATGCAGTCAGATATCAAAGTGACAGAGGCTAGAGCAGTCTGATACTGAAGAGCGCAGAGAAGGATTGAAAACAATGCAGAAAGGTTGAGTCAGCAGAAGCGTAGAGTTTTCAGTCGACAGAGGCAATAACAGTCAGAGACTTTGATGACAGAGGCATCATACTGATTCAGGTTGGATGTTTTTTGTTTTTGGAGTTTCTAGAGCAACAACACTTGAGAGAAGTGTTGCATGCAAAACATTCCAAAGGTTCAGGATCGAGATCAAGTTGAATTCCTTTCTTGTTGAGAGGGAGTGTTGAAAATAACAACAAGAAATGCTAAAAATAACATTCAGAATATTCAAATTTTATTTTGTCCTTGAATTAAAATTGAGAATTAAAATTCGAATTTAGTCTCACCAGCGGCTTGAAAAAATAATTAATTAATTCATCCTGAGTTAATTAGTTGGAGAAATTCAAGCTAGAAGTCTTTGTGAAGTCATGCAACAATTACCCCTTAAATTAAGGAAGTTATCCATTGATTAAGGAGATAAGGATGAGTTGTATTTGAGTTGTAATTAGTTAGCTCAATTAACTGAGTTAATTCTAGTTAAATTAGTTCCAAATAGTTTGAGGAACTAATTATGAGTTCAATCAGTTAATGCATGCATGCATGAAACTAATGTACTCCAGATAACTGAGGATTCTCTCATGAATAACTCATTCATGTCAGTTCAGACAAAGACCTAGTTGAGATTAAAGATAGGGACATTGTACTATCAGCTGGAGGAATTTTCCTATAAAGGAAACTCATCCATGCAGAAGGAACAATGTTCCTTGAGGATTGCGCAGTTTTACAGGGTGTGAGATCAGTGTGAGTGATCGGTGTTACACTGGGTAACAGTAGGATCACCCAGGAGAAACAACGCAAGGAAATAGGAGGCTTGGAGGGTAGAAGAGAAGGTTTTTGAGAATCCTTGTTTGCTTGTGAGCATATAGGAGGATTGTACTAAGAGCTGGCTAGCTTTGAGAGCTAAAGCTTTGTGTAATCTTGATTTATTTCCACCTTGTATGATAATACAGATAGTGGGGTTTTTAGCTGAGGCTTTCCCCAGATTATTCTTTTGTGTTTCATGTGTATTGATTCTTCTTCTCTGTTATATGTGTTCTATTTGATCTTGCTCAAATCGATTAAGATTCCTCAAGTTTGATAGTAGAAGTAGATTAAATATTTTGCTTTAGTTATATTTCATAATCAGGTTAATCTACAGTGAGAATTTCTACACATGACTCGACCATATGAATATTTAACACATCATAGACATCACCATATTCTCTCTCCATGCAACAACAACATCATGACTTATCCATCCAAATAAATATCAACAACAAGAAGATACCTCAATAATAAAAAATATGAGCAATAAAGTGCATATCCTAGATGATCGAACTCTAACATGTCAACTAATATTCCATGGTAACTACACATGCATGACAACACATGACAAAAAATATGATCTAGCAGTATGATAATCATCAATATACCAACTATGCCATGCAAAACATATGATTTTACAACTATATCGCAACATGAAAAAAACTCCTTTCCTACAACACACTCATGTCAAGAAAGCACAATAAAACTCCTCCACAGTGAGCATAATGTCAATGATCTGCAACTCTTTTAGGAGGCAACGATGCTCCCCCTAAATGTGTGATCCTCCATCACTCCTTGATCATGCACATAATTCAACCATGTGGCTGCCATAACTTTAGAAACATCAATAATAATTTCAACATGCAACTACTTGAAAAATAACAACAAAAATATATATGGATTATCTAAATGATGACAAGCTGAAAGTAAGAATAGATCAAAAATAAAAATCAATACTTCCCCTGAACTCATGGATTTCCTAAAATATGCAGATTTGTCTTCATGTACTCTTCCAAATATGGTTTCACATCCAAGAATCTACGTGTAACTCTATATGCAACCATATGCTCCCTCTGAGACCATGGAGTTCCTTGCTTCTCTTTTCTCCTCCAAGCCTTCATATGCCAATCCTTCTTCTTGTGTGGTTGGTCTTGCATATTCTCCTTTCTCTAGATGGATTTCCTGTAACACACAGGTAACTTACAATCCTTGGCCTTATGGCCAATATTGTCACACACAAAACATCTTATGTGACCAAGGAAATAAGGAATAGGTTGATATCTTTTTTTGATCTGAATTTTGTTCCTTGGATGTGCCCTGCAATCAATATCCCTATGGATAAAATCATTGCATGAGAAACAATAACCATAAAAATGACTATTACCCCTAGCGGATGGAGGTCTTCTTTGGATGCATGCTTGAGGTTGCATTCTCTTTTTCTTGCCCCTTTTGGTGAGAAGGTTTGGTCTCTTCATTACTGCAATTTTCTGCTATATGTCCATGTACTCCAAAGTTGTAACATTTGCCAATTCTATTCTTCTTCTTTGGCCTTCTTCTCTTATTCTTCTGCTTCTTTCATGGCCGGTGATTTTGCTGATGGCTCTCCTTTTTCTTGCTGCCACTTGTTTGTCCAACACTTTTAGATTTGCTTGTTGATGTTTGAGTACTAGATTTCAACCTTTCTAATTCCTTCCTTACAGAAATTGCCTCAACCTTCAATTTTTGGAACTCATCCTCCAACTCCTTATACTGCTTCCTCATTCCATTTTCATTTTTTCTTCCTTCTTCCAGCTAATTTTTCAGATCTGAAATTTCTTCTTTGAATGCACACTCTTTTTCATCAAACATTTTCAACAACATTCATTGATATTTATTTTCAGTTGTGAGTCTTTTAAGTTCCGCTTCTAGGATCATTATCTTTGATTGATCTTCATATTTTCTAGTGATATCAACTTGTTGTTCGTCTATATTGATGCTTGATCCATCACTACTATCACTAGAGATTTCATATTCATCTTTTGAGGAGACTTTATTTACCACAACAATTTGCACTGAATCCTTTTCATTTTTCTCCATCCCTGAAATCTACAATTTTCCTCCAAGATACAAACTTTGCAGCATGTCCAACATTTGTTTTGCAGTTTCATAATGCTTCACAAATAAATTATCAGATGTTGAAATTCCATGCATAATAATATCTTTAGCTTTATCATCAAATTCATCCTTAATTCCATATTCCACTGATAGAAAAATATTTTCCTCAAGGGACAAAAAATATGAATCCAATTTCATCCTCCAAGTTGAAAATTTACCTTCGTGAACTACTGGAAATCCTTGTTGTTCCATTTCAAAAAATTTGCACAATTCTGCCAAAACTCCTAGATCCACCCTCTAGCGATCAAGTTACAACTGAGATCCCTACTCTGATACTAATTGATGGAAACCATATCACTACTGAGAGGGGGGGCGTGAATCAATAGCGAAGGCACTTATAATTTTTTCTCCAAATTATTATTCTTTAATCATGCATAAACTGAAACAAAAAAATAGATATCAGAGCATCAAACATAGGCATGAAACCATGAAAGCATTCAACACAAAGGACATAAATATTTCTAGTGTAAAACCCTCTCCAGGGTTAAAAAACCACCCATTGTTGTTGCGCTGCTCAAATATTCATTATGCTAAGAAAATTCTTTGAATAGATTTATAACTGACTACTATCAAATGGAGATCTCTTTCTCATATGGATCTATGAGCTACCATCAACTAGAAGCCACCACGACCAATGATCCTCACCCGGTTACTCCTGAACTATCAAATGACTCTACAGAGTCCTATCTGTTAGAAGCTGCCATGACCAACAAGCCTTGCCTAGTTTCTTCCAAACCATCCAACTACCATGGGATTGAGAAAATTTCTTATTTATATTGATTTCACTGCAGTCCTCCAACTCCACTCCTCTATGTGGTTCTCATTTCATAAATTTTCATACTAGAACTGAGAACTACTCAACATGAGCACTACAACAATGTATCATCAAGGCACATAATCAAAAACCAAATCTACACCACAAACTGCAACACAATCTCATCAAACATTGAAATAAATTATCTGATCAATACATAAGCTAAAACCCACTTTGCAACAAACACAACTTCTCACAACTGAATGCTTCACTCAAATAATAAATTGAAGAATATGTTAGGAGAAAACAATCTCCAAATACTCCTTCAATCAAACTCTATTTCAGCTCCTTGCTTACTGCACAAAATACTAGCCGAAACATACTTTAGCTAATTGTTGCAACATCTATAAACTTCTTCAAAAAATATACATCACACAACTCTCACAACTTGCATACAACCCTCCAATCTCACACTCTCTCAACACATCAAGAGAATCAACCAACTATCATTGAGCTTCCTCCAATATGTGGATGAACTGAGGTTCTCAACTCAATAATTACCAAGAAGTATTGAGCTCCACAAACTTGTTCATACAGTTGATTTGAATTGAATTGAGCTCATTGGCTTGATAAAGCCACTAACTCCACTTCATAAGGAACATTTTCCATGTTAATTACTTTCTAGAACATGGTTAAGGCCTCCCGACCTTTTTCATAACATTTCCGAACATGAACTATCACCAAAATTGTTATAAAATTAAATAACAGAGCAATGGAACATATAAAATATTGTGGAAACAAAAACACAGAAACACATAAAACAAGAGAGACATAGATATACATGGTTCACCCAATTTGGGCTACATCCATGGAGAAATAGCCAGTCCTTCCTTTTATATTATCGAAAAAAATGAAGAGATACAATCTACAATAGATCCGCTGTAATTTCATCTTCGCTCTCACATAGTCTCATCTCTCTTTCTTGCTTAGAATAATAATACATAGCCACAATACAATTCCATCATGTAAAATGAGGGTTTCCTTCTAGGGAACAAAATCCTAAAGTAACATAACTTCTATTGTTAGATCATCTGCCTAATGAATGACCTAGGTTGAATACAAAATTACAATATTTTACAAGGCACATTTTCATCTATTTTTAGCTTCGAGAGCGCTTCCCCTGAACCCCCACTGGGGGGCCACTAGCCCCTAGACCCCCTATTAAGGGGGGGTAGGCCCCCACAGACATCTGTGGGGGGAACAAGCGCCCACCCCTCCCCCCACATGGAGGGGTGTACAGTCTTCCTGGGCTATACACTCGGCTGAAACAAGACCTTTGAATTGGGAAGATAATCAGGCTCCACACCCAACAATATCCCACTTGGAGATTGGTTATAGAAACTCAACCGCTACTTCACTTGCTAGAAAATGCTTCCACTTTTGACCTTGCTATTTATCAACTACATTATCATACTTGAACAACAATTGAAACTGAGAAGAAACTTAGTTTCTCCCTGGTTACAGCCTTTGTTAACATATCTACAAGATTCTGGCTAATGTGTACCTTTTCCAGCTTCAGCTGTCCATCTTCCAAAACTGACGTATGAAATGGTACTTGAGTTGTATATGTTTAGTCTTAGAATTAAATGTTGAGTTCTCTACAAGATGAATGGCACTTTTCCATTCACCATATAACCTGCTGTTGTAGCGGCTACAACCACCCTCCAAAATTTTTCCTTGGCTTCGTTTTGGAGCCTCCCTACAAACCTTTCACAACAGCATGTCCTGCCTTGTCAAGTACACAAAATTCAATGATTTCTAGCAGAATGCCAACTTGTGCATGATGGCTTGTTGAACCACCATCACAGGATGTTTCTCTGGAATTGGTCCAGCTGCAGGATGAGCATATCCCTCAACAAATTACACAATTATGGAGGGGAACCAACCTTCCCTCCAGAAATTGCGCAATTCTGTCTGGCAGCTTGTTGGGCTACAAAATTGTGCAAATCTGCCTGTCAAGCTTCATTGAGAAAATTGCACAATTCCTCCTAGCAGGATTTCTCAGCCCATGAATTGCACAATTCTGGGCAGAAGTCAGCTGCTCAGCCCAAAAAGTGCATAAACCTTCTGGGCAGTCAGCCTAGCT
Source organism: Pinus tabuliformis (assembly GCA_031772625.1). NCBI lineage: Eukaryota > Viridiplantae > Streptophyta > Pinopsida > Pinales > Pinaceae > Pinus > Pinus tabuliformis. The sequence goes on along the minus strand of CM062814.1, from coordinate 275,083,058 downwards.
CCATCCCAGAAATGTGCAATTTTTCCCCTCTGCTAAGCAGGATGTTGCATGAGCTATTGAGTTGACCGGTTCCATCCGGGACCGAGAAAAATTGACTTGTATGCATGGGCTACTTCTTCCTGGAATAGCGAAAATCAACATGCAAAAAGAATCCATAGATTTTAGGGAGGTATTTTTAGCAACTAGAGGTTACATGCAAAGATCATTTTAGAATCTTTCCTCCAAGTGTCGCTTTTTCCTAGATTTGTGGCATGCACGTCATGAGCCTCAAACTTATTTATTCAACACTTCAGAAGCTCACTTATTCACAATGATCTTGGAGCTTTGACATCCCACAACAAATCAAGGAGTCTTCGACACATCTAGCTCAACTATTCACGGGTAAGTTGTCTTAACTTGTCTTTTGTAGCATTTCTGTCACTTTTTTTGTTTTGGCTTGTGTGAGTGTTGTTTTCTTGATTTCTATGAACTCTTGTTGTTGTTTACATGCATACTAGCTTGTACTAGAACTGTTTCAGTTTTCGTTAACATCTCACTGTTATCGCATGCATGAAACTATTTTTCACGAACGGTCGTCGATTCGGCGACTTCCTTCACCCACATGCATGTTGTTCCATTTTATGAATATTTCATTCACTATTTGCATGAGCGATCATTCACTTCTACTTACACTTAGTATTGCCATGCATTCACATTCACATTTTCTTTCAGTTGCCCATTGGTGGGTCTGGACAGCCTTGGTCGGAACTCTACCTCACCAAGACAACATTGCGCAATCTTGTGAGGGAAGGATCTGTTTTCCCCTCAAAAAATGTGCATTTCTTCCCAGTGACTACCCTCCAGTATTGCATTGCACAATTATGAGGGACAGTGACTGTTGACCCAAAAAATTACGCAATGCAGTCACTGGGCCTGTAACCATTTCCAACTAAAATTGCACGTTGCCCAATTCTAGCAGCAAGCAGGCTAGCTTGGATTGTGCATTGCACAATTCCAGCAGCCATCTAGCCTCCCCAGACAACCTAAATTTCCTTTTGTATAGTTCTGGTAGCCAGCCTCCCACCCTCCCAGGAAAAATTGTGCAATCCTTACCAGCCAATCCCCAGGTATGTTGCACATCATTCCTCAAGTTTTCTTTGGTTTTCACTGACAGATTTCTTGCCATGCACGTCACTTTGTCTACAGATCTGGTAGGTGTTTTTCCACCTCTTAGCAGTTCTAGATCAATGGCCTCGAAGAGAGCAGGATCAAAGGACACTAACAGAAGTGCAACTGGTGTATCATTTGAATGAGTGTCTGCAAGTCTGCCGATCTATGAAGATACAAAGCTGATTGTAGACAAGGACATCAAGATGAAATGGAAAGAGGTCAATGATGCATTTGTAGGCACATTTGGGGAAGACCTCGAAGACCGCCAAGTTTATGTGAACATCCACAAGATCATCTTGCACCAGATTGCATGCAAGTATCCCATGCTCCCATGCGCAGACATGATACACTAGATTGTCTCGCACACTCATCCCGAGACGATGACATTGAGAAATTCCAGTGGGAGAGAGATTGCTACCTTCAGGCATACGATTATGATGAGATGTCGAAGCCTGTGATCACCATGGAGACATCTTTCAGCTTACCCAGTAACAATGCCAACTCCAGAGATATCATGAAGAACTAGGTAAAGGAGCTGGCTAAATTTAGGATGACACCCATCCAGGTCTATAAGATAAAGATACTACGAAAGACATATCAATACTTTGTCATCTTCGCATGTCATCTGTATCGCTAAGAAAGCATGGAAACCTTCCCATAGAGTTGGGTGATCATGTTGGACCAGCTGGTTAGAGAAGGAAAAGCATGCAACTAGTCTGACATGTTGGCTCGTTAGCTGAAGGAACAGGTAACAAGGGCTCGACAACTGCCCAAAGGTATGAAAGTACGAATCTACCTGTCTGCTTACATCTTGGATGCAATCTGTGCCCGTCAGGAGTTCTTGGGCTTGAAGTGGGCATGGACACCGGTGGAGACCTCTGTGACCACTTATTGTAAGATGTTTTTCGAATGCAGCTTCAGAGGAGTTATCACACATCTGTCTGATCATTTTGTCACCCCGGTTTACAAGATGATATTTGAACATGATCCTCCCTGCATGTTGAAGGCATCAATGGAGGCACCGATCAACATAACTGATTGGTATGCCTAACCGTTTGACACCTTCATATGGATGTACAGCGCAGAGAAGCCTCCACATGTTCTACCGAATTTTGCCTTGGATAAGCTCGTCATGTAGGAAATATCATATCACATCTCAGCAAGATTGATAGCTAGGTTGCACTGGAAAAGGAAGGCACCTTGGCCCACTCTTCCATTACAGATCAGGTTTTATGAGATACAAATTTTCAAGCATGTAGATGTCGAAGCAGAGCAGATGAAGAAATATAAATTTGACCTCCAAAGTTACAATCCGTATGACCCACATTGTCTTGTGAAAGATCACTGTGCGAGAGTACAATTTAACTCAATCCACGGGGCAAGTCATTGGATGGAGGAAGACCCATGGAGATATTGTTACAACTCCTCCAGACTCAATGAACTGGTTGGCCTCACTGGGGAATGGATAGTGAAGAAGCATGAAGCAACATCCTAGAGAGCACTAGAAGTAGCAGCAACAATAGAGGAAGATTGTCGACAACATGGAGGAAGAGCAAAGCTGCAAGTTCTGAGCAGACCCACTTGTGCAGAAAGCAACTTTGGTAATAGAGGCAAAGAGGCAACAACACAATAAGAGAAATGCACAAAGGTAGAGAGAGAAATGAAGAATGGAGGAAACAAAGAAGGAATTGCATGAGTTGAAGGAGAAACTCTAGAAGGAACAGGAGCTACACAAATAGGAGAAGGAAGCGTAACAGGAACAGGTACAACAGGGAGCGCAACTTGTGCAGACAGATGAAACGTGCTTGTATAGATAGTAGAATCATCAGAACAACTACCATCAGGAAGATAGGGTGAACCATCGCAAGAGCATGAATTCGCTTAGGAGATAGGGAAATCACTTGAATAGATGGATACAAATATGGAGAAACATGAGTTAGTGAAAGACATCGAACTCATGCCTCATCACCAAGAGCTCGACCCACCAGCTTCACTGTGTCTAGAAGAGGAACAAGTCCCAAGCGACCAAGGAGACACTGAAATCCTTGGAGACAATCCAGAGGAGGAGATGCACAACATCTCATTCGACGAGTCTCAACATAGAGTTGTGCAATCTTCCAGAGTGTCAACTCCAGATGATCATACATCTCCTGTGTAGTTCGAGGAATGAATGATCATGTATGACATTCAAAAACATCCAGTAGCATTGGCTGATGCTACCAGAGCATATGCCGAAGCCACTAGATTGAGTGTTTACTTCCTGATAGCTGAGAAGGAGTGAATGGCTAAGGAGCTACAAACGGCCCGAGTAGAATTGAAAAGGCAATACTAGATGAAGTGTTATCCCTTGACACAGTCATGCGGGCGTTGTATTCCAAGTTTGGTATCGTGCACAAGGCAGTCATCCATCTCAACGGTTGGCAACAGCGATGTGCTAGAAGAGAATGTATTCTATTGAACGTGCATGCTGCCGTTGATTACATGAAAACATGGATATAAGGGAGCTCCCCTTCACTTGCCTAAGATGATGAAGCCCAGAGTGGTCGAGCTGAAGGCATGCATCCAGAGTCAGATCTGGAACTATGAAGATCTCCCGCACCTGATCACTAGTCTATAGGCTATCAGACGAGTTGGATAGATGAGCCTGAGCAGTGTACCCAGATGTTATGGAGGTAAGCTTTTGTTTCCAGAAAGATGTCACCTCAGAGTACACGGAAACCATCGTGGACTATCGAGCTTGGCATCAGTTCGCTACTATCGACCATTGTGAGGTTGTCGAAGAGCTAGTCTTCCAATAGTTGTTTGAGTCATAGTGATGTCTTGCATGGCTTGCTCAAGCAATTTTGTCTCACATGGGTACATGTGCACTGTAATGTAACGTCTTGTCAAGTGTAAGTTCAAGTGTCGATAGTTGGATGTAACAATCATAGAGTAGATGAAGAGTCATGAGGGTCAATGAACAGTCATAAAGGTCAATGTCAAGGGCCACCCCACCCTTTTCTATAAATAGTCCCCTATAACTCATTGTAAAGGATTTTGGTCAGCCAAGCTTTTGATAGCAGTATCTTAGAGAAAGATTAAACAATATTGTAACAAGCCTTGGCTTCTCCACTGCGCAGAGCTAGTATATCTCTTTGGAGGAGCAGGTGGTTGTGGCTGTAACGTTCCACTGTCAGAACTAGTAGTTGGAAATGGATTTATTGTATGATTGGAACTTACACTTCTTAATATAACATAGCCAACACATTTCATGCATATGTTATATTGTATTTTAGCTATCTCGAGTACTCTAAATGATATATGTATCAGTTTTCTTACGCATTCATGTGTAGCTATTTCTGTATATGTATGTATGAATCTTTCTAAAATGTTTTGTTGGTTTAACCATCACTTCATATTTCTATCTTACTTGCCTTCCATGTTGTGATGCATCTTTGCTCATGTGTTCCCTTCTTAACTCTATGTTAACACGGGTTTCCAAGGGGTGCACTCACCTCACCCTCCATGTGTTAGAACCACTCATGCACCTTCCTTGACTTACATCATATGTCACACCCTTGCTACAAATAGGGACATCTTACTTACCTCTGTGCAAAATCGTGGTTAAGGCATTACCGTATGACCCACTATTGGGAGTCCTACACCAAACGGTCTGAGGTCTAATTGGGAATTCTTACCGGGGAGATCCCCTGACATGTTGGCGGGTCTAGCACTGTCAACATTTCTCGTGCTAAAAGGAGGGATAGAAGACAAGCTATGTCCTCTCATCCTGTTTGGAACCTTTGCATATCTATCATGGAGATTTACACTCTCAACCCTCCATGATGTTTCTTAGATGTCGAATCAGTGACCATATCGAGGGAGGTTTTTGATCTCTTGTCCAGATACACGTATGATGGTGTAGGCGAAGTGGCCTGGCCTGAGTTCTTACATGAATTCCTTTCCATGCTTGACGAGGATGATGGATGTTCTGACGAACAGGCTAGTCTGTTGCTTGCATACACACTTTGCGAATCTCCACATCGGTCGCTGTGCAGCTTATAAACTGACAGCGTGCACTCACTTGAGTGCTTTTGTGATCTCATTGAAGATACTTTCTATCATTTTGATCTAGAACATCTTGACAACAAATTGTTAGAACAACAGAAGGCTCCGCATGGATTGCCTATGTATTTTTGGCAGTGCTTCCGTGATTTGTAGTTTGAAGCTTCGAAGAGCCAGATGTTTTTTTTTAATCTTTGGGATAGATTCGAGTATTGTTTTAAAAAATTTGTTCATCCCAAGAAGAAATATGAGCGCAAGCCTCACTCAACATACTTCAGTGATGGAGCTACGCAATCATAGATGGACACAGTCACTGTCACAAGCGTATGTCCGCCATCCCCTCATCAAATATCTCCACCATTGCAAAGTGATGCGGGAGAACAGGCACACACATCTGTTCAGTTGTCACATCCTCCCAACATACCTTGCTTAATTTTCACGCAGATTTGGTTGTGAGTCCATCAAGTTTTCATATGCATTATGTACCACAACCTTCGTCTTTGTACTGGGATGATCCTCAAGATGATACTGTCTTGTGTTCTTCCATTCCATACTCTACACTTGTTGTGAATGAGGATCAAGCCATCGATAGAGTTGGTGTTGCACAACCAACATGCGCTATCCTTCATGAAGAGTATGACTGGGAGCTTGAGCATCAAAACTCGGCAAAGGATGACTCTCTTCTATCCAAGCCTCCTCCATTATTTCATGAAAGCTTTGGTGAACTAGCCATCCGTGATTTCTCATGTGTATCTTCATTTATGGATACACCCATTGTTGATCACTCGTAGGGAACACTGGATGTCATTCCATCTTCCAATAATGGAGAGGATAAATTATTCATTGAAAATGCACTTGAATTTTCATCTGCCTTTTCTAGAAACATGGAGGATGAATTTGTCCACTTCTCATCCACCCTTCTATTTGATATATCAGATCATGAGGATGCCGATGAAATCATTGATTTTTATGCTCGTGGCTATCGTGATCCATTGACTCCTGTATTCAATCACGATGATGATCATATCGCAATTTATTTTTTGAAGCCACTTGTTTATGATGATCTATCTAATGACAAAGTCGAAACACCCCAGACTGTCGAGGCACTTCAAACTGAGCTGATGGTTATGTCAGGCCCTCACTGTCCTAAGGTTGGGTTCACTTTTGATCAGGAAATTGTTCAATCAACCAAGACTCCTCATCACTCATCTATATGCATTGAAGATCAATCTCACACAAAGATCATGATTCCTTGAATCGAACTGCACGATCCCATCGTACATGCATTGGAGGAATTTTACATTGCAAGCACACGTGCATGATGTAATTTGTCTTTGTTTCTTTCATTTTCTTACATGTTAAAGTCAAGAGTATGCGTATGCTTCAAAGTTGCACGCAGTGTGGCACGAAACCGTGACAAGTCCATGGAAAACATGTCATGTACTTGCACTCACTTATGTCCTGTGGACACTTTTAAACATGAAGTGTGTTTGTCTTCATTGTTATATTGTTCTTTTTTGCTGGTTCACACAACCGGGTTTTTCGCAGACCAAGACTTCACCAACATAGGTTAAGCAATGCGTCGGTGGCTACATTGGAAATATCACTTCACATGATCAGGCCCATGCACTATTAGCTTAGGAGTAGGAGTAGTGTTTGCTTTCAGTTTGTTTGCTTGCATGCTTGTTTGCTTTCTTTCTTTGCATGTTTGTTTGTCTGCTTTCTTGTTTGCTTACTCACTTTGATTTCGTATTTACTTCTTCTTCTACTTTTCTTTGTTGTTTGTTTTCTTGTTTTTTTTGTAGGTTAGTTTCACATGAAACTGTGTGTGACTCTCGAAACAAGCTGGGTAAAGTACAAGAGGCCTTGTGCAACTATCACTACTTGGTTATCTGTCATCCTGCCTCTATATGAAGAATTTGTTACTTTTGGTCCATGATACATCGATGGAAAATACGTACTATTTGAAGTGAAACTTGGTGAAAGCACAATGCTTGCATGCTAACTAATGTCGCCTACTCTAGTCAGTTATTTTTGGGTTAACCCTTGGCAGCTCAGTCAAGTAGAGTAAGGTGAGGGGGAAAACCTTAACATGCACGTCAAAGGTATATAATAAACTAATTCTATAAAGGAACAACCTCTTCTGCTCTCAATAAGTCAGGATCCCTCTTCTGCCTCTGAAATGAATAAGTGCTATGCACAGTTATGAAAATAAAAAATGAAAAAATGAAAAATGAATAAGGTGAAATAAGAGAAAGGCTTCCTGCGCAGAGAGGTGATGCAAGTAAATCCGCTAGGGTACTGACCAAGCTCATTGGCAAAGGAGTGATGCTTGTGTTCCTGCATGACTCCTCCGGGATACTTTCCAGGCTTGCTGGCAACAGAGCAACACCAGAGATGAAACTAAGACTCTGATGACTATATTGCATGTGCACCAATATACCCTTCAACCCCAATCGAAACAATTGTGTTGCCTTGGCTTGGAATGTGTATTAATCGACCAAGAGCTTGGTAGATGCCACATCTTACAATCAAGCAAGTGTGAAAACCAAGATGAACTGAGAATTGAACAATACTTCTAGAGGTGTTAGACTTTCTTTTCACGAATAAGGTCCATTCAGAGAACTGGAGTTCTACTAGTGTGTCGCCAAGTGTTGTAGTGGCAACAACCACCCTCCAAAATGTTTCCTTGGCTTTGTTTTGGAACCTCCCTACCAACCTTTCACGACAACATGTATTGCCTTGTCAAGTACACAAGCTTCAGTGATTTTCTGGCAGAATGCCAGCCTGTGCACGTTGGCTTGTTGCACCCCCCTCACAAGTTGTTTCTCTGGAATTGGTCCAGCTGTAGGCTGAGCATCTCCCTCAATAAATTGTGCAATTCTGGAGGGGAACCAACCTTCCCTCCAAAAATTGTGCAATTCTGTCTGGCAGCCTGTTGGGCTCCAAAATTGCGCAAATCTGTTTGTCAAGCCTCACTGAGAAAATTGCGCAATTCCTCCCAACAGGATTGCTCAGCCTAGGAATTACGCAATTCTGGGTAGCAGTTAGCTGCTCAACCCAAAATTTGTGCAAACCTTATGGGCAGTCTGCCCAACTCCCTCCTAGAAATGCCAAATTTTCCCCTTCGCTGAGCAGGCTGTTGCATGAGCCATTGAGTTGAACAGTTCCATCTGGGACTGAGAAAAATTGACTTGCATGCATGGGCTGTTTCTTCTTGGAATAGAAAAAAGAAACATGAAAAAATCATCCCTAGATTTTAGGGAGCTATTTTTAGCAGCTGGAGGTTACATGAAAAGATCGTTTTAGAATATTTCCTCCAAGTGTCACTTTTTCCTAGATTTGTGGCATGCACATGATGATCCTCAAACTTATTTATTCGACACTTCAAAAGCTCACTTATTTACATCGATCTTGGAGCTCGGACATCCCACAACACATCCAGGAGTCTTCGACACATCCAGCTCAACTATTCACGGGTAAGTCGTCTTCACTTGTATTTTGCAGCATTTCTATTGCCTTTTGCGTTTTGGCTTGTGTGAGTGTTATTTGCTTGATTTCTATGAATTCTTGTTGTCGTTTACATGCATAATACCTTGTGCTAGCACCATTTCGTAGCATCTCAATATTGTTGCATGCTTTGGATGAACGGTCGTCAATTCGGCGAGTCGCTTCACCCACATGCATGTTGTTCTATTTTTTGAATATTTCATTCATTGTTTTCATGTAGGATCATTCACTCTTTCTTACACTTAGTATCGCTATGCATTCACATTCACATTTTCTTTCAGTTACCTGTGGGCGGGTTTGGGCAACCTTGGCTCGAACTCTTCCTCACCAAGGCAACATTGCGCAATCCTGAGAGGGAAGACTTTGTCTTCCCCTTAGAAAATGCAAATTTTTTCCCAGTGACTACCCTACAGTGTTGCATTATGCAATTCAGAGGGACAATGACTACTAGCCCCAAAAATTGCGTAATGTAGTCACTGGGCCTACAACCATTGCCAGCTGAAATTGGGCATTGTGCAATTCCAGCAGCCAACAGGCCAACCTGGATTGTGCATTGTACAATTCTAGTAGCCAACAAGCCTCCCCAGATAGCCCAGAATTCCTTTTGCACAGTTCTGGCAGCCAGTCTCCCAACCTCCCAGGAAAAATTACGCAATCCTTGCCAGCCAATCCCCAGGTATGTTACATGTCGTTCCTCAAGTTTGATTTGGTTTTCACTAACAGATTCCTTGCCATGCATGTCTCTTTGTCTCTTGAACTAGCTGTTCGTTCGCCTCTTAGCAGTTCAGGATCAATGGTTTCCAAGAGAGCAGGATCAAAGGACACTGGCGAAAGTGAAACTGGAGTAGCAGTTGAACGAGTGTCTGCAAGTCATCCAATCTATGAAGATACCAAGATGATTGTAGAAAAGGACATCAAGATGAAATGGAAAGAGGTTAATGATGCATTTGTAGTCACATTTGGGAAAGACCTTGAAGACCGCCAAGTCTATGTGAACATCCACAAGTTCGATTGTACCGTATTGCATGTAGGTATCCCGTGCTCCCATGCACAGACATGATACATTGGATCATCTTGCACATTGATCCCAAGATGATGACATTGAGTAGTGTCAGCGGGATGAAGATTGCTACCTTCAGGGCATAAGATTATGATGAGATGTATCAGATGTCGAAGCCCGTGATCACCATGGAGACACCTTTTAGCTTACCCAGCAACAATTCCAACTCCAGAGATATCTTGAAGAACTGGGAAAAGGAGCCGTGATCTAGATTTAAGCAGGAACGCAATAGATTACAGAGATAACCATAAATACAGAGATGCGATAACCATAAAAACAGAGATGGAGCGGAAATAGTACTTCATTTCATTAATGGAGAATACTGAAATATGCTTACAAATAGAAATAACCCAGCTAGGGCGATGGTAGCTTATCTCTGAGAAGAGATGTGTCGGCTACATGCCTCTGAACTGTTTCGAAGTGTCTTTACAATGAGGCTCGAAGGCCTATTTATTATTGAGAAACAATGGAAAACCCTTCACATTCCAAAACCTAACCCTTCAAATTGTGGGCCCCGTTTTGGGGTGAGTTGGACAGCTAACTTCCCGGGGTCAGGAATTGGTCGTATTATCTCCGTTTGACGCGCATGATAGCCTGTTGGAAAGATCTCTCCAAGGACTACGATGGAAAAGATGATTTTTATCTGAAAAATCGCTGACGGTGGATTTCCCAAAAAACGTCGTTTAGGGCCTCAAAACGGCTCCCGAAGTTTAGGACCCGAAAAACTGCTAAAAATAGTAAACTGTGCTATAATTAAGGAAACTGAAAAACTGAAAGAGACAGTTGTGGGGGTCCAAATGGGATAGGTGGGTGGCCACCAACATCCACTTGGATCATTCCTCCCCCCTTAGGAAGCAATGGTCCCCATTGCGTTGAGTTCCTCCCTGAGATGAGGAAGCTTCTGCTGAGCTGGGTCTCTAGTGAGCTATTCTGCAATCTCTGATGTGTCCAGAAATGGTGGGAAGCATGGTCGGCGATGGTCCACATTGAAAAATTGGTGCAAGTGAAGGAATGGAGGAATGCTGTGCTTCAAAGCATTGTTGCCCACAACCTTGTTACTAGTGTAAAGACCATGTCGAAGCGGTCTGAGTTTCTGATGGGTTCTGGTAAGGCGTTCTCTCTGCAGATGTAACCAAACCTTTTCGCCCACCTAAAACTTGTGTGGTACCCCTCTGGGTAAGGAGAAGTTGTTCCTATGTTCTGTCATGACTGTATCCCTATGTTGCTGCTGCTGCGTGGAGGAACCCTTTGCGGGGGTCATGGATGTAGCAACGATCTTCCCCTTACTTTGGGAGCGAACCAGACAGAAAATAAATTTCCTAGTCTGTGAGATGAGCTTGCTGCCTTTCTTAGCAGTGATCAAAGAGGTGGCGGTAGGTGGGGCTACCTCCGGTATCCTGTATAATGAATTATCCAACGAAATGATGACAGCGCGAGGCCTTGACTCATACACAGCATGTCGCCTCCACAAGTATGGCTGACCTAATAGTACATCACAAACATCCAGAGGTGTAACATCACACAATACCTCGTCTGTGAAGGGCTTGATGTTGTAGGGAAGGCGGCACTGCTGGCGAACTTTGAGATCTCGTCCTTCATGAAGCCAATCGATATTGTACGGTTGTGGGTGTGGTGTAGTTGGTAGGCCCAATCGCTTCACGACCTCTGCTGAAATGAGGTTCTTTTGGCTGCCACTATCGAGAATGAATCGCAACGGCAAACCCTTCACCCACATCTGTGAGTGGAAAAGGCATTCCCCCTCCTCTAGCTCTTCGGGCTCATTCTTCTGGATCTTGACAGTGGCAACAGTGGCACTAGGATCCACATCAATGATTTGCTTCCCTTTGCCATCCCCCTTGTCGGGTTCCGGCTCAGAGTCAGAACATGCATCTGATTCGGAAGCCTTCAACTCGGCCACCAGCAACTACTTGGTCCGACACTCACTTGTGTTATGAGTGGGACTCTTGTGGAACTCACACCACTTTCCTGTGTCCTTCTTTAGCTTCGTGGTGTTGTTCTTTTCTTGCAGCTTAGAGGGGTTGTCTTGGGTCACCCCGCCTTGGCTTTGTCCTTTGGGCTTCGGATTTGCAGATCCAAAGTCTCACTTCTTCTGTTTGAACTTTTGCTCGATCTTGACAGCATATCGGTATGCTGTGCCGAGTGAGGAGATGTTCAAGAACTCCATCTCTTCTTGGATGTATCTGTGTAGGCAGCCGCGGTATTTGAGTACCAGATGCAGCTCAGAATCTTTGATACCCAACTGTGTGCGAAGGGTATGAAAAATATTTGTGAACTCTGGTACATCTTGGTCTCGTCCCTGCCGCAGTGTGGTCCATTTGATGTATTTGTCCTCATAGCTTTTTACAGGGTAGTACTGCTCCTTGATGGCATCCCGAAAGTCATTCCAAGTGGGGGCAGCTGAAAACAGTGAGCCTGTACTTTCATCCTTCTGCTCGCAGTATGTTTCCCACCAGTCCTTGACGTGGGGGGCTGCTTTGAGAAGAGCGAAAATAATCTTTTCCCGACATGAAAATTCATGAACAGAAAAATACCCATCTAGCAGATTTAACCATTTATCTACGACATCTGCGTCTATTTGACCCTTGAAGATGGGGATTTCAAAATTAACTTGTACCTTAAATGGTGTGGTGTTTCCAGAGTAGCTGTTGGAAGCCGATGCGTCACCTCTGGGTAGCCGCTGAAGGATCTGCGCAAAGCTATCCATCATCGCGTTCCTTTGCCGCTCGAGGGCTTCTTCGAGCAAGATTCTGATAGGATCTCCTGCCCCCTCGTCTTTCTTCTCATCCGCCATAGGAGGTCGTCGAGATTTGCGAGGCTGGTCTTGCAAAGGTTCGACCAATTCAAGCCCTAACTCCTTATATCCCGACCTCGTTGGGGACATGCAAAGAAAAACAGAGAAAAAGCCGACCGCTCTGATACCACTGATCCGGATTTAAGCAGGAACTCAATAGATTACAGAGATAACCATAAATACAGAGATGTGATAACCATAAAAACAGAGATGCAGTGGAAATAATACTTCATTTCATTAATGGAGAATATTGAAATATGCTTACAAATAGAAATAACCCAGCTAGGGCGATGGTAGCTTATCTCTGAGAAGAGATGTGTCGGCTACATGCCTCTGAACTGTTTCGAAGTGTCTTTACAATGAGGCTCGAAGGCCTATTTATTATTGAGAAACAATGGAAAACCCTTCACATTCCAAAACCTAACCCTAGAAGATGAAACGCCAAATTGTGGGCCCCGTTTTGGGGTGAGTTGGACAGCCAACTTCTCGGGGTCGCGAATTGGTCGTATTATCTCCGTTTGACGCGCATGATAACCCTTTGGAAAGATCTCTCCGAGGACTACGATGGAAAAGATGATTTTTATCTGAAAGATCGCTGACGGTGGATTTCCCAAAAAACGTCGTTTAGGGCCTCAAAACGGCTCCGGAAGTTTAGGACTCGAAAAGCTGCTAAAAATAGTAAATTTCGCTATAAATAAGGAAACTGAAAAACTAAAAGACACAGTTGTGGGGGTCCAAATGGAATAGGTGGGTGGCCACCAACATCCACCTGGATCATTCCTCCCCCCTTAGGAAGCAATGGTCCCCATTGCGTTGAGCTCCTCCCTGAGATGAGGAAGCTTCTGCTGAGCTGGGTCTCTAGTGAGCTGTTCTGCAATCTCTGATGTGTCCAGAAATGGTGGGAAGCATGGTCGGCGATGGTCCACATTGAAAAATTGGTCCAAGCGAAGGAATGGAGGAATGTTGTGCTTCAAAGCATTGTTGCCCACATCCTTGTTACTGGTGTAAAGACCATGTCGAAGCGGTCTGAGTTTCTGATGGGTTCTGGTAAGGCGTTCTCTCTGCAGATGTAACCAAACCTTTTCGCCCACCTGAAACTTGTGTGGTACCCCTCTGCGTAAGGAGAAGTTGTTCCTATGTTCTGTCATGACTGTATCCCTATGTTGCTGCTGCTGCGTGGAGGAACCCTTTGCGGGGGTCATGGATGTAGCAACGATCTTCCCCTTACTTTGGGAACGAACCAGACAAAAAGTAAATTTCCTAGTCTGTGAGATGAGCTTGCTGCCTTTCTTAGCAGTGATCAAAGAGGTGGCGGTAGGTGGGGCTACCTCCGGTATCCTGTATAATGAATTATCCAACGAAATGATGACAGCGCGAGGCCTTGACTCATACACAGCATGTCGCCTCCACAAGTATGGCTGGCCTAATAGTACATCACAAACATCCAGAGGTGTAACATCACACAATACCTCGTCTGTGAAGGGCTTGATGCTGTAGGGAAGGCGGCACTGCTGGCGAACTTTGAGATCTCATCCTTCGTGAAGCCAACCGATATTGTACGGTTGTGGGTGTGGTGTAGTTGGTAGGCCCAATCGCTTCACGACCTCTGCTGAAATGAGGTTCTTTTGGCTGCCACTATCGACAATGAATTGCAGCGGCGAACCCTTCACCCACATCTGTGAGTGGAAAAGGCGTTCCCCCTCCTCTGGCTCTTCGAGCTCATTCTTCTGGATCTTGGCAGTGGCAACAGTGGCACTAGGATCCGCATCAATGATTTGATTCCCTTTGCCATCCCCCTTGTCGGGTTCTGGCTCAGAGTCAGAACATGCATCTGATTCGGAAGCCTTCAACTCGGCCACCAGCGACTGCTTGGTCCGACACTCACTTGTGTTATGAGTGGGACTCTTGTGGAACTCACACCACTTTCCTGTATCCTTCTTCAGCTTCGTGGTGTTGTTCTTTTCTTGCAGCTTAGAGGGGTTGTCTTGGGTCACCCCGCCTTGGCTTTGTCCTTTGGGCTTCGGATTTGCAGATCCAAAGTCTCGCTCCTTCTGTTTGAACTTTTGCTCGATCTTGACAGCATATCGGTATGTTGTGCCGACTGAGGAGATGTTCAAGAAATCCATCTCTTCCTGGATGTATCTGTGTAGGCAGCCACGGTATTTGAGTACCAGATGCAGCTCAGAATCTTTGATACCCAACTGTGTGCGAAGGGTATGAAAAATATTTGTGAACTCTGGTACATCTTGGTCTCGTCCCTGCCGCAATGTGGTCCATTTGATGTATTTGTCCTCATAGCTTTTTACAGGGTAGTACTGCTCCTTGATGGCATCCTGGAAGTCATTCCAAGTGGGGGCGGCTGAAAACAGTGAGCCTGTACTTTCATCCTTCTGCTCGCAGTATGTTTCCCACCAGTCCTTGACGTGGGGGGCTGCTTTGAGAAGAGAGAAAACAATCTTTTCCCGACTTGAAAATTCATGAACAGAAAAATACCCATCTAGCAGATTTAACCATTTATCTATGGCATCTGCGTCTATTTGACCCTCGAAGATGGGGATTTCAAAATTAACTTGTACCTTAAATGGTGTGGCGTTTCCAGAGTAGCTGTTGGAAGCCGATGCGTCACCTCTGGGTAGCCGCTGAAGGATCTGCGCAAAGCTATCCATCATTGCGTTCCTTTGCCGCTCGAGGGCTTCTTCGAGCAAGATTCTGATAGGATCTTCTGCCCCCTCATCTTTCTTCTCATCCGCCATGGGAGGTCGTTGAGATTTGTGAGGCTGGTCTTGCAAAGGTTCAACCAATTCAAGCCCTAACTCCTTATATCCTGACCTCGTTGGGGACATGCAAAGAAAAACAGAGAAAAAGCAGACCGCTCCGATACCACTGATCCGGATTTAAGCAGGAACTCAATAGATTACAGAGATAACCATAAATACAGAGATGTGATAACCATAAAAACAGAGATGCAGCGGAAATAATACTTCATTTCATTAATGGAGAATACTGAAATATGCTTACAAATAGAAATAACCTAGCTAGGGTGATGGTAGCTTATCTCTGAGAAGAGATGTGTCGGCTACATGCCTCTGAACTGTTTCGAAGTGTCTTTACAATGAGGCTCGAAGGCCTATTTATTATTGAGAAACAATGGAAAACCCTTCACATTCCAAAACCTAACCCTAGAAGATGAAACGCCAAATTGTGGGCCCCGTTTTGGGGTGAGTTGGACAGCCAACTTCCCGGGGTCGCGAATTGGTCGTATTATCTCCGTTTGACGCGCATGATAGCCCGTTGGAAAGATCTCTCCGAGCACTACGACGGAAAAAACGATTTTTATCTAAAAAATCGCTGACGGTGGATTTCCCAAAAAACGTCGTTTAGGGCCTCAAAACGGCTCCGGAAGTTTAGGACCCGAAAAACTGCTAAAAATAGTAAACTGTGCTATAATTAAGGAAACTGAAAAACTGAAAGACTCGGTTGTGGGGGTCCAAATGGGATAGGTGGGTGGCCACAAACATCCACCTGGATCATTCCTCCCCCCTTAGGAAGCAATGGTCCCCATTGCGTTGAGCTCCTCCCTGAGATGAGGAAGCTTCTGCTGAGCTGGGTCTCTAGTGAGCTGTTCTGCAATCTCTGATGTGTCCAGAAATGGTGGGAAGCATGGTCAGCGATGGTCCACATTGAAAAATTGGTGCAAGCGAAGGAATGGAGGAATGCTGTGCTTCAAAGCATTGTTGCCCACAACCTTGTTACTGGTGTAAAGACCATGTCGAAGCGGTCTGAGTTTCTGATGGGTTCTGGTAAGGCGTTCTCTCTGCAGATGTAAACAAACCTTTTCACCCACCTGAAACTTGTGTGGTACCCCTCTGGGTAAGGAGAAGTTGTTCCTATGTTCTGTCATGACTGTATCCCTATGTTGCTGCTGCTGCGTGGAGGAACCCTTTGCGGGGGTCATGGATGTAGCAACGATCTTCCCCTTACTTTGGGAGCGAACCAGACAGAAAATAAATTTCCTAGTCTGAGATGAGCTTGCTGCCTTTCTTAGCAGTGATCAAAGAGGTGGCGGTAGGTGGGGCTACCTCCGGTATCCTGTATAATGAATTATCCAACGAAATGATGACAGCACGAGGCCTTGATTCACACACAGCATGTCGCCTCCACAAGTATGGCTGGCCTAATAGTACATCACAAACATCCAGAGGTGTAACATCACACAATACCTCGTCTGTGAAGGGCTTGATGCTGTAGGGAAGGCGGCACTGCTGGCGAACTTTGAGATCTCGTCCTTCGTGAAGCCAACCGATATTGTACGGTTGTGGGTGTGGTGTAGTTGGTAGGCCCAACCGCTTCACGACCTCTGCTGAAATGAGGTTCTTTTGGCCGCCACTATCGACAATGAATTGCAGCGGCGAACCCTTCACCCACATCTGTGAGTGGAAAAGGCGTTCCCCCTCCTCTGGCTCTTCAGGCTCATTCTTCTGGATCTTGGTAGTGGGAACAGTGGCACTAGGATCCGCATCAATGATTTGCTTCCCTTTGCCATCCCCCTTGTCGGGTTCCGGCTCAGAGTCAGAACATGCATCTGATTCGGAAGCCTTCAACTCGGCCACCAACGACTGCTTGGTCCGACACTCACTTGTGTTATGAGTGGGACTCTTGTGGAACTCACACCACTTTCCTGTGTCCTTCTTCAGCTTCGTGGTGTTGTTCTATTCTTGTAGCTTAGACGGGTTGTCTTGGGTCACCCCGCCTTGGCTTTGTCCTTTGGGCTTCGGATTTGCAGATCCAAAGTCTCGCTTCTTCTGTTTGAACTTTTGCTCGATCTTGATAGCATATCGGTATGCTGTGCCGAGTGAGGAGATGTTCAAGAACTCCATATCTTCCTGGATGTATCTATGTAGGCAGCCGCGGTATTTGAGTACCAGATGCAGCTCAGAATCTTTGATACCCAACTGTGTGCGAAGGGTATGAAAAATATTTGTGAACTCTGGTACATCTTGGTCTCGTCCCTGCTGCAGTGTGGTCCATTTGATGTATTTGTCCTCATAGCTTTTTACAGGGTAGTACTGCTCCTTGATGGCATCCCGGAAGTCATTCCAAGTGGGGGCGGCTGAAAACAGTGAGCCTGTACTTTCATCCTTCTGCTCGCAGTATGTTTCCCACCAGTCCTTGACGTGGGGGGCTGCTTTGAGAAGAGCGAAAACAATCTTCTCCCGACTTGAAAATTAATGAACAGAAAAATACCCATCTAGCAGATTTAACCATTTATCTACAGCATCTGCGTCTATTTGATCCTCGAAGATGGGGATTTCAAAATTAATTTGTACCTTAAATGGTGTGGCATTTCCAGAGTAGCTGTTGGAAGCCGATGCGTCACCTCTGGGTAGCCGTTGAAGGATCTGCGCAAAGCTATCCATCATCGCGTTCCTTTGCCGCTCGAGGGATTCTTCGAGCAAGATTCTGATAGGATCTCCTGCCCCCTCGTCTTTCTTCTCATCCGCCATGGGAGGTCGTCGAGATTTGCGAGGCTGGTCTTGCAAAGGTTCGACCAATTCAAGCCCTAACTCCTTATATCCATACCTCGTTGGGGACATGCAAAGAAAAACAGAGAAAAAGCAGACCGCTCTGATACCACTGATCCGGATTTAAGCAGGAACGCAATAGATTATAGAGATAACCATAAATACAGAGATGTGATAACCATAAAAATAGAGATGCAGCAGAAATAATACTTCATTTCATTAATGGAGAATACTGAAATATGCTTACAAATAGAAATAACCCAGCTAGGGCGATGGTAGCTTATCTCTGAGAAGAGATGTGTCGGCTACATGCCTCTGAACTATTTCGAAGTGTCTTTACAATGAGGCTCGAAGGCCTATTTATTATTGAGAAACAATGGAAAACCCTTCACATTCCAAAACCTAACCCTAGAAGATGAAACACCAAATTGTGGGCCCCGTTTTGGGGTGAGTTGGACAGCCAACTTCCCGGGGTCGCGAATTGGTCGTTTTATCTCCGTTTGACGCGCATGATAGCCCGTTGGAAAGATCTCTCCGAGGACTACGACGGAAAAGACAATTTTTATTAGAAAAATCGCTGGTGGTGGATTTCCCAAAAAATGTCGTTTAGGGCCTCAAAACGGCTCCGGAAGTTTAGGACCCGAAAAACTGCTAAAAATAGTAAACTGTGCTATAATTAAGGAAACTGAAAAACTGAAAGAGACAGTTGTGGGGGTCCAAATGGGATAGGTGGGTGGCCACCAACATCCACCTGGATCAAGCCGATTAAATTCAAGATGACACCCAACCAATTCTATAAGACGAAGATACTGTGAAAGGCATATCAATACTTGGTCATCTTCACATGTATTTTGTATGGGAAAGAAAGCATGAAAACCTTCCCACAGAGGTTGTTGATCACCTTGGACCAACTGGCCAGAGAAGGAAAAGCATGCAACTGGTCCGACATGTTGGCTCATCAGCTAAAGGAACATGTAACAAGGGCTAGACAACCGCCCAAAGGTATGAAAGGAGGAATCTACATGTCTGCTTACATCTTGGATGCAATCTGTGCCCGTCAGGAGATCTAAGGCTTGAAGTGGGCATGGACACCGGTGGAGACCTCTGTGAACACTTATTTTAAGATGTTGTCCAAATGCAACTTCAGATTGGTTATCACACAGCTGTTCGATCATTTTCTAACCCCAGTTTACAAGATGATATTCGAATAGGATCCACCCTGCATACCAAAGGCAACAATGGAGGCACTAATTGACATATCTGATTGGTATGCCTCACTGTCCGACACCTTCATATGAATGTACAACGCGAAGAAACCTACACATGTTCTGCTAAAGTTTTCATTGGACAAGCGCATCATGCAGGAAGTATCATATCACATCTCGGCAGGATTGACAGTTAGGCTGCACCGGAAGAAGAAGGCACCTTGGCCCACTTTTCCATTGCGGATCGGGTTATACGAGATATAGAGTTTCAAGCATGCGGATTTCGAAGTAGAGATAATGAAGAAATATCCATTCGACCTCCGAAGTTACAATCCGTATGACCCACATTGTCTTGTGAAAGATCACTGTGTGAGAGCACAGTTTAACTGGAACCATGGGGCATGTCATTTGGCAGAGGAATACCCATGGAGATGTTATTACAACTCTTGTACACTCAATGAACTGTTCGACCTCACTATGGAATGGATAGTGAAGCAGCGTGAAGAAACATACCGGAGAGCACCAGAAGCAGTAGCAACAATAGAAGTGAACATACCAGTGCGTGACAAGGGTAAGAGGAAGATTGTTGACAACATGGAGGAAGAGAAAAGCTACAAGTTCCGAGCAGACCCACTTGTGTAGAAAGTAACTTTGGCAATAGAGGCAAAGAGGCAAAGAGGCAATGACGCAACAAGAGAAATGCGCAAAGGCAGAGAGAGAAATGAAGAATGGAGGAAATAGAGAAGGAGTTGCATGAGTTGAAGGAGAAACTCTGGAAGGAACATGAGCTACATAGGTAGGAGAAGGAATCATAGCAAGAATAGGTACATCAGGGGGCGTAACTTGTGCAGAAAGATGAAACCGCGCCCGTACAGAGAGTAGACTCATCAGAACAACTGGCATCAGGCAAACAGGGTGAACCATCACAGGAGAAGGACTTCACTCAGGAGATAGAGAAAGCACTTGAAGAGATGGATACAGATATGGAGCAATAGGAGTTAGAGCAAGACATTGATCTCATGCCTCATCACCAAGAGGTCGACCCACCAGCTTCACTGTGTCCAGAAGAGGAATAAGTCCAAGCGAGAAAGGAGACACTGAAATAATTGGAGACAATTCGAAGGAGGATATGCACAAAATATCATTCGACGAGTCTCAACATAGAGTTGTGCAATCTCGTAGAGTGTTGAATCTAGATGATCATAAATCTCCTACGCAATTTGAGGAATTAGTGATCGTGTCTGACATGTGCAAACATCCAGTGAAATTGTCTGATGCTGTCTGAGCATATGCTAAAGCCAATAGCTTGAGTGTTCGCTTCATGATAGCTAAGAAGGAGCGAATGGCTAAGGACCTAGAAACGACCAAGTAGGGAGGAGAATTGGTTACATCATCTTCCTGAGCAAAATTGAAGAAGGAAATATTGGATGAAGTGTTATCCCTTGACACAGTCATGCGGGCGTTGTATTCCAAGTTTGGTATCATACACAAGGTAGTCATCCATCTCAACGGTTGGTAGTAGCGATGTGCTAGAAGAGAACATATCCTGTCAAATGTGCATGATGATGTTGATTACATGCAAACATGGATGATGAGATACAAGGGAGCTGATCTGATCATAAGATCTTATTCAATTATTAAGTTATTATAGACTCATGTGCATGGATTTGCCTATGTTACTTTGTGCAATGGATCGATAAGATTGCGAAATACATAGACAATGAAGCAGTTAAAGAGAAAAATAGACAAACACACATAAACACAACAAGTTTAATAAGGAGTTCACCCAACACTCCTGGGCTACATCTCCTGGTCCAGCCTTCAATGGTGACCTCTCTATTATGTCTTCAAAAATAGAGTTTTACAAAAGTGAGCTCAATTTGAGTCTCACACACAGATACAAACAACAAGGCTTTACTTGGATCCCCCAAGTCTTTCTGAGTACACAGAATCTCCTTACTGACTCTCTATCTCTGTTTGCTCTCTGTCTCAGCACTGCTTGCCTCTGTTTCCTGTCAGTCTATGGCTTTAAAGCCAATCAGTGTTGTCTATTCATTTCTCCTTATCGGGCTCTCTGGCTCCCCAGCTTCTGTTTGCTCAGACCCCCCTCTGATCGTTAGCAATCATTTCTAAATTCTTTCAGGGATGGTGGCAACCTATTCTGTAACGGAATGGGTCATCGAGCCTTTGAAATCCCCAGCAATAACGCTCTTTTTTTTCACAGAGAAATACACTAAAAACACAGGAAATCCACCAATCTGTCGTTTATTAGATTTGAAATAATATAAATCCCACCTTATAACTCCTATAGGATCCGCCTTTTAATCAAATCACATCTCCACCATTGATCTGGGAGATCTGGATCCAACGACTGTGGTTCATTTCGGGCGGCTCTTTCATATGGGGGTTAACCACTCGATAAGGGTGGTTTTCTCTCTCCTTAGCCTGGACACGTGGCAGCCAGTGTGTGAGATCGGGTGGAACCCGGTCCCAACCACTTACTACCTTTGGCCCGCTCGAAATCCCGCTTGTATAGTGATTTCCATTTTATATTTAAAAATACATTAAAATATGAAATCCCACTCATATCAAACTTGAAACAATATATATTTTCATTAACAAACCCTTTCGGTCTGGTTTCATCGCATCGATGCATTTTCTTTTGCTTTTCGTTTATTTAATGAAAATGCGGTTTACAAAGGAAAACCCCAATTTCCGGATCTCAAAATATATCAAATATCATTCATAGTTTTATCGAGTCTAGCTATTGTAGTGATAGTTATTATCGGTCCCGTTCCATTGAAATGCTTCAATGCGATGTTGCGATTGTGACTTATCGCTAATCGCATATCGCATAGACCCTCGAGGTGTTTGGTAAGTGCTCCTCTGTATTTTCTGATTGCAATATCGCGCGTTAACCTGGGCCATCGATCTGCGCACTTGATCGATGGTCCTCATTGACCTGCATTGATCGCGATCACAACTGTCATGTGATAGCCCCTGATTGCCTCCACTTGCCATCGCCAATTGCGATATGTCGATCAGATCTGGACCGTTGATCGGCCAGATCCGACGACTTCGATGCAAAGTTGTTTTAAGCCTCCGATAAGACTTATTTCACTATTTTCTTCATGTTTTTCCCTCCCGATAGTGTAATCCGTCTTTTTGAAAAGTTCTTCTCATGCGATAGTTTCGAGTGTTTGAAGACTTAGAGGGTGTTTTGGATCCATTTGGATCATGCCTTCCCACTGAAAAGGCTTTTGAACCACCAAAAGTTAGTTTTAAGAATCAATCAAGTGAGGATACAACCTCCTCACTTTCCCAATCTCTATCCATCTTGTATTGCTTGGTTTTGAACCCTTGATTCCAATTCTCAGGTACTCAACATCCCCTCTGAGTGTAGTTCTAACCTTCCTGTCTAGAACTGTATCTTCCTACAATTCATTAAGATATTCAGGTAACAGATCATCAATAGAAGGCAACTGACTTTGCTCTTTGGGATCTTCAATCAACGAAGGTTCAAACAGTCTCAAGTTCTCTGCATTAACTACTGAATAGATGTGCATGTAAGCTGGAAAATCAAGGTGAAAAGTATTCTCACCAATTTTCTCAAGTATCTTGAAAGGCCCATACCTTATTGGCTTCAGCTTCTTACCTTCACCTTGCATTCTATCTTTGCTGATGTACAACCATACTTGATCACTAGCTTGGAATCTATGCTCAATTCTATGCTTATCATGCCTTGCCTTATACTTGGCCTGGCTTCTCTCTAGCTGTTCCTGCACTGCCTGGTGAATTTCTTGGATCTGTTCAGTGAACTTGGTTGCTTTGTCCACATCACTGTGTCCATCATCTGCTATGTATTTACTAAAGACAAAATCCAAGGGAGACCTTGGTGTAAAACCAAAACAAGTCTCAAAAGGAGATCTCTGTATAGAAGAATGTTTAACATTGTTGTAAGCATGTTTGACATAACACAAATGTTCATCCCAAATCTTGGGATGCTTGCTGCAATAGCCTCTGAGCAACTGGATCACTGTCCTGTTGACCACCTCTGTTTGGCCATCTATCTGTGGATGAAAGGTTGTGCTCTTCTTCAGTCTGGTGTCTATCAACTCCCATAGACTTGACCAAAACTTCCCAACAAATCTAGAATCATGATCAGAGACAATAGAAGTGGGTAACCCAAAATGAACCCATGCATGCTGAAAGAACAACTTTGTTGTTTGTTCATCCGTAATCTGCTTGTTACAACATATTAAAATACACATTTTGCTGAACCTATCCACAATAACGTATAAATAATCATGAATTTTTCTAGACTTTGGCAATCCCCCAACAAAGTCCATGGAAACACATCCCCAAGGATGAGAAGGAACTGGAAGTGTAGTGTACAAGCCTAGTTTTCTATTGCAGGGCTTGCTTTTAACACACATGGTACACCCTTTAATATATCTAGAAACTGTTTCATGCATTCTTGGCCAATAATAGAACCATTGCAGTTGTGCAACTATTTTACTTACACCAAAATGACCTGATATTAGAGAAGTATGTGCTTCTCGGATTATGTTGACTCTTTTAGTTTGAGGAATGCATAACTTTCCCAAATGATATAAGAGTTGGTCCTTAACATGATAATCCAATTCTTCTACTTGTTTTCCATGACTTAAAGTTGCATATAAATCCTTAAAATCTACATCTTGAGCATATTGTTCAATGTAGCTTTCATGCAATACTGAGTTATGCTTAAGTATAGTAGATGCATTTATGATTGGTTTGGATAACATATCTGCAACCTTATTGTGTATGCCTTTCTTATATCTGATGACAAGATGAAACTGTTGTAGAAAACCCATCCACCTATAGTGTCTTGATTGCTGCAATTTAGTTTGTGAGTGTAAATATTGAAGTGGTTGATGATCAGTATGTATAACTATTTTTTTGCCCATTAGGTAATGTTTCCACTTTTTCACACTCTGTACTAATGCGTACAATTCTTTGTCATATGTGGGATAATTAACTACTGCAGAATTAAATGTCTCAGAATGATAACATATGGGTTTACCATGTTGCATCAACACTTCTCCCATGGCATAATCACTAGCATCTGTTTCAATCTCAAATGGTCTTTGAAGATCTAGCAATGATAGTACTGGTGCTGTACTAATCTTTTCTTTCAAGGTGTCAAAGGCTCTCTGTTGTTTTCAGGGAAAAATTTAAGAACCCCCCCTAAATTTACATGTATAATAAATGGGCGAATCTCCATGGTATATAGGAAAAATGGAAGGCGATTTTATCAATAATATGATATGTATATATAATTTTTTGGCGAATCTCTCACCAGGCATGGCGAATATTTTACTCAATTATAAAATCTTGTGTTTATTGAATACACAAATGAAATCATTGCATTTCTTTAAAATATCTTTTGAAATCAAAATTACCGAAATTATATATCGATAACCTAGTGGGTGTAGGATAAAATTCACCCATGCCATTCACAGAAAGCATGAGAAAAAACCTAATACTATATATAAAACCAAGAAAAAATCAAATTCATCACTTCTAGGGACCTCGTAACCACCCTGCCAATACACAAGTATGTTCTTGTTTGCAATTAGAAAAATTACCCAAATTACAATCTGTTTACTCCAGCATATAAATTACAATCTGTTTACTCCAGCATATGTTGGAAAGTTATAGAAGGATGACTAGTGCAATCAATCCATTCCTTTTAGCCCTAGATTTGTTTCAGTTTAAAACAGATGTATACAAATATACTTGTCCAATGTCTATGCTTTAACCATTCACCTTAAGATGTTTTTACAATATAATTTCCTAAGTCTATTTAATATCTTCATTATCATAAAAACCAAC
Source organism: Pinus tabuliformis (assembly GCA_031772625.1). Lineage (NCBI taxonomy): Eukaryota > Viridiplantae > Streptophyta > Pinopsida > Pinales > Pinaceae > Pinus > Pinus tabuliformis. Next base: position 275,057,879 of record CM062814.1, on the reverse strand, counting down.
CTATATCCATCTTAACTGCACATCTACCACTCTTAGGGGAATGAAATCTATTTATCCCTCTGAGCACTTGGTAGACCCAGAATTAAGATGGATCTAAGATGATAGAATTTCCCCTTTAAATAGTCTATGCTCACATGAATACCATGGTATTACCTTGGGTCAATACCATGGGTTATCATAAACCTGGAGCTTAAAAATTATGTAATCTATAAAAATTAATAGTTGATTTTTATTTTATTTTTTATTTTAACCAAGCTAAAGTGTTTAACATACATTAAATTACAACATCCATTTTTACTCTTGATCGGATCAAATATTTTTTCACTCTATGCTAGTTTTCATATCACGATATTTGATACCTCTCGGGGGTTAGTGGATCTAGAGTAAAGATGGATCTATGCTGGTTTAATTCCGCCATTTAAATAGGCTACATTCCAGGTGAATACCATGGGTCAATACCATGTGCCATTTTTGTGAATACCATGGGTCAATACCATGTGCCATTTTTATTTTTATTAATAATAATATTAGGGTTAATACCATGTGCCATTTTTATTTTTATTAATACTAATATTAGGGTTAATAATGTTTTTTTGCATGGTATTAATAACAATCTAGTCCATGGTATTTGTTCCATAGTATTTTGCCCATAGGTTTCACCTAAATATAACACATTTTTTGAGTGTTCGTAAATATAAGGTGACTTATGGAGTAAATATAAAAAAATGTTTTTTTTGTTTACCATACCTCTCGTTTATTTATATTTTTATTAATTTACCATACCTTTTTTACAAATATGGTATTTGGCCCATAGGATTCACTTAAATAAAACCTCTTTCTTGAGCCTTCATAAATAGAATGAGGGTTATGGACTAAATATAAAAAGAGGCTTTAATTATTTACCATGCATCTAGTTTATTTATATTTTTATTTATTTACCATACCTCCACTTTACTTATATTTTTATTTGTTTACACCCTTGCATGTATATAAGGTGACTTATGGAGTAAATATAAAAATGTTTTATTTATTTACCATACCTCTCATTTATTTATATTTTTATTAATTTACCATACCTCTTTTATAAATATGGTATTTGGGCCTTTGGCCCATAGGATTCACTTAAATAAAACCTATTCTTGAAAATGGGCGAATGGATTCACTTAAATAAAACCTATTCTTGAAAATGGGCCAATGGAAGGTTGTAGCTCCTAATTTCAAGGGCTAAATTTACCTTTTTTACCATCTCCCTTAAAATAAGGTGGGCTATTTGAGGTGATTTGTAAAAATGTACTATGATACAAAATATTCGCCCACTAAAAATTTAAAACCCCTTAATTTCGCCAAAGGGCGAACATTCGCCCCTAAAATTTTCTATGGCTGTTTTCCTCCCCACTGAAACACCTTGTTCAATCCTATTAAAGCATGTAAGGGAGTTGCAATCAAGGAAAAGTTAGCAATACACTTTCTCCAATATTGTGCTGCTCCTATGAAGCTTCTAACTTCTGTAGCGAATTTGGGTTTAGGCTAGTTCATAATGACTTCAACCTTAGAGGGATCTATCTTCAATTCACCACCCCTACAATATGACCCAAATAATTCAAAGATGTTTTGCCAAATTCACATTTTGATAACTTAACATAGAGATTTTCTCTTTTCAAAACATCTAGTGTCTCCTTTACATGCTTTAAATGTTCTTCCCATGTTTTACTAAAAACAAGAATGTCATCTAAATATACAATTACAAAATCATCAATAAAAGACCTGAGTACATCATTCATATCTCTCATGAAAGTGGCAAGAGCATTAGTTAAGCCAAAAGGCATAACTAGCCATTCATACATCCCTTGCTTTGTTTTGAAAGTAGTCTTCCATGCATCTTGTTCTGCTACTCTGACTTGGTGACAGCCACTACGCAAGTCCAACTTGGAAAAGTAAACAGCTTCTTTCAGCTGATCTAATAGATCATCTATGCGAGGAAGAGGATAATGATTCTTGATCGTTATTTTATTCAATGCTCTGTAGTTAATGCACATCCTCCACGAACCATCTTTCTTTCTCACCAACACAATTAGAGATCCACATGGTGATGAGCTTGGCCTTATGAACACTTTATCAAGCAGCTCCTGTACCTACTTCTTGATTTATACATTCTCTAAAGCGGATAACCTGTACATTCCAATGTTAGGCAATGGAGCATCTTGCTGCAAATGAATATCATGTACTATTTCCCTTTTGGCTGGCAGACCTTTAGGTTCTTGAAATAGGATATCATATTCTGAAACAACTTTTTCTAAATCAACTTTTTGTTTAGCATCATAGCCTTCAAATGCATTGGTTTTATCAGGGGTATTTTCCTTTACAACCATTAGTAACAATTGCTTGCATGAGCTTACAATTCTTTTCATCTGCCCTGAGTTTATGAGAGTGTAGTTATTTTTGAGTTGATGAGCTCTTACAATATATTCTATTCCATCTTTTGTGAGCTGATACCTATTTTCACTTCTATAGAAAATGGATTTTCTATCATACAAGTAAGGACTTCCTAAAACAATACCACATATATCCAGGGGAACTATATCTAACTCAACCTCATCTACAAAAGTTGACCCAATAGAAAACCTAAGTTTACATTATCTAGTCACTTGTAGCTTTGCTTTATCACATACCCAACCTAATGGATATGGCTTCTTGTGAGGTGTTGTTAGTAAGCCCAAATTCTTTACAATTTTTTCAGAAATCAAGTTTACTTGTGAACCACTATCAAATAAAGTATCAATCTTTTGATGCTTGGAAATAACTCTAATATGAAAAAGCTCATGTCTTTTTCTCTCATTGTATTTATTATCAATAGATTGCACAAAATTACTAGTAGATGCTTCATAATTTTTACCTTTTATACCTGTGGCTGTGACTGTTGTTTCATCACCTGAGTCTAACCCCAAATCTTTCTGAATAGCAGCAACAGTCTTCTTCTTCTTACCACCGAACTTCTTTGGTTTCAGCTCCAGATGCAAAGACCAGCAGTGTTCATCATCATGCCCATCCTTCTTGCAGTGAGTGCATGAAGGTTTGTCTTTCTGTACAGTGTTTGTCTTCCTCTCCTTCCATTTTTTCTTCTTCTTTTCCTTGTTCTTGCTTATAGTGGGTTTTGATGATCCCTTATTCTTTGGGTTCACATTCTTGCCTTAGCGTCTAGATGTGTATCCTAAACTGATACCTCATCTATGCTAGTGGGGTTAAACATGAGAATGGTGTGCCTCAAATAGCTGTGTAGACCACCTATATACTTCCACAAAGTTTCAGGTGAGTCTAGAGAAATGCCTAGAATTAAAGCTCTTTTTCTAAATTCCTGGCTATAGCTTTGTACACTTTTCCCCTTTAATTGGTGAAGAGTTTTCCAACTCATCATTGCTTGCTGCATATAAGCTAGTGGATAGAAATGATTTTTTAATGGCAGAAACAAATTCATTCCAGGTAGAAAGAATTTTACCATGCTTCTTCAAATTAGCTTGTGTCTTGCCTTCCCACCACACTAGGGCAATTCCTCCAAGGCAAGGGCTAGCCAGCTGAATTTTTCTCCTTTCTGAATTGATGTTCTACACCTTGCAATATACATCAATCTGTCTAATCCAGTTATCTATCTTTTCTACATTTAATTCACCATCATAAATTGGTAAATCAAATTTCACATCTAATTTAATCACAACAATTTTCTTCTTTTTCTTTTCAGGGCTAGCTTTATGTGAAGAAGATGATGAGGATGAAGATGATGGAGTAGATGGTGGAGAGGGCTTCTCTTCTTTCCCTTTGCCTTATGGATGACCATCTAGAAGAGGTTCCTCTGCTCCTTTTTCTGTTTGAGATGCTGAAGTGCTTTCACCTCTGCTCTCTTCCACCATGGCTCTCATGGTCATGAAACTGTCCATGAACTAAGAGTCTGATTCGATGAGGTTTGTTCTTCCATCCTCCTCCTAGGATAGACTCTTCCAATTTCTGTATTAGTCGCAACAAGTTCTCCTTCTCCTAGTTTGAGCTTTAATCTAGTTAGCATTCAACAATCCAGCACAAGCTTGTCCAACCTTAGCAAACCTAAAACTTTGATAACACTTGATTTGATGAAAAGATCTTAGTCAATTATTAAGGTATTATAGAATCATGTGCATGGATTTTCCTATGTTACTTTGTGCAACGGATCGATAATATTGCGAAATACATAGACAATGAAGCAGTTAAAGAGCAGAATAGACAAACACACATAAACACATCAAGTTTAATAAGGATTTCACCTAACACTCTTGGGCTACGTCTCCTGGTCTAGCCTTCAGTGGTGACCTCTATTATGTCTTCAAAAACAGAGTTTTACAAAAGTGAGCTCAATTTGAGTGTCACAAACAGATACAAACAACAAGGCTTTACTTGGATCCCCCAAGTCTTTCTGAGTACACAGACTCTCCTCACTAACTCTCTGTCTCTATTTTCTCTCTGTCTTAGCACTGCTTGCATCTGTTTCCTGTGAGTCTGTGGCTTTAAAGCCAATTGGTGCTATCTATTCATTTCTCCTTCTCCGGCTCTCTGGCTCCCCGGCCTCTATCTGCTCAGATCCCCCTCTAAGTGTTAACAATCATTGCTAAACTCTTTCAGGGATGGTGGCCACCTGTTCTATAACGGAATGGGTCATTGGGCCTTTGAAATGCCCAGCGACAGTGTTCTCTGTTTTCACAGAGAAATACACTAAAAACACAGGAAATCCACCAATCTGTCGTTTATTGGTTTTGAAATAATGTAAATCCCACCTTATAACTCCTATCGTGTCTGCCTTTTAATCGCATCACATCTCCACCGTTGATCTAGGAGATCTGGATCCAACGGCTGTGGTTCATTTCGGGTGGCTCTTTAGTACAACAGTTAACCGCCCCATAAGGGTGGTTTTCTCTCTCCTTAGCCTGGACACATGGCAGCCAGTGTATGGCCCGGTACAAACCTCTTACCGCCTTTGGCCCGCTTGTATCGTGATTTCCCTTTTATATTTAAAAATACATTAAAATATGAAATCCTGCTCATATTGGACTTGAAAAAATATATATTTGCATTAACAAACCCTTTCGGGTCTGGTTTCATCACATCGATGCATTTTCTTTTGTTTTTCGTTTATTTAACGAAAATGTGATTTACAAAGGAAATCCCTGTTTTCCGGATCTCAAAATATATCAAATATCATTCATAGTTTTATCGGGTAAAGCTATCGTAGTCATAGTTATTATTGGCCCCACTCCATTGAAATGATTCGATGCGATGTTGCGATTGTGACTTGTCACTAATCGCATATTGCATAGACCCCCGATCGATCTGCGTTAACCTGGGCCGTCGATCTGCACGCTTGATCAACGGTCCTTGTTGACCCGCACTGATCGCGATCGCAACTGTCATGTGATAGCCCTCGATTTCCTTCACTTGCCATCACCAATTGCGATATGCCGATCGGATCTAGACCGTTGATCAGCCAGATCCGACGGCTCCGATGCAAAGTTGTTTTAAGCCTCCGATAAGGCTTATTTCACTGATTTCTTCATGTTTTTGCCTCTTGATAGTGTAATTCGACTTTCTGAAAAGTTCTTCTCATGCGATAGTTTCAAGTTTTTAAAGACTTAGAGGGTGTTTTGTATCCATTTGGATCATGAGCCCCCCTTCACTTGCCTAAGATGATGAAGCCTAGAGTAGTCAAGCTGAAGGAACGCATCTGAAGTCAGATCTAGAACTATGAAGATCTCTCGTAGCTGATCACTATTCTATAGTCTTCCCATGCACATGTATTCAAGAGTATGGATGTTGTTGTGTGCGCACATGCGATCCCATCTATTGGGACAATCACCCATGTGAAGACAAAGGCACAGGTCTAACTAGAGCTTGACTCGTACTTTGACGAGTTGATGCGCATAGCCACCAGCCCAGACTTGTCAATCATTGTAAACACCATGCACAAGTATGTTACTAGTCCGACCACACTCAAGACAATGATGCACATGCTATCAGATGAGTTGGAAAGAGGAGCCCAAATAGTGTACCTAGATGTAATGGAGGCAAGAGTTCATTTCCAGAAATATGTCACCTCAGAGTACACGGACACCATTGTAGATTATCGAGCTTGGCATCAGTTCGCTATTTTCAACCACCGTGAGGATGTTGAAGAGATGGTCTTCCAACAGTTGTCTGAGTCATAGTGATGTCTTGCATGGATTTCTCAAGCCATTTTGTCTCACATGGGTACATGTGCATTGTAATGTAACGTCTTATCAAGTGTAAGTTCAAGTGTCGATAGTTGGATGCAATAGTCATAGAGTATATGAAGAGTCATGAGGGTAGATGAACTGTCACAAAGGGGAATGTCAAGGGACACCCCACCCTTTTCTATAAATAGTATCTCATAACTCACTCTATAGGCTCTTGGTCAGGCAAGCTTCCGATAGGAGTATCTTAGAGAAAGCTTGGACAATATTGTAATGAGCTTTGGCTTCTCCACTGCATAGAGCTAGTATATCTCTTTAGAGGAGCAGATGGTTGTGGCTATAATGTTCTGCTGTCGGAACTAGTGGTTGGACATGGATGTATTGTATGACTGGAACTTACACTTCTTAATATAACAGAGCCAACATGTTTCATGCATATGTTGTATTGTATTTCAGCTATCTAGAGTACTCTAAATGATATATGTATATGTTTGCTTACGCATGCATGTGTAGCTATTTTTGTATATGTATGCATGAATCTTTATAAAATTTACTATTGGTTTAACCATCACTTTGGATTTCTAGCTTACTTTCCTTCCATGTTGTGATGCATCTTTGCTCATGTGTTCCCTTCTTAACTCCATTCTATCACAAGTTTCCAAGGGTCGCACTCACCTCACCCTTCATGTGTTAAAACCGCTCATTCACCTTCCTTGACTAACTGCATATGTCACACCCTTGCTACCAATAGGGACATCTTACTTGCCTCTATATGAAACCGCTGTCAAGGCATTACCGTACGACCAACTATTGGGACCCATACACCAAATAGTCTAAGCTATAATTGGGACTTCTTACTGGGGAGATCCCCTGACATGTTGGCAAGTCCAACACCGTCAACACCTGCCAATCTCCCACTTCTTTCCTAATTAATCCATAAAACTTTCTAACCAAATAATTTGTTTACTAGCCTCTGTAGTAGAAACATACTCTACTTCCATTGTTGAAATTGCAACAATGTTTTTCAATTTTGAAACCCAATTGATAGTTGTTCCAACTATAGTAAACACATATCCTGTGGTGCTCCTCTTGTTACCTATATCACCTTCTATATCTACATTAACATATCCCTGTAGAGAAATGTTTGTACCACCAAAGCATAATCTTGATTTGTGGTACCTCTCAAATACCTGAGAATCCACTTCACTGCTATCCAATGCTCTTTTCCTGGATTGTTCATATACCTGCTTACAACTCCCATAACATGTGCAATATCAGGCCTTGTGCAGACCATTGCGTACATTAAGCTTCCAACTGCTGATACATATGGAACTTTACACATATAATCAATCTCTTCATTAGTCTTAGGACACATCTCCTTACTTATTTTGAAATGGCTAGCCAAAGGTGTACTAAATGGTTTTGCATTTTCCATATTAAATCTTTCCAACACATTTTCTATGTACTCCCTCTGAGACAATATTAATTTGTGATTTTTCGTGTCTCTAGTTATTCTCATGCCAAGGATTTTTTTTGCAGCACCCAAATCCTTCATTGCAAATGAATTTTCTAATTTTCCTTTGAGCACATTTATTTCCTGCATGTTAGAACCTGCAACAAGCATGCCATCTACATATAATAGCAATATAATATAGCTGCTATCATTTTTTTTTAAGATAAACACAATCATTAGAATGACATCTAGTGTAACCCTATTCATACATAAACCTATGAAATTTGAGATACCACTGCCTTGGAGCCTATTTTAAGCCATATAATCTCTTCTTCAATTTGCACACTAATATATACTTCCCTTTGGGCTCATACCCTTGTGGATGCCACATATTTATTTCTTCCTCCAAATCCCCATGGAGAAAGGTTGTCTTTACATCTAACCACTCAAGATGAAAATCTTCTAGTTCCACTAAAATTAAAATATTTTTGGTTGAAGTCATGTTGACAAAAGGAAAAAGAAATCATCAAAGTCTATACCTTTCTTTAGTGCAAACCTCTTCACCACAAGTCTAGCCTTATACCTGTGCTTACATACATCTTCTTCCTTTAACCTATTAACCCATTTATTCTGCAATGTTGTTTTACTTGAAGGAAACTTGACTAAGTCCCAAGTCTGGTTATGCATCAAGGAGTCCATCTCTTCTTCCATGGCTTTCTTGCACTTATAACTGGTTTCTACCTACATTGTTTCTTCATATCTTTCTGGTTCACCAAAATCAGTCAACAATACAAAATATAATGAAGGAGAGTATTGTTCAGGGTGCCTGCTTATCTTGGTATATCTTCTAACATCACTTTCAAGTGTTTGAGGTTCATGTTGTTGTTGTTGTTGTGGCTGCTAATCATTATGATTTAAAGCACCTTTACTTTTTCTGTGATCTCATCAAGCACTTCATATTCTTTGTTTTCCTTTTTCCTACATCTGATCCTTATACAAGACCTTTTCATTGAATGTGACATATTTTATCCTAAAGACTTTGTGATTTTCCTAATCATATAAGTGATAACCAAAATCATTAACACTATATCCAATAAAGGTACATTTTTTTGCCTTAATCTTTGTTCTATTTTCCTTATTGACACGAACAAAGGCTTCACAACTGAAAGTCTTTAAAAGTGAATAGTTTACCTTTTTTCCTGTCCATGCCTCCTCTGGAATACCACCATCCAAGGAACTTGAAGGCCCTTTCTTTATTAGATAAACTTCAGTATATACAACATCTACCCAAAATTATAAGGGAAATCCTACATGCCATCTCATGCACCTTGCATGCTCCATGATTGTCCTATTCATCCGATTCTGACACACCATTTTCCTGTGGTGTTCTTGGAACTCTCTTCTCTCAGGTAATTCCATGCTATGAACAATAGTTATTAAAATATTTGTTGCAATATTCACCTCCATTGTCTGATATGAGACAATTCAACTTCTTTCCTATCTCAGTATCAACCAAAGCTTTCCATTTCTTGAAAGTATCAAATACATCATATTTATTTCGAATACAATAAATCTAGGTTTTCCTAGTTGCATCATCAATAAAAGTAACATAATAGAAAGAGCCACCAAGAGATGATATCTGAGAAATTCCCCATACATATGTATGCACAAGCTCTAATTTTTTTCTCTTATTTTCCTTCCCAACTCTGAGAAATCTGACTCTCTTTTGTTTTCCATAAACACAATTTTCACAGCTCCCAGGCATGATGATTAAACTGGATCTTTCAAAAGCCTATGACAGACTGAGATGGGGCTACCTTATGAGTATCCTCAAAGCATATGGCTTTGCCCAAAGATGGATCAACTAGATCTTAGTAATGATATCCTCGCCGAGCTTCTCCATCCTGCTTAATGGAAACTCCATAAGGACTTTCAATCCATCCCGAGGTTTGAGACAAGGGGACCCGATTTCACCCTTCCTGTTCATCCTAGTAGTTGATGGGTTGGGTAGGTATATAAAGCAATAGGTCTGCTCCTCCCAACTCCAAGGGCTTAGAATTTGGGGGAATGACCTGCCCATCACCCACCAGCAATTTGTGGACGATATTATGCTCTTCTGCCAAGCCACCCTGAGGGAAGCCTGCAGTATAAGGAATATCCTCAGTACCTTTATGGAAGCCTCAGGAACCATGATTAATAACGACAAATCTTGCATATTATTTTTCAACACCCAAGGCAATGTTAAGACCTACCTGGCTAGAATCCTATGCTTCAGCGCTAGAACCCTCCCCACTAAATACCTGGGTATGCCTCTCTTGGATAATCCATTAAGAAACAACTGCTAGCAAAACACCCTCCAAAAACTATAGGGTAAACTCAAATGTTGGACCTTTCGATCCCTAAATATAGCTGGAAGAAAAATTCTTCTAAAAGCAGTTCTTCAGTCGATCCCCATCTACCAACTATCAGGAATGGCAGCCCCAAAAGGAGCATGCGCCAAGATGGTCGACATTTTCAAAAAATTCCTATGGGGAGGTGCCCAACAGCTCAGGAAATGGGCTCTAGTGTCATGGCAGGGCCTCATCAAGAAAAAGGAGGAAGGAGGATTAGGACTTAGAGACCCCTACCTCCTGAACCAAACCATGGGGGCCAAACTTTGGTGGCATTGGATGAATGGGGGAAACGACCTATGGAAGCAAATATGGACTCATAGTATAACATGCCTGCGAAAATAGAGTTTATCCTCAGATATAAGGCCCCCCCTAAGGGCTCAACGATCTGGAATCTAGCATCAAACAATAGACACCTCATACAACAACACACCTTCTGGGAAGTTCGTAATGGAAAAACAACCTGCTTCTGGGAGGAATCCTGGTAGCAAAGAGAGAAACTGGGAGAGAAACAAGAGATCACAAAAATATACCAGCAGATATGAAATAGCAATACCCAGGTAGTGGAACAGTACTGGAAGGAGGAGCAGGGAGAGGAAAGTTGGCAGAAATGGAAGACTAGAGAAGATTGGGAACAAGAGGTTTACACAGACCAATGGAGCAACTTAGATAAAGAGTTAAGGACAAGGCAGATAACGATATGTCACGATGCTGACATTTTGAGATGGGGACATGCCACCAAAGGAACCTTTTCCATAAGCGAAGCCTATGATATTCAAAACCGACAGGAACAGGAAGGACAAGATAAAATATGGAAAAAGATTTGGAAGGGGGGATGGTGGCCAAAGGTAACCCATTTCCTATGGATGGTCACCAAAGGGCACATCCTGACCTAGGATTAGCTACAGAAAAGAGGATTCCAGGGGCCCTCCCTCTGTGGGCTATGCAACCAAAACGAGGAAGATATGGAACATATCCTCAACAACTGCCCATTTGCGGAGCAGAAATGGAGACAAATGCGAGATATTTTTGAAAGGCTAGATAGAGATCAAATCAATATCAGAGGAACAATATCACTATGGAAAACCCACATCTATTCTAGCCCCATGGTAAATAGGGCTTGGATCCTAGGCCTTGGATTCACCCTATGGGCCATATGGAAGGAGAGAAACCACAGAATTTTTGAGCACAAAACAAACTCGCAGGAAAAAGTGTGGGAAGGCATTGTACAGAACATCAGGGAAACAATCTTGGCAGAATCATGGAAAGATGAAGATTGGCAGGTGTTGCTCCAAGAAGGACGAATACTACAAAAACTAAATTTAACTCCAGGGATGATCAACAACAAAGCATGGAAGACAAGCAACGCTGCCATGAGCTCCATGTCCCATTTCACCCCACCGAAAGAAGGAGTCATTAAACTTAACTTCGAAGGGGCTCCAAAGGCAACCTGGGTGAAGAGGGTCTTTGGGGCCTCTTTCGAGACTCCCAGGCCAACACCCGCCTCATCTATGCAAAAAGTTGTGGGATTGCTAGCAATAATAAGGCGGAGTTCGCTGTAGTTAGACAGGGCCTTTTAATAGGAATTGGACTAGGGTATAGAAACCTAGAAGCGGAGGGGGATTCAAGCCTAGTAATCAATACAGTGACAAAAATAAACAATGGCACTAAGTGGGACAAACTCAGTCAAAGCTGGAGAATAGCAAGATTAATTCAGGAAATAGGGGAAATTATCCCCAAATTTGACTACATTCAGGTCAAACACGTAAGGAGAGAAGGAAACAAGGGAGAAAATTTCTTGGCAAATTGGGGATGCAACCACCAGTAGGATCGGATGGAGAAACAATGGCCACTCTGACCAAGGGACACAACATTTGAAGCCTTGGAGACAATCCTGGAACAAGATTTCAAGCAATATGAGGTGAGACAGAACCAGACAACCCAAGCTCCTGATCGGGATGAGGGCGGTGTCAGAGGTGCCAGGCCTGAGTTGACATGGTCAGTACAATAAAATTCATTACAACCACATCCCACATGCTCAAGGTAGGGACTGCGGTGTCCTCTGCCTTGAATGCATGGGAGGTGGGCTAGAAAGGTGGCAGAGGGGGACCTAAGGGAAGGTGGCGGAGTGGGAAGAGTTATTCAACGTACAGTGCAAGTGAATGGTATAGTGGTGAAGGCAGGAACTACAGAGTGGAAGGGAGGCGAAGAAAACAAGTATGTGGGCAAGTGTCGGCTCTCGAGTATGTAGTCTGGTTCTGGCCTCACTCAATTCATAAATTCTGGTAGGGTTTTGGGGGAAATTCCATGAGGTGGTGGGAGAGTTGCTGGGGAGGAGGGAGAGGCGTGAGGCCACCCCAACGTGGCTTAAACTAGCCAAGGAAGAACCAGGGAAGGCAAGGGGGAGCTATGGCTCATCTCTGTGCTATTTTAATTTTGCTTTCAAGCAAAAGCTAGGGCTATGGCATGACGAATACTGAGTGGAGCTTAGAAACCTGACCTAAGCCGAACGACTAGCCCGAGGGCATAGTGATTAGTGGGAAAGCCTTGCTTGGGTCACTGTGTATAGCTGAGTGTGGCAAGAGCGAGTCACAGGCAGGGGGTTGGGACACAAGAAGGGTGGGAAATGTGTTGAGCGAACTCGAGCAAATAAAAATGCAAAACCATACGAGAGTAGTGAGGGACCTTGGGTGGTCTGAGAGGCAGAGAGGCGAGCATAAAGTGGACATGACATCACCAATAGAGGCAAGGGTTTGCGGGTATGATAGCACTAGAAATACCTGGCTCCAAACGGGTCTAAGAGCCAGGTCATGGCCACATGGGGGTGACCAATCTCCGAACATTGGAAAGGGCAAGAGGCATGGAAATAAACCAGGGGAATCCTGCTCCCATTCCAATTCCACTAGACACCTATGGGCACAGGGATACCTGTGTCTATCGCAGGCCAAGAATGGCAGTGAAGTATAGTTATTACAGTCGTGTTGTGTTGAGATGAATGATTTAGTGCAACTAACAATGTTGGAATGTATACAGGTTACAATTCGACATGGTATGGCTCCAGCAAGATGTGGTCGAGGCCACGGCAACAAGGGCTTAGAACCCCAGGAAACCAAGAGACTAAGCAGGGAAGAAGGCCGCAAGGGTCGTAAGCCCATAGAGCACTTCATAGCTGAGGTAGCCACGACATACAAGGAGGAAAGAGATGAGGGAATCCGAACGCTGATAGACGATTGGGAAGATAAGGTAAAGAATGAACTAGAATCGGATGATGAAATAGAAGTCTGGAGATCAATGGTGCCTGACCCAGGGACCACAAGAGGGTGAATTACATAATTCAAGCACACCCTATACCTGTATTTCCTGATGAAAATTTAGCTAGGCATAGCATTGGAGAAAATTTTTGTGGGGATGGCAGTTACAATGCAAGGCCTTCCCAATTACAAAAGAGACATGGAGAAGATCCTGTTCCAGCTGCACAAACAGGACATTAGGATGGACCGGATTGACCATCACATCCCTTGCATTGTGGAGCTCTTTAGAATGCTAGAAGCAACTACTGATGATCCTGCCCCAGTAGCCTTAGACTCTGAGGAGCAGAATGTTAAGAAAGATTATTCTTCCCATAGTTAGTTTTTGTTTATGCGGATAGCATTTAAATTTCCATTTGTTTATGTTAGTTGTCATAGTTCTACAGTTTGTGGTCATGAGACTGAGACTTACCTAGCCTTGCTAGAAAGATTGAAGAACTTATTTTTTGGATGGCATACAATGCTAACCGATGGCCAATAGGCTCGGTTTCCCCTCGGGGCGAGTTGAGGCCACTGAGTAAAACTGTGTTGTGTAAATTTGCCTTATATATATAATATAAAATACATGGTCCTGTGAAGTGTTTGCCCACTAAGCTGTCATTATTATTATCTCTTTTTGACGCCTATTTCACCCATTTCTACCATTCTTTATCACGTCATTTATCATAATTTATCATATAATTCCATTTTATAATTATTTATGCTCTTATGGATAAATACTATTTTTCTCCTTTATTTTTAATACATTGATGATTATTATGCATGATTTTACCAATGATGGTTTATTAATGAAGTTTTTGTAACATCACTCATGATTTTAGCCCCCAAGATCTTTTCCAGATTGCAAATTTGATCTCCAACTCACAATTAAATATTCCAACTTAGAAATTCGCTGGAATAATAAGTGACGGTTTTTCATTTGATGTTTTGGAGAAATGAAGGAGAATTTGGAAAATATAAAACATGGGTTTTGTCCAGAATGGACCGAACTAGTTTCTTGATGAGAAAGTTTCCAAAATCGGCCTGTATTAAAAGAAACAGAAGGTTCTTCGAAGACAATTTTTTCATATTTGTTGTTGTGACCATTTTCCAAATTCTTCCAGTTGCAATACCAAATTCGACTTGTTCCTGCTGAATGTTGATGGAAATATCTTTCAGATATGATCTTGCTGATCAATTTGTTTTTTATAATCCAAATTTGTAATGGAGACCATTTTGTAATCAGCTTTGTTGTAACTTCCCTTTGCTCTCTGTGTATTTAAATGAAAACATAGATCAAAGAGAGGAAGGATGAGGAGAATAATAAGAGAATTATAGGATAATTGAGGGGATAATGGAAGGATAATTAGGAGACAAGAGATGGACAATTGTTAGATAGGATGTAGGAGAAGATATGAGATATGAGAGATGAGAGGATGAACAATTGTTGAATTTGAGGCAAAGCTAAGAGCTTCATTATGCTGTAATTATTTCTCTCATATGTTTTAATGAAGGAAGTTATCCATTGAGTTCTACATCCGTTATTTGTAATCTGATTTGAGTTATTTCTCAAGGTGGAACTGAGTCTTGGGAAGTTGGGCCCACTACCTTGGACAAGGTGCTGTTTTGAACATGTAAATTAGTTTACTTATGTGATTGTTTATTTGAATTCCAATTGTCATTCCTTAAAGTAGATTTCATTTCTTTGAACTAATTTTTTGTTTGCTGCATTTTCCAGATTTGTTATTTCATCCAATTTCTAGATTTCATTTAATTTTCTGCTCTAGATTAGCATTTGAATTCTGTTGAGTGCAATAGATTAAATTTCCAATTCAAAAATGTGTGGTTTAATCTAGCAATGATTCAAGTAGTGTGATTAGCATAATTGGTTTTCCTATCATTTACTTTCTTCTTTTTAATTTTAGTTTTATTATTCAATTCTTGCATTTTATTTCTTATTGAATGAGCTTGATAGTATAGAACACAATCATATAGAACCAGTGTTAGCTGTCGATATTGTTATGCATATATTTTGCCAATTGCCTTGAAATAAAAAGATGCTCCTCAGGTTGATAATTAATGTCTAGGAGATTAGTTGTTTTATTCATTTATTAAGCAATTAATTTTACCCAGCACTAAGCATTACAAAAAAAATAAACACAATTTTCATAGAATTCCAAATCAACATGATTTAAACCTAGCAACAAATTTCTTGAGCAAAGAATCTGCATCCCTTTCTCATTCATGTGCCCGAGCCTATGATGCCACAATGCCATATCTTCTCTTGTGGAGTTCAAAGCATTAACAAAATCAGAAATACCATTGCATAAATATAATGGACCGACCTTTTCTCCTTTTTCTATTACTAAGGCTCCTTTAATGACTTTCCAGGTTTTGTCTTTGAATGTAGTTACACAACCTTCACCACCTAACTACCGTGTTGAAATTATATTTTTCTTCAGATCTAGAACATTCCTTACCCACTTCAAAAGTTATTGTTTTCCATTTTTTTTTTGTTATAAAAACCTTACCCATTCCAATTATTTTACAAGGTTTATCATCACCCATAAAAACCTATCCAAAATATCCTTGAATATAGTCATGAAAATGTTTCTTATCAGGTGCGGCATGGAATGAAGCTCTTGAATATACCACCCATGCATCAATAATATTATCTAAAGAAAGAATCAAAGCATCTTGCAACACATCACATGTCACATTCACTTCATGATTGTTCTCTTGCCATCCATCTCCTTCTTTTCCCTTCTGAGATTTGCAGTCTTTCTTCAGGTATCCTTTCTTCCCACATTTCTAGCACATTATCCCTAGTCTGGATTTGGATATACCCTTTCTTGACTTACTGCAATTTCTTGGCTCCTTCCTCTTTCCATTTTTCTTCCCCTCATCTTTGTAGTCAAAACCTTACCTGATGTCTCACTGGATATTTTCCATCGCATTTCCTCACAAAGGATGGCACTGAAAACATCATCAAACATGAAAGTACTATATACAAAGACAAAGTTACTAAAAACCATAACAAAAACATTCCAATTTTTTGGCAATGAGCATAGAAATAATAGAGACCTAACTTCATCATCAAAATTTATCCCTACAGAACTTAGTTGACAGGTAACCCTGTTAAATTCATTTAAATGACCAACAACAGATCTACCTTATGACATATTCATATTAAATAGATACTTCGTAAGAATTAACTTATTTGAGGTTGAGGGTTTTTCATATAGTTTTTCCAATGCCATCATTAAACCTTTTGTTGTCGTTTCATTTGAAATGTTGAATTCCATTAATGCTTCTAGACACAATTGTATTGTTCCTAGTGCCTTTATGTCGAGAAGATACCATTCTTCGTCCATTATACTCATTAGCTTCTTTGATTTTCCGCTCAATGATAGGTACAAATATTTTTGATACAGGTAATGTTCCATCTAAATCTTCCACAACTAGTAGTTTTGGCCATTAAATTTCTGAACCCTAAACCTACCCTCTTCTACTATTGCTCCCACTTGAATGAAGATCCCTTCTCTCCTGTGAGTTTATCATCCAAATAGACCTTTGGCTTTGATACTAGTTTTTAGAAAATTAAATAATAGAGCAATGAAACACATAAAATATTATGGAATAAAAGACAAAGAAATACATAAAACAAGAGAGACGCAGATATACATGGTTCACCTAATTTGGGCTACGTCCATAGAGAAACAACTAGTCCTTCCTTTTATATTATCCAAAAAAATGAAGAGATACGAACTACAACAAATCCACTATATTTTCTCTTCGCTCTCACACAATATCCTCTCTCTTTCTCTCTCAGAATAATAATACACAGACCCAATATAATTCCCTCATATAAACCAAGGGTTTCCTTCTAGGAAAAAAAAACCTAAATTAACATGAATTTTACTATCAGATCATCTGCTTGATGAACGACTCAGATTGACTACTCAATTACAATATTTTACATGAAAAATTTTCATCTATTTTTAGCTTCATGGGCATTGCCCTCAAACCCCTGCTAGCCCTCAGACCCTCGTGGGAGGGGGGACAAGTCCCCCTACAACCCTTCACGTGGAGAGTGTACAGTCTTCCCATGGTATACACCTAATTGAAACAATACCTTTATATCAGGAATACAATTAGCCTCCACACCCAACAAAACACTTAATTCACTTAAGATGCATGAGGAATCCAAAGAAATTCTAATTAAATTCTCATCCGCACCCATAAAACTAGCTAAGCTAGGTTGCAACCACTACCATAATCTTGTCTACCAGTCATTGGAGCCTTTCAACTGAGCCCACAGGCTTAGATCAATGCGGTTGGGGTAGAGGATCGTCAAAAAAAATCAAACCTTCTTATATCTATGACGAACTTCAGGAACACATTCAACAACTCCTAAACACACCTCCAAACCTCTGTGACAAGTATACAAATGATGCCATAAGACAAAAAACTCTGCAGCAAGTGAGTGGCATGCAAGCCCTAGTCTTCCAAAGTACTCATAACGACCAACACCTCCAACTCCTTCAACAACAATAACAACCTTTACAAACACCTATAGAAACATTTCCAACACCTACAACAACAACATCAAGTCATCCAACTGCCTCCAACACATGTAGCAACATCTCTAATGCTTCCAACAAATGTAGAAGCATATGCAACATGTGTAGTAGCAATCCAACCACCTACAACAACAACATCTTCAACATATGTAGCAACATCAACCTATGGAAAGTACACATAACGTGCCATGTTTTCTTCTCTATTCAGCCTCCAAATATTGTACTAATGCATGTCATAACCATGTTAACATCAATGCCAACCAAAAAGAACAACCAGCTGAACATTGCAACAAACCAAACAATCATCATCAAATTGAAAACACCATGACCTTATTAACATCAATGCCAACACTACTATGCCAACATGGTTCAATTTATTTTTCATATCTCATATTGAATTTTAAGGTATCTATGTTATTACTAAGTAGGATTTGGGATAACATCTCCACATACTTTTTTGGAGGTCTACCTATGTACTATAAAGGCCAAAAATACTTGTTTTTCATGATAGACCACTAATCAATATGTGTGTTCTCATACCATGTAAGAAGATGATATCTAAACAAGAAGTAACTGAGTTATTCCTCATACATGTTTGGGTACATTTTGGATTACTAAGCTCCATCATATCTAATTGATATAGTAGGTTCCAAGGTAGATTTTAAGCAATACTTTGGAAGAGAATATATGTTGAGAAAAAACAATGATATTGAGGGGGGGGATCAATATCACTCACTTTTAAACCTTTTCACTTTATTAATCTTAAAAATAATATCTCATCACATAATCAATCATAAACAAAATGCTTAAGCACATGAATTAAAGTGAATATCCAAACTTAAATAAGAAATGATTTTCAAATAGTCTTAAATATATTATAACGAGTTATGAGCACACCATTCATTTGTAAGCACCAACTTATAAAAATAGCATGTTCCAACTTGTCAAGAAGATGAGGACACCAGTCCTCAATATGCACCAACTCACAACCATTTGATGTTAAATAGACCATATTTAGGCTGAGAACTTGTTCAAAAGAAGGGCTTCCCTCTTGGAAGCTTGTACCCAACATAGATTAGAATTCAACCTCCACGAGGACTGCAACTAGGAATTTAAAAAATCTTGGCCTCTAATCAAAATAGGTTTATAATTCAACCTTTGAATACAATTACAATGTATCCTCTAATCATGACTTTAATTTGTCTCAAACTAGGACAAAAACTCAACCTTACTAATTACAGAAATTTTGAGGTAACAAATAGGCCTCAAAGAAAAAATTTACAACAAAAATCAACTTTATAAGAACCAATAAGATTCAATATTAATATTTCAACCATGGGGGATGATTAACCATTTTTGGAGTAAAAGGTAAAAAGATTAAAAATATAAAATATGAAAACTACCTTTTCAACTTGTATTTTCAACTTATCTCCCTATGATTTTACTCAAATTTCAAGGGGAGCACTCATTAGATGCAAAATTTGATTTTTCATCCAAGGAGTACCCATGTTGGATACTTTTGATGGACCCTACTACACAAAAAATGTGAAATACATGACAAATGTGATTGCATTCATGGTTTTCATGTATTTCACATTTTTCATGTAGTAGGGTCAATTGAAAGTATGGAGCATGGGTACTCCTTAGATGAAAAATCAAAATTTTCATCCAACAAGTTCTCTCGCTTGAAATTTGAGTAAAATTGTTGGGAGGTAAGTTCATTTTTTATTTTTTTTCTTGTTTCCCTCCAAAACTCTATGAGGAAACATAATATTATTTTATTATTTCCACTATTATTTTATAATTTTCCTTAGGATGCCCATTTTATACCTCAGAATTTCTCTAATGAACATTAATAGGTCCAATAGAACTAGGTCCAATGACCCATGCAGTTGGTCTCCTTCACACCAGAACTTGAAATCCTCAACAAACCATGAACTTAGCCTCCTTAATAGTAAAACTTGGCCTCAACAAACCTCAAACAAAATATAAACCTTCCCAAGAATTATGCCAAAAAACCTTCTAACTTGTCTTCCAAATCAAATTTATTTCACTTTGTTCATGAGGTATAAAACTTTGACTTGAGGTCATACTTCTTATTAGTTTCTCCACATGCTTGCATTCTCCCCCCTTTGACATCAACATAAAAGGGTGCTTCCCCTAAGTTTGTGCTTCCTTTATTAAGATAAAGGAGAGGTCACTCCCAACTTCCGTCTGAGATATTTAAAGGTTTCTATGGGAATACATTGGTAAAGATGTTAGAAATATGTTATTTGGTGCTAATATATTCCATATTGACATTATGATGGGAAAATTGTTCTTTGAGGAAAAGATATTTGATTTAAATGTGATTTGTTTTTGAGTCCATGACGTGATTTCTTGAGATATTGATGACACTAGTGTTGTAGCAGAAAATGACAATTGGTTGATCATATTCCACTTTGATATCATGCAAAGTTTGTTTCATCCAAAGAACTTGGGTACAACAGTTTATTATTGCTATGTATTCAACTTTAGTTGTAGAAAGAGAGACTGGTGATTCCTTTATGCTTAACCAAGACACAAGAAAATATGCTAAGAAAAATTTACTCCTACTAATGGTTTTTCTATCATTAATGTTACCTACATAATCAACATCTATTTATGCAATTAATGTGAAATATGTAATCTTAGGATCTCAAAGCACAAAATCAGGTGTTCTCTTTAAGAATCAAAATATTCTCTTTACTTCTTGCATATGTTATTCCTTTGGTACTGACTAAAATCTCACAATCATTCCTACATCCTGCACAATATCTAGTGTTGAAGCTATCAAATATAGTAGAATCCCAATAATAGATCTGTAAAGAGTTGAATTGACTTCAAAAGGTTTTCCATTCTTACTTAAATTTCATCTGATAATCATAGGGGTACTAACTGGTGCACATTATTCCAATCCAAACTTCTTCAACATCTCTTTGAAGTATTTGGTTTAGGAAATAAATATTTATTTGTTGGTTTGAGAAACCTGTAATCCAAGGAAGAAGGATAATTCTCTAATAATTGACATTTAAAATTCCTTTGACATTTCCTGAGAAAATCCATGACTCATATAATTGTTATTTCTTCCAAAAAATGAGATCATCCACATATACAAGTGTAATTAATAAGCTGGATTTTCCATCTTTATGTAGAGATTATTTTTAGAAACCCCTCTTTTCAAACCTTGTTGTTGAAGATAGTGGTCCAACTTGACACACTGAGCTCATGGATCTTTTTTTAACCCATAAATATCTTTCTTCAATTTTCACACATATTCTTTATTTGCAGACAAGTCAAAACCATTTTTTTATTCTATGTATACTTCTTCCTTTGAAACATCCATTTAGAGAAGTTGATTTAACATCCATATGATAAAATTTGAAGCCTTTAGTACACACAAATGTCTAAAACATTCTTATTGCTTATAATCTGGAAATTGGAGAAAACGTTTCTTTGAAATTAGTTCCTTCAATTTGTGCATATCCCTTACATACAAGTCTTGCCTTATTTATTATAATTTGTCCATCTTCATTCATTTTGTTTATGAATACTCACTTAGTCTTGATCACGTTTTTGTCTTTTAGGTCATGTTTCAAGTTCTCAGGTTCCAGATTTCTCAACTTGATTCTAAGTTCTTCATCCACAACATTCACCCAATGTTGGTCCTTTGTGGCTTGTGCAAAGTCCTTTGGATCTATTTTGGACAATAGGAAAAGATTGAATTTTCCTAGTGAATTGGTCATCCTTATCTTGGTTTGTATACTTGCATCGACATATCTAATAATTTGGTTCTCTAGATGACACTTTTACACAAACTTAGAAGTTTCCTTAGGTGGAGATTGTTCTTCTTTAGTAGAAATATCTTTTTCTTCCACGTAGATGATATCTTATGACTTCTCATTTGTTTGTTCTAATTCTTTCTCTAGCCATGCTTCTTCTATTCTTACGTTAATACTTTCCTAAACATTTTGCAATATTTTATTATAGCATTTGCAATATTTACTTCTTGTTGAGTATCCAAGTAAGATTCCCTAATCTATTCTAGAATCAAATTTTCCCAATTTATCATCATTTATCTTCATGTAACATTTTGCACAAAAAACGGGAAATAATTAAGTGAAACTATCCTGCATTTCCATAACTCATATGGTATCTTGTCATTGTTAACTTGGAGTTGTGCTTTGTTAATGATGTAAACTACTGCAAAAACTACTTCTTTCTAAAACTTATTTAGTAATTTCACTTCTAGCAACATTGTTCTCATTGTTTCTTCCACTGATCTATTCTTTCATTCCATGACTCCATTCTGTTGTCGAGTTCTTGCAACTGAAATTTGTCTCTTGATTCCATATTTCTCATGGAATTAATTAAATTCATTTGAGGTAAATTCACCTCCTCCATATAAGATAATTTTCATTTTCAACTAAGGTCTTCAATGACTTGAAAGTATTTGGTGCTTCTGATTTTGCTTTAAGAAATGCAACCCATGTCATTCTAGTATAATCATCAATAACCAACATAAATAACCTTTCAACTTGTATGTATGGTGTTCTTGTTGGTGTGCATAGATATGTGTGAACATGATCTAGTGGTCTTGATGTTGAGAACTCCCTTGATTTGAAACTTATTTTTTTCTATTTTCCATGCTGGCAAGATTCATAGACGAAACTTGTTGGTTTCAAGATTTTGGGCATATCTCTCATTGCTTGTGTTTTGCTAATTTTTATTGAATTTCCAAAGCTCAAGTGTCGTAACATTTTATGCCATAACCAACTCTCATCTGTCTGTGCAATATATCATTTTTTTGCTTGAATTAATCAAAGAATATATACATTGCCTAGAGTCCTTATTTGTTTTCCAACTAATATTCCTGAATTAGCCTTCCTTATTTCACATTCTTTAGCATGGAAAGTGAGATCATAAATTTGATCACACATCTTCTCAGAATTAAAAGATTAGGTTTGAGTCCTTCAATGTACAATATGCTTTTTTTTTCTTTATCCCTTGAAATATTAAGGTTTACAATACCTCTTCCAGTGATTCTTGCAGATCCATTGTCTCCAAAATACACATTTCCTCTTTTTTCTACTTTTAGAGTAATAAATTTCTTTTGATCTCCAATCGTGTGTTTAGAGCACACACTATAAATTATTTGATTATTTCAAGAATACATAACCAATACATACTATATATATATATATATATATATATATATATATATATATATTCTAGTAGTTCTTC
Source organism: Pinus tabuliformis (assembly GCA_031772625.1). Taxonomy (NCBI): domain Eukaryota; kingdom Viridiplantae; phylum Streptophyta; class Pinopsida; order Pinales; family Pinaceae; genus Pinus; species Pinus tabuliformis. The sequence goes on along the minus strand of CM062814.1, from coordinate 275,034,677 downwards.
CTATTTTTTCTTCCAAAACCCTTCTCTTGATTATGTAGGACAATCTTGTGCCATGTTGTTGGACAATTTGCATTGTCTTGATGGCTAGTATACTAGTGAAGATATCTGCAGGTGTGTTGGCATTGATTTCAACAGTCATGTTGGGGAGATGTGTTGGGCAGTTGGCATTGCCTAACTATTGGAAAGAGTGTGGAAATTTATTTCAACCACAATAGCATTTGTTGCAGTAGATCTTGGCAGTGATGGCCCAGAAGGAATCCCATGGTTGCTACAATTCTCTGTAGAAAATAATAATAGTAGAAGGCTTATTGGAAAAGCCATAAAATGATGATTGTGGTGATTGGGCATCCAGGGGAAATCCCATGGTTGCTGGAGTTCTCTGTAGAGAATCATCACAATAGTAGGTTTATTGGAAAATCCATAAAATGATGAATGTGGTTATAGGGAGCTCAAGAGGAATCAAATGGTTACTGTAGTGCTCTATAGAGAATCATCATAGTAGCAAGCTTACAGGAGAATCCATGAAATTATGACTATGGTGTTTGGGAGTTCAGGATTCCAGACAAAAATAAGAAGTGTCAAGAAGAGATTTTGCAACCATTTTTTAGGCAGCATATAGGCTTAAGGACTACATCAAACCTTATCCAATGAAAATTTCTATGGAAGATCTTTCCAACGGTATGTGAAAGACTAAAAATGGGCTCCTGGATCAAAAGATATGGTCTGTCAATGTCTAGGGACTTGAAGCCTTGAGAAGGATGAAATATCAGGATATCAGAGCAAGCATCATATCAGATATCTGGATATCAGATCAGGCGACATATCAGATATAGGGATGTCTAAGATTGGAATATCAGAGCATAAGAGCAAATGATATCAGAGGCTGGGATATCGAGATATCTGAAGCTGGAGGTTATCAGAATATTGGAAGGTTGAGGCCATCAAAACCTCAAAAATTCTTAACACTTGAAGTTATGGTAAGTGGAGCTGTCGATATTGATAAAATTGCCAAGGGATGTGTAGCAGGATTAAAAAAGGACTTTGTTGTAAAACCAAGGTATGTCGGAACCCCTTCTCTCTCCTCTAGTAGGAAACATGGCAGAATGTGATTGGATCCGAGAAATTGTAGTGGAAACTCATATTAGCATGATGTGGCAGTAAGGTGGACATGTGAAAACCTACTTTGGCATTTTCAGTGTCCCAGTGGGGCAACTCAGAGTGACACTTGTCACCACTCAGAAGGTGACACATGGAGAAGTGATGAGAGCATGACATCATCTTTGAGGTCAGTATATCGGAGGTAAGTATATCGAAGGTTGAGGACATCATAACTCCTGTGTAGATGTCACTCAAGAATGTTACGATAAAAGGGTGCTACAATATTGATAAGCACATGGTCATGTGGAGACCCAAAGAACCAAGGGCGCAGAGTGGGGCTTGACACCTAAGTGCTATATTGGCAGTCACACACAACAGTCCTACAATGCATAAAGGGAACAAGGGTTGAACAAAGGGAGCTAAGGATATCAAGACTTAGTAATATTGTAACATCTTGCTTGTTGAAGTTACGATATAGAGGGGCTCTGATATAGCTCTAAGCCGACAGTCACAGGTCTCGATCCTATGAGAAAGAAAATGCCAAAGGAGCTAAGTGCCAAGGGGTTAAGGGTATCAAAACTAAGTGATATCATAACATCCCTCTTGTATGAGTTACAATATGTTATGGATCCAATATGATAATACAAAGGTGTATGGAAGATGGATGAGTCAGCAGCAAGGACCACAGTCGTGCAGAGGAGTTGGTAGGAGGAGTAATAACGATTATCAAAGATTATTGGGTCAAGGGAGCAAGGAACACAATTTACAAATAAAAGCGTTGGGTATGCTTTGAGGTGAGATAAGCCATCTCTGTGCTCTGATGCATGCCTCAGTGAGTTAAATGGATGAATGGATCAGAAATTGAAGAACAAATTCAGGTTGATAGAGTTAGTTTATGGAGTCATATGGTTTTGCAGAAATTCTTGAGATAAGATAACGAGGAAAACAGTCCACAGAGAAGCCACGTTGAAGTACATCCAAGCTATGTGAAACCATGAATAAGCATGGAGAGTCTTAGTGATAGGAGATTTATTCACAGAGAGGACTGCGCCCAGCTAGAGTGTGGGGGTGGACTGAGAATTAATTTTTAGCATGGAGAAATAGTCAGGTACCCATTCTCATGTTTAATGCAGTGGCAAAGATCAACTCAAACTCAACCGTAGAATGGAAAAGCCATGTCGAGGTACACTCAAGTAGGGTATATACAACATTGTAAAGTGAGTTGTGTGTAGTGTAAGTTGTTGAGATAGAATTTTTGTGCATAATTTTGAGTGATCCAGTTCTACAGAGATAGGATGGAGAGTGCCTAAGCAGAATTAAGAGACCCCAAGAGAACAAGTATCACGGTAAGAAATGTTGAAGGTGCCTGTGCTGTGTGAAGAAGGTCAAACAAGCCAATGCTATAATGTGTAATGCTGAAAGGTCCTGATGAGTTAAAGGGGATGAGAGTTGACTATAGGCAATCAAAGAGAAGAGTGTAGAGAGGACTATGTGGCCTGGGTGTGTTGGCAAGTGGTGTGAGTGGAACAACGAGTTGCTGCAGAGCATGCAGAGGGACGTGAACAATAGAGTGTTGCAAGGAGCTTTGATGAGTGACTGTTGTTGAGTAGATTAGTGGATTGTTGTAGAATGAGTAGAGTGAGTAGGGCTATGACGAGAACAAAACTAATATCAGGCAGAGTGGCTGCCAATTACAGAGAACATTGAGTTCCTTATTGAGTTTGGTTTGGATCTTGCATACAAGAATTTGGTGCTTCCATCTCTGATGGGTTCTTGAGAAGGCTTGGGGGTTTGTACCTCCTGCAAGTTGGTGCTTGCATAAATTCAAGGAGCTGCAACATGGTTCTTGCAATAAATATGTGAAGTTGGTGCTTCACATGGTGCTTCTGGTAAGCTGGACAAGTGTCTACAAAAGGAGGGATTTGGTACTTCCTGCTAGTTTGTGCTAGCTAACAATGAAAGGGAGTTGGTGCTTCTTGTGAGTGGTGGCTCACCAAATAGATTGATGTAATATAGTAGGTGCTCTTATTTTACATCAATAAAAACAACAAGCTTTGGTGGTTTTTTCCTGGAAGGGTTTCCATGTAAAACCTTGTGTCTCATGTGTATAATGCTCATGGTGTGTGCTTGTATGTTGATTTCGTATTGCTGCCATATTATATGTTGCTGCTGATTATATGGATGGTTTCCAAGTTTGAATAAGAAAAGTAAATTGGTGAAAGAATTGAAAATTAACCTTAATACTGATTTACCCCCCTTCTCAGTATTAAAATTGTTTCCAAAAATTGGTAACAGAGGTAAGTTGTTGGCTTGGTGGGGTCTGACCTAGGTTCAACGTTAGTTAGCCAAAAAAATTCCCACACTACTGGCTCTTTCGACATCAGCTTGTGGAGTGTGAACCGAAGTCTCACTTGAAGCAGTATGGGGGGATGCTGGAACCAAGTTTCTGCACCCTTAGATGGTTGAGATGTTTGTTTATTCCTTCTATTCTTGTGTTTGCATAGGTCACTTAGTTCTAGGTCTCGCTAGACTAGACCTTTACTCCGCCCTTCAGTAACTCCGCAAAAAGGTACAATTGACCTTCATGCAGCCTTGACCTACGGCTCAGGTACTTTCGTGCTGCTAGGGCAGCATACCGTGCAGGTTCCCAAACTAGTTAAAGTGTCTTACTTATCTTATTAAACAATCATAGTTGGCACTACGTGAACAAATGTTCTTACTTGCGTTCACTTAACCAACGTAATTACATACATTCGTGCATCATATAAGCATTATAAATGGAAGTCATACTTAACATGTCAAGATGCATTAACAGGAAACAAAGACACAGAGTTTGTAAATTTATTCTCTTTATTGATATCTTCAGATGATTATAGACTCTATCCGCCCTATGCACACAGCTGTAGGGGTCCGCGCACTTAGCTGCGGACTTCTACCATAGGCCTCTACGCACTGAGCTGCAGAGTCTCTACCTATGCTACAACCCAAACTTAGACTTCTTTTCTTGTCTTCAAGACTTCATCTACAACTCATGACTTGTTAAGACTCCCTAGAGCTTACTTACTTAGCTCTTTTTATACAATCCCATGGTCTGCAGACCATGAGTAGATCTTTTACATCCGACTTTACTTTACAAAAATAAAGGCAGACAAGCCTTTATGACTCATGACACCTTCATGCTCCGCGACCATAAAATTCGGAAACTTTACAAGTTTATTACAAAATTCGACCCAAAACATGGGATTTTAGCCCCAAAACTATCCTTGGGGGATCCCGTTCCCAACAGGCCCCCAACACAAACATCGTGACTCGCCCTTGAGTCACTCGGCAGGCATGGAGATCTTAGTGCGAAGACCTTCCAGCTCGACTCGTATGACCACAACCTCGGCAGTGCACTGAGCTACCGCCTGCTTCACGTCTTCGACCATCTGCTCGGTCACTGCTCCTTAACTGTCAGCCTGAAGCTTTTGCTGAGTTACTTGCAGATTCACAAGATTTCCTTCAATAGAGCCAGTCACTGTGTAAGCCTCATCTAGCCAGGGCTTCAGTCGTGCCTTCAGCACTGCCTCCTTGTGCAGCGCTGCATCCACCTATTCTTTCAGCTACTTGGCCTCCGGTAACTTTGCTAGTCTTTGTGTCAGCGTGACGGATCATGTGGTGCCCTTGACCTATCATAGCGCTGCTTTATCTCGTGTGCTTATGTCTCTAGTCGTTGTACATTGGGGTCCTCTTGCAATCTTGTCAAAACCTAAAATGAATACTCAAAAAGTTGCGTGCAGTCTGCCATTGCATTGTCCCCCACCGCTATTACTTCTGTGACAGTGGTCGCCCATTGCTCCTTCACTTCTAGTGGCATTGAAGGCTGGGCCTTTAACTATAATTCCATGATTTGCAGGTTCAATTCTAGTTGAACCCTCTCCATCTCAGTATGAGTGTTGCACACTCCCGTAGCCAGCTTTCGGAAGCACACCTCGACTGGCTCGTCCTCAGGAATGGACAACTTTGGGACCATTCGACATGCCTCCTTGACGACCTGCATAATGCACTTGTTGTGATTGGTCACCTCGGTCACAATGGTGATGATAGAGTCTTGCTGTAGAGCCATTTTCTCATTTTTGATCCACTATTCACTAATCACCTGGAGGGTTGTGGTGAGGTAAAATTATAAGTGTAGACACGAAATAATTCCTCTAGCCCGATGATGGGTCTAGCCATAATAGAGACATTCTATGGAAGATTTCCTTGGGTTAGAATCAATGAAGAGGGCCTACCATTTGGTTTATTATCCTGCCTCACTCCAGCAATCTCTCACTTCCTTCTTCAAGCTCCTAAAACAAGTAAACAAAAACTACACGCAAACATAATAATAGAAAAATTGCAATTCAACCTACTTAACAAGTCAAGAAACATTAAGCCATGAATATGTAATATTACAAAACGTGTAGTAAATCAATCGATAGTTGCATATATTAATATCAAAGAGAGATTACAACCATCCATTTTTACGTTGCAACCTTCCTCTAACAAGACCAGGTTCCCACACACTTCTGCTAGCATCCCATGATGGCCTCAATCAACAATATTTTTAAGGTTATTCCCTTTAGGCTTCACTCCAAACCAAACACACTTCTCCCTCACACAATTAGATAGCTACAACTAATAAAAGCTTGCTTGTCTAGTCCAAACCAAAATAGCATCAACACTCAACAAAAAATTATGACTAGTTTATGCTTGGGAAGAAGGGAGGTTTATATAGGACATATGGATGGGAGATAGATCATCTTCTCATGGGAGAAGGACTTATCCCTTCAGGTAGCTCCATGATTATAGGGGAAAGGAGCCCAAACTATCATCCTCGACCCTATCCGGCCAAACCATTTACCAGACTTCCATTACAGAGCTTCTAAATAGGACTGGTGTGACTGAAATACAGCTTAGTCACTCCGGTCGGAGCGAGGAGTAGTGCTAATCTCTACACATCGGCACGAGGGAGACAAAGGCTATTAGTGTCGGTGTTGTAAAATGGGCAAAATAGAAGTTTTATGGGAAATGGTGCAAATGAGAATTTATCTGCTCATGAAGAGGGACATAATAGGATTTTCTTCATGAAGGCAAAGCATGTAGGGTTCACTGTAGAGGTCCTCTAGGATCAAGGAATGGGGAGTACAAGGAAAGTGCCAAAATGTTGTGTAATAGATTCCCCCTAAAGCGTGAAGGCTGAACTAGAGTGAGGGATGAAATGCTTTATAAATTAGTGTGGGGAACCGGTTTGCCGTCGGAAAACCTCCAAGCAAGTACATATACATATACTGTTGAAAATAGCAACAAGAAATTCTAAAAATAGAAGTGCTAAAAATAACACTGCTATAAATAGCATTTCAGGATACATTCCAATTTTAGTTAGTCCCTGAACTAAAATTGAGAATTAAAATTTGAATTTGATCTTAGTAGTTGTTTGTAAAATAATTAATTAATTCATCTTGAGTTAATTAGTTGTAGAAAATAAAACATGAAGTCTATGTGAAGACATGCAATAGTTTCTCCTTTGATTGAGGAAGTTATCCCTTGATTAAGGAGATTAGGATGATTTGTACTTTGAGTTGTAATTAGTTAGCTCAGTTAACTGAGTTAAGTCCAGTTAGATTAGTTCTAATAGTTTGTGGAACTAATTCTGAGTTCAGTTAGTTAAAGTTTGCATGCATGTAACTGTTGCACTTCAGATAACTGGATATTATCTCATAAATAATTCATTCATGTCAGTTCAGTCAAAGACCCAGTTGAGATCAGATGATGGGACAGTGTACTATCAGTTGTAGGAATATTCCATTGAGGATATCTCTTGCATGGAGAAGGAATTCATTCCTTGGAGATTGCGCAATTACTTTTGAGCATGGTGAGTTGTGTGAGAGGCGAATTCACACAGGTGGCAGCCAGAAGACCTAGGAGAAACTGGGCAAGGAAATAGGAGGCTTGAAGGACTGAAGAAAGGCATATGTTGTGTCTATTCTGTCTCTGAGCGGTATTGAGGGATTGTACTGAGAGATGGATAGCTTGAGAGCTAAATCTTTGTGTAATCCAGATATATTTCCACTTGTATGATAATATAGAGATCGAGGTTTTTAGCTGAGGATTTCCCTAGAGTATTCTTCTGTTTTCATGTGTAATTTCTTTCTCATTCTCTGTTATATGTGTTCTATTTGATCTTGCTCAAAATCGATTAAGCTTCTACAAGTTTGTTTGTAGAAGTAGATCAAGTATTTTGCTTTAGTATATTGCATTATCTGGTGATCTACAGTGAGAAATTCTACATGGTATCAGAGCAAAGGTGATCAAAGCGAAGAATAGTATACAAAGAAGGGAGAAGTTCAAAGTTTCAAGTTCCTGATTATAGAATTCGAATTCTTATCACATCTCAAATTTCACCAATGGCGTTCAACAGTTTGAGACTCGAGTATGCCCTTGATGGCATCTTGAATTATATAGCCTAGAAGGATTGCATGGAAGCGGTATTAGAGGACAATGGTTTGAAGGACTTCATTGATCAAGAAGTCCCCAAGCCAATAGTTGCTAATGCCCAAGAATTGGCGGAATGGAAGAAATGTGTGGCTAGAGCGAGGAGAATCCTTGGTGAGCGCTAGTATTGCAGCAAGAATGCTGCAACTCCTGGGCTGCCAACTTTACTTTTATCAACCTGGTAGTTCGTAACAAACTTGGAAGCATCAGTGCTGTATGCACAAGTACTAGTTCTCACTGTAGGTTGTCACTTGGTCAGCTGACGCGAGATCACTAGGAGCTCAAGCCAACTTCTATAGATCTCAAAAGAAGCTCTATGTGTGATGAAAGAAAGAAATAGTATTGTACAGAAGCTATTCTAATTGCAGAAAGGAAAAAGACTGGAATGTAAAGCAAGACCTAGTAAACCCTAATTGACAAGCTAATTCTACTTTTGCCGAAAACACTATGAAAACCATGAAATCAATGCCATTACCTACTCAATAAAGTAAACAACATCTAACCATGCTATTTCTGGAAGAAAATAAGAAAAAAACATATTTTTGGATTTTTATGTGAATTTGACATGCATCTAATTTATTGTGTGTGAGTGTGGCAGCGAACAGGTAGTGTTAGAGGGTGGTTTTGGAGCTTGGGAGGATGGAAGATGGTGTGGATGGGTCCTAGTGGTCTTAGGTGGCCTTCTGGAGGATTTTACCACACTCGGCCTTCAAAAGAGAGCCTATAGGAAAAACTACAGGAGGACACAGGGAAATTATAGGAGGAAAACAGGGAAACTACATGAGACCTACAGGAGGAGGCCGAGAGCAATTTCCGCTATTTTGAGGGTGTGAGAGTGGGTAGAAAAGGTGGATGAAGGTTGGAATGAGGTGTTAGAGCACCTAAGGTCTACCATGAGTCACCAGGAGAGAGAAAGATGATTGGATTTGCTCAGGGAGAGGGGAAGAAGTTCTATGAAAAATGAAGGAAACTAGGGTAGAATTGAGGTGAGGTTTGGGAGACCTGTAGGGCATGGATTAGATGGAGGATGTGATTGCTGATAAGCTGACCAATTGCTGGAATAGATTTGTTGCATAAGAACTGACAGTAAACCAAGAAAATTAAGCAACAAATGAAATGAGTGCATTTAGGAAAAACAGAGTTTTGCATTAAAATGGTCTAAACTATGATCTATGAAAGGAAATGCTGAGAAATGTTGTAGGAAAGGAAAGCATGAAAGAGGACTATTTCAAATCAGGAAGTGAACATGATAAAGGAGATCTAAAGTAAAGCAAAACTGGACTATTAACCTACTAAAGAGCTACAAACACTAGAGGTCCTATGAATGAGGAAAATCTATGTTTTTGGGGCAGCAAGAGGGTCTTTGCCTCAAATCATGGTCTCGGAGGGAGGAAGAGAGGCCAAGGAAATATTTCCAGCCTTCTGAATCTTTTCTGATCACTACTTAACCTACTATAGAAAGCACAAATGAAAGCAAACTACTAAATCATCAAAAGCAACCTATTCTTACCCATAAAAGAAATACATCTAACAACAAATTAATCTACAAACTGAAGTAGCATACAAATAAAAGCAAAGAGAAGCTTGGCTACTTGGATTGGGACCTAACCCAAGATCTTCAGCCCTCTGAGGTAACTCAGTGCTAGCTCAAAAAGGATTCCATCTTCATTATCAAAAAATAGCAAGATTACATGAAACTGTCACAAGATAATAAGCTCGAAATTTGAGCAGAGTTTACATAAGAAAAAAATCCGACCCTAGTGAGGCCCTAGGCCTTTCTACTTATACATCTGAAGCTACCAACAACTTCCTTAAATTCAAGGAGGCTTGGCTCCCAAAACTCGAGATAACTATCAATCATCTTCCACTTGCTCGGTTGCCTTCTTAGTGCATGATTAGGTTGCTTGTACTCAGAGCTGAATGAAGGGGAATTCGAAGTGAGGAGCAATAAATGAGGGGGATTCCCTCCTATAAGTCCTCTCCTCTATCTACTTCGAGTTATTTCTATAGTTTGGCCATTAACTCCTTGACTTTGACCTCGAAATCCATCAATAATCTACATTAAATACATGTTAGACCACATGGCATAATAACTAACCCAACTCACTCTATAAGCATCAATATAATCAGAAAAATCATACAATAAGCTAAGAGAATGATTGATTTGATTAGGTTAGGAGGTAAAATGAGCCCATATAATTACCCATTTATGAGGCTCATCATCACCCCCCTACTGAAGGTGTTTCTCATCCTCTAAGCAACCTAGTCAATCTCCTCATCTTTTATGGCCCTGGTGGCCTCCCTAGCATCCTAGGCTTCTCATGTGGTCTACTCATGTTTGCCATAAAATCCTACCTTTCTGTCTATGTCCTTTCACTGCTCCTCCTTTCCTTCTTCTCTTTTGCCTTCCAGCATGCCTAATAGGAGTGGAGGACTCAGTTTGTGGCCAATCCAGTTGACCTTCAGCCTTTGCATGGAGCGCTTGTACATTGGCACTCTTTTCAATGCCTCCTTTAGCCTCATGGGGGAATGGTATTCCTTGATCTGCAAGCTGTGGGGTAAGGTGTTCCATCTTCTCATACATGCGTGCACATAGTCCTCCCCAAATAGCCTAAACATATCTTCAAATTGCGCAGTGTATTATTCTTGATTGGCTAGATATTTAGGGGCAATTTGAGGGTCATTGGCAAGTAGGTTGTGTGTGCTGATGAGTGCCATAGGATCTGATGGTTCAGCTCTTATCATCAATGTTTCATTTTGCTCTTTTATTAGCAATCTCTTCATTGTTGCTGCCTTCAATTCTTCATGGTTCATCCATGAGGCCAGGGCCATTAATTGCAGATCCCCTAGCTTGGCATTGGGATCCCACACATTCATGTCTGTGAGGGCCATGTTTTGTAGGTAGAACTCTGCCATCTTTGCCTTATCCTCTGAGGTGCTTTGGTCACACAAATCCATGAGCTGCCTATAGTCTTGCAAAGGCATTGTGCCTCTTTGTGCCAAAGTCTTTATTTGGAATTGAAGCCATTGATCCTTTAGATAGAGGCCATAAGATTTGGTTGGTGTTCTGCATTGTAATTCTTCCATGGATAAGCTGGCCATGTATGCCGGCTGAGTCTCTTTCTCTTGCCGTTTCCTCCTTAGTATTTCATTCTCATTTTCAAGGTGGCTTCTTGTAATGGCGTCTTTGTATCTGAGAGCACTCAATTCTCTGCCCATTTCCTGAGTTTGTTTTCCATATGGCCAACATCCTTAACTCCTTTGGATTTGGCTATTTGCATCCACCTATGTGTTCTCACTCTTTCTTTCTCCAATTCAAAAAATAGTGGAATTGCAAATTTCTATGGGATTATCCTGCCTCCCTCAAGTAGATTGTAATAGGAGGAAAGACTAGGCTGGGCGTTAGGTTATTGTATCTATTGTGCTCCCCCCTTCACCTCTGGCTGTCCTCCTATCCTTTCCTCAAGCTTTTGGGTCTCCTGTAGTTTGGACAGTGTCTACTGTAGGTCTGTTTTAGCCTCCTGTAGGTCTGGTTCGGGGTCCTGTAGAATTGACTTCCCCTTCCATGTAGAAGATCTTGGAGTCCCCCTTTCATAGGTTATGGGTGTCTCGGAAGGAGATTCTTTCACCTTGACAGATGGTGAATCTTCAATGATAATGGGAACTTTTGAGGAGGGCTGAGGTTTGCCTATTTTAATTCTTGTGCTCTTCCTTGCCCTGAACTACATGGAGGTCTTTCTTTTCCTCTTTTGCTTTGGCTTGACTGGTGTACTGAGGGTAGTGAGGGCAGTTTCTACTTCCCTTTCCAAAGTTTCAGGGGACTCTTCTCCTTGCTCTGCCTTCTCTGCCTCCTTTTCTCCCTCTTCTGTCTCTTTTTCTGTCTCTTCAACTTTTCCCTCCTCTGTTTGTTTTCCTTCCTCTCTCCTTTCTTTCTCTGCTATGTCACCATTGGCTTCATCTTCTCCTCCTTGCTGTTCTTCCTCCTCACTGCCAGTAGGACTGACATCATAGGTTAATGCCTTTATTTCATCCTCAGCTGTCATATTTCAGAAAACTTCCCATGCTATAGGGAGTGTAAAGGTATGGAGGGCTTCCTCTACTAGGATTTTGATTAAGCCATGGTGAGCTAACTACCTTGAATTTCTTGCTTGTACCTTGGTGCTGGAGTCAATGAGGGACTGAAGGAGAAAGTAAGGGATACTGAGCTTTTGAGGTGCTAGGGTATCCATGCCATACCTCAAGTCATGGAGGATTCTAAAATGGTATCCATAAATAAATTTGTGCCTCCCCTCATAAGAAATGTATTTGATTACTTGGTAGCTAACCTAATCCCAAGGATCTGGTATACTAGCCCTTCTAATTCCATTTTTATCTTCAATAGGGGTTTCATTATTTTGGAAAAATTTCTTCTTGGCAGCCTGGCCAATTGGTTTCTCATCTTTACTCCAAGGCAGCCCAAGAGGAAGGGTAGTGACCCTACTAACGAAATCAAGGGTTATTTCAATGGAGAGGCCTCTAATGGTTATAGTAGCATGTGTTCCTATGTGAGGGACTCGAGAAAGAGAAAATTCTTGGGCAATTTCATCATCAAACCGTCTAAACTTCTCAAAGAAATTCATCCAGTTTGCCCTTGTAAATATGTCCACCACTTGAGGATGTGCATGGGGCCTAGTGGAGTTAGTGGGCTATTTTCTCATAAACCCCCCTGTCATACTGCCTGTGCTTCTTTGGAAACACCAAATGTGGAGGTGGATACAAAGAATTTTGAAAAAAACAGAGAAACAGAGGAGACTGTGTTTTTTATTAAATAAACAGAAAATTTTTATGTATTTTATGCCCTCCTAAAGACTTATTTCATCCTCAAATTAAGACCACTTCTTTCATATATTGATATTCAACAGGGGGAATTCATGAATCCTACCTCTTCAGACTGAAATTCGTGCCAAAAACCGTGTTTTCTCCCTTCAAAATGACTCACTGCCCCTCCTGTAGAAGTGTTGTCCCTCCGGTAGAGTCCCTGTAGGTGCTCCTGTAGACAATGCTGAGAGAAAGAATATGGGGGAAATCGATGGAGGATGGTGGTTACGAGGCTGTGGGGGCACAAGAGGACTGTTGTGGCTAAGTTACGAGGAGAAAATGAAGAAAAGGTGGTGAGAATGCGCGGGGAGGAGTGCTCATTGCTTTTTATGGGTATTTTCGGTTATGAGTGCTAAGCTGGAAAGGTGTACGTTGGCTCGATTCAGACCGTTGGTCCCCACCTTCTTGGTCATTATGGCCCTCCTCGTAATCATCCCCTCATGACTGCGTCGGAGTTAACTCTTCCTCCCACTACTTGTCCTTGGCATCTTATGCTTTAAGTTGACTGTGCGCACGTGTGGGTGTCATCTCGGTTGAGTGGAGTCAACTTAATGAAGGTGGCCAAGTTAACTGGCCACCTTTCCCTCGTTCAATCTCAACCATCTCGTTGCATTCGTACAACTCCTAATTACACAAATGTAAATAGAGGAGTGACTTAGTTACTTACCTGTGATCCGAGTGTATTGGCTGTGAGGTGTTGTGGCTTTCTCTACTACATGCCTTTAGTATTCTTCATGCATGTTGTTCCTGCTTGCTGATGTGTTGTTGTGTGTTTTTGCAGGTTCTTCCTTTGCTGGAGCTGAGCTGCATGTGCTTTTTCAACTTGCAGATGTGCACTCTTTTGCTGTTGGTGCTAGACTTCTATGGGATCAGCTGCTACATGAATTCCTACAGGAGCTCCTGTAGCTGCATCTCCCCTTTAAATTTTAGCTTTTCCCTATGCTTGGAGCTCGAGAATAATGCCAAAGGTGTCATGAATGATGGAGGGATGGTAGGTAAGCTTTAGGTAAGGTTATTGGTGCCTTTTCTTCTTCTTTTTTCAAAACTAAAAAACTATTTTTCTGTGTTTTTTTCTTGGACAAGAAGAAAAAAATAATGATGCTTGGGGTGTGATGCAGGCTTGGAAATGATGGCAAGGAGGTTTGAAGATGGTAGGAGGGATTATAGGTTCCTCATGAAGCTTTTTTGTCCCTCAAACTGCCTTCTGTAGACACTTTTGGCTCTCTGTAATTCCTACAGGAGCCTCCTGTAGAAAACATAGAGCCTCCTGTAGAAAACACAGTTTTGGAAGAAAAAGGTATAGTGGGGTGAAAGAGATGCCAAAAATGATGGAGGAAGGTGTGGAGAAGATGAGATGGATGCTGGTGTGAATGTCAGGGTCCCCTTGGCACCTTCTTCTGCTCCCTGTAGTCCTCTTGCAAACCTGCAATGCAATAAAAATTCATTTTTTCTTTCCTTTTTTCTTTTTTGGAAAACAACTAGGGCACCTCAGAGAGGTTTTCACCTTAATTGCCTACCCTGGGCGCCTCCAAGGGAGGTTTTCACCCAGGGATCTTATTCTTTTTCCTCTTTTTTTTTTGACATCATTGGGCTGCCTCAGAAGAGGTTTTCAACCCAATGATGGGACTCAAGCACCTCATGGAGGTTTTCACTTCAGTCCTTATTTTTATATTTTTTCTTTTCTTCAGTGAGTGGGTGAAGTGGAAGATAAGACATGCTCCACTACCATCACTGTTTTATTCAAATCTTCAATAAAATCTTGCTTGGATAGGGGTTTCTTGTAGACTTTCAACTGATGTTCATTGAAAATCATTGGGATGGCTTCATCACCAATGGTCCTGATCAGAACTGAACCATTGTCATTGCATTTCTCCACAGTGTAGGGTCCCAGCCATCTTTTCCTCAGCTTGCCTTTGAAATCTTTGTATCTTGAATCATAGAGTAGTGCCCAATCTCCCTGTTGGAATTGCTTCTCCTTGATATTTTTGTCATGCCAAATCTTTCTCTTAAGCTGAACTACCTCTGTATGGAGAAGGGACTGCAATCTGTATTCATCCAATCCATTTAGCTGAAGTAATCTCTCCTTCTGTGCATGGCTGAGGTCTAGGTCCAGCTGAGCTGCCATCCTTAGGGTATTGAATTCAAACTCTATTGATAGCAAAACCTCCTTCCCATAGACCAGTTCATAGGGTGTGAACCTGGTGGTGGTCTTCCATGGCCTCAGCTAATCTGTCCGCCCAGTATTTTCTGCTACTGCTCACTACCTTGGTTAGTATCCCTTCCAATGCTCTATTAGTAACCTCCACTTGCCCATTCACTTGTGGATGGTAAGGGGTGGAAGTCCTGTGCTTGATCTTATGATGTGTGAGCAAGTCTTCAATCAGGTTGGAAGTGAACTCGCTGCCTTGGTCTGTGACCAACTCTCTTGGATACCCAAATTTGTAGAATATGTTTTCCCTCAAAAACTCAACTACTTTTTCCTCTGTCGCTACTTTGATTTCTTTTGTCTCTGCCCACTTTGTCAGACAGTCGGTGCACACAATGATGTACTACTTTTGCTTTGAAGGGGGATTGATAGGCCCCACAAAGTCCATGCCCCACTTCTCAAATGGCTCAAAGGTCACTTGAGGTTGCATGGGAATTTCATCCTTTGGAGTGGGTTTCCCCATCCTCTGAAACCGATCACACTGGCTCGTGTATCTCTTCACATCCTAATGAAGAGTGGGCTAGTAGTAGCCTGCTTGCAATATCTTGAAGGCGGTTCTTTTTGTTGCAAAATGACCTCCACAAGGCCCATCATGACAATTCAAGAGGATGTCAAAGACTTCGTCCTCCTTAACACATCTTCTCAAGATCTGATTTGGGCCTAGTTTGAAGAGATTTCCTCCAATCCAGGTGAAAGGGGTGCTTTTCCTTACTATCGTTCTCTTCTCTTTTGAGGACAGGTGTGGTGGGAACTGTGTTGAATCCAAGAAGTTTGCTATATCAGCAAACCATGGAGAGAGTACTGATATAGCAAATAGGTGTTCATCTAGCATTTGGTCATCCACCATTCCTTCTTCACTTGCAGGCAAATTTACTCTAGACAAAAAGTCAGCAACAACGTTCTCTTTACCAGGCTTATCAATAATGGTGAAATCAAACTACTGCAATAAGAGCAACCATCTAATAATGCGAGCATTTACATCTGGTTTGTTCATTAAATATCTAATTGCAGCATGATCAGTGTGCACAAAGGTTTGATAGTCTATGATATAATGTCTGAATTTATTTAAGGAATGCATGACAACTAGGAGTTCCTTCTCGGTCACTGTATAGTTTAACTCTGCCTTTGACAAGTTTTTGCTTATAAAGTATATGGCATAAGGTAACTTTTCATCAACTTGTCCTAAGGCTACTCCTATTGCTTTGTTCGAGGCATTTGTGTGAATGTGAAAGGGTAGGGCCCAGTTTGGGCCTCTGAGAATTGGGGCAGTCACTAGCTTGCTCTTCAAGGTATCTAGGGCTTCTTGACAGTTTTCCGACCATATGAACTCAACATCTTTGCCTAGGAGGCCAAACAAAGGAGAGGCTAGCTTGTTAAAGTCTTTAATAAATCTCCTGTAATATCCAGCTAAGCCTAGGAAACTTTTGACATCTCTCACATCTTGAGGAGGTGGGACCCTTTGGATGATGGAAATTTTGTTGGGGTCCACTTGATGTCCTTGTTGAGATATTTCATAACCTAGCACGGTCCCTTCAGTCATCAAAAATTCACATTTTTCCGGACTGAGGGACAGGTTCATCTCAGTACATTTATCTAGAACTTTTCCTAGGTTAGATAAGGCTTCCTGAAAGTCAAAGCCATAAGGAGTAAAATCATCCATGTATATTTCTACTGCATCATGAACCAGTTTAGAAAATATACTCAATACCGCTCTTTGGAAAGTGGTTGGAGCATTGCACAAGCCAAAAGGAAGGGCCCGGTATAAAAAGGCACCCCAAGGACAAGTGAAAGTCATCTTATCTTGGTCTTCCGGGCTGATTTGAATCTGATTGTTCCCGTTAAACCCATCTAAGAAGGAGAAAAACTTTTTCCCTACCAGACCGTTTAACACTTGATCTATGAAAGGTAATGGAAAGTGGTCCTTTTTAGTGGCTTTGTTCAATTCCCGATAGTCGACATAGATTCTCCACTTACCATTTTTCTTTGGCACTAGCACCAAAGGAGAGACTCATTCACTGTCAGAAATGGGATAGATGAATCCTGCATCAAGCAATTTCTGTAGTTCTTCCTTAACAATATTTTTAAGTGTTGGATTCATCCTCCTTTAAGGTTGCCTGCTGGTTTTCAATCTTCCTTGATGTATATATGATGAGTACATACTGAAGGGTGCACTCCCTTCATCTCCTTATAACTCTAGGCAAAGGCATCTAGATGTTTTTCTAGTAGGCTGCATAGCTCCTTCTCCTAGGAAGTAGATAGGGATGGATTGATTTTCAATGTTCTTTTTGGGCCAAACTCTATATTTTTGACATGGAGAGAAGTAGGGTCGGCCACACAGAGATTAGTTGAGGGGTTGTTTTGGGTTTCTCTTACTATGTCTTCTAATGGTGTTGCATTGGGAGATGGATTTTGAATCAAATTTTCAATCATATCATCCTCATCTTGTGGTTTTCCTCCCATGGTGATTTCCAATGTTCAAAGCAGTGCAAAATAAACTTCATCCTCATCCTCCTCCTCCAACCAGAGACGTATATCATGTTCTAGCAGGGGTTGGGCAGGAGGATATAGGGTTAACTACTTGGACATGTGCCCATTCTTTATGGTCATGTTCCCAGCTCGACAGCTGATGTAGGCATCGACTGTAGCCAACTAGGGTCTTCCCAGAATGAGAGGATACCTAGTGAGCTTCACCTTTGGCTGGAGAACCAAGAAATTAGCAGGGTACTCCCAAGAATCAATGGAGACCATCACATCTTCCACAATCCCCTCAGGGGTCATGGTGGAGCGTTCTGCTAGCTGCAGCACTGTCGCGGTCTTGCTCAAGGAGCCTTAGAGATTAATTTTGAGCATTGTATCCTTTGTCATCACATTAATGGCAGCTCCCAGATCAATCACGGTATGTGGGACCATTGTGCCATTGATGTGGAAATCAACTACTGGGCTTCCAGGGTCCAGATATTTTGGACAGATTATCTGCCCCAACATCAGGTTAGATAGTTGTCCTATGACATTGATGGTTGGGGCATCTCTCTTGCGCCTTCCTAGATGCCTAAAGCACTTCTCTTTGATCAACCTATTATAGATAGGCACATCTTTTATGGCTTGGAGAAGTGGTATCTTCACACATAAATGTTTCAATTCTCCCAGGAGTTCAGTCTCTTCTGGGGTAGGCTGGATTGTCATTGATAGTCTCTCAGGAAAGGGTGGATTTGCTTCAGGTTTGCTTTCCTCAATATCTTTCTCAACCTCCCTCGGTGGAGGCTGACTATCTGGGAGAAATTTCCCAGATCACAAATTGATTTCTTGAATCTCCACAGCATAAGTAGGGCATGATGGTTCCCCATTATACACTTGTTGAGCCTGTCTGTTTTTCGGGTTCGGGTTTGGCTGCGCAGGAATTTGGGGTTGCCTCGGTGGAGAAGAAGGTAACGGTTGTGGTTGGGCAGGTGGTGGAGGTAGAAGAGTGGGAAGAGAGTTGTAATGGGGCCTCCACCCTTGATGAGATGCATTCCATTGGGGTTATGGCTGAGCATAAGGTTGAAATGAATGAGTGGCTAGTTGGGCATGATATTGAGATGTGAAGGACCAAGGAGGAGGTGTGGACCAGGAAGGATGACTAGGGGGGCCCTAAGAAGGCATGGAGGTGACTTGGTTGGGGTGGTAGTATGCCTGAGATGTCCCTTGCATCCCCTGCTGGTATGGTCTAGGTCCAGAAAGCCTCCTTTGGTTTATGTAATAGATCTATTCAATGCCTCCTTCTGCCCCTTGGTATACAACTTTAAGTCTGGGCAAGGAAGGGCACCTATCTGTTGAATGATTTTCTTCACAGACTGAATAGACCTTTATAGAGTTCAATGGGCATTCATTCCTAGGATGCCTCTTGGTGCATCTAGGGCAAAAAATGGCCAAAGCCCTCTCTGCTTCTTCTTGTTTTCTTTTGATATGTAAGGTATCCATTTGCATAGCAAGAGTCTGCAGCATCTCACTCTTGAAGTCTTCCAACATGCTTCCAATTTCCCCTTTAATGGATGAATTGGAAGGAGAGGTACTGGTTATGGTTTGACTCCCCCTAATTTTCTTTCTGGCTGCTCTAGAATGGTTTCTAAAAATAGTCTTTATGTCCTCATAGGATAGTTGGTAAATATTTTTCCCCGACCAGTAGATGGAGGATGTCTAAAAGGTCTTCCCGAATTCCCCTGAGTAGGACCAACTTTAGAGACTCAGGGTCAAGTGTACACCCGACCCTTTTGTAATTGAGCTGGAACCTCTCTTCGTTGTCTTCCAGGGACTGTTCACTCCCCATGGTCATTCAGAAGATTTCTTCTTTAGTATATTTTGACCTACAATAGTCTCGATACTTGTTGTTAAAGGCTTGTTGCATCTAAGCCCAAGTTGTGATGCTATTGCTAGGTAATCCCATGAACCAGCGCAATGTTGCGTCCTTGAGAGTAAAAGGGAACAATTTCAACTTTTTCTCATCTTCTGCATAGTCATAAGTTCGACAGATGACAAAAAACTCAAACAAGAAGGTGTTAGGATCTTCTGTAGTCAGACCATGGAAATGAGGTAGGGCTGAAGGACTTATATTCTTCATTTTGGTGTCCCCATTGGTCTCCCAAATGGGAAATGTACCCTCTATTCTCTCTCCATTCCCCCTAGCATTTCTGTTTTCAGCCATTGGCTCTAGAGGAATGTTTTCTTCTTCTTCTTCCCCTATAGGTTCTTCAAATATGTCTAGCTATTCACCTAAGGGTTCTTCTTGATCGCAGCCACCGAAGAAGAGAGAAGGTTGGCTGTGTGAAGCAGTGGGGGTGTTGGGCAAAATTTTTCTTGAGTTATCTCTATTCCTACGAGGCATGAAAGTAAATCTTTTTGGTTGTATTTTTGTTTCTTTTTCCCCACACTGATAGTACCTACAAAAACTAAACTTGTGATTGAACAAAAAAAATTGCAACTAGCTGAAATGAACTTGTTGAATGGAAATTTGCAGAATTGAAAAGGAAAGCAAGGAAATGCAAAACTGAAAGAAAGGAAATGACTAGTCTACTTTTGCCGAAATGAAATTTGCAGAATTGGAAGGGAAAGCAAGGAAATGCAGAACTGAAAGAAAAGAAATGACTAGTCTACTTTTGCTGAAATAAACTATTAGCAGAATGTTGCAAGAAGAAATAGAAGAAAGCGATAATCACAGAATACTCTGATGCTTCCATGGCAACGGCTAATGGTCAATTAATCATGCAAAAGAATCTAAGATATTTGTTTTGGGGTTTTGGTTTTGGTTTTTATGGAGGACCAATACATAAAACAAACTGTAAGAATGATGTATTAACTCTTTTAGATAGTACTAATAAATAACCAAAGGGCTGCTATTTAACTTCACATAGTGATTTGAATTTATAAGGTGTGCAGAAAGAATAGTAAGGAGATATGATTAATTTAGATTTCAAACTGAAAGATAAATCATCATAAGTGGGAAAACCTTTGTCCAATGTTCAAAAGTTAAACAAAATATGCTTAAAGTTACATAAGATGCTGACAATTTTATGATTTAGAGGGAGCCTTTTAGATAGGTAGTCCAATATCTCAATTTCTTTATGATAATAACTTCAAAAGGAATTTTAAGAATAACTGTAACACATTTATTCTAACCTGATATCTCTCTAAAATTTAAACATATGTAGAATAAAAATAATGAATGAAACACATGAAAACTTACAGAATAAAATGAGACCGTATGATACCAAATTCAGAATCCTTTGCTTTATTATCAGTGATCTAGAAATAGCTTGTACATCAATGCTTTACAAAATTTCTTATGGAAAGGTACCACCTTTAATAACTCATAGAAGAGAGTTATTTATGCAAGTTTGGATAGTAAACAAAATATCCTAAACTGATTACAAAATAGCTTGAAAGAAGATAGCATGATGTGTCCCTATTAGATAGGAAGTTGTGGATGACTATTCCTTCAAAATCTGTTGTTGTTGTCTTCTTGTTGGAATAGAAAGTTAATCAATTTTTTCACACAATTGATCCCACATCTTCTCACTTGGTATCTCAAGAGTTACCATTCTTCTAAATATCTCATCAACTTCGGTATATCTCTCAAAATTGGGTTTAGTGAGAAAAAGGTGTCCAACTTCATATTTCATTGTGAGGACAGAGCTCAAGGCTTCCAAAAATTCTTTGCCAGTAATCTGTCTTTTTATCCCTGCAAATTGACTATTGTCTACTGCAATAGTATATAATTTTTCACAGTAATCCTCCAATTTTACTAGCTGATCATTTGATGACACTATCTCTGGTAACCCTTTCTTATGCAACATACTGAATTTAGAATGAAACCTTCTAACTGTAGTGTTCAAAGCTTCACATTTTTTTTAGCTGAGTTAACATATTCTTCTTCATTAGGACTTTCTTAATTTCCAAAATAGTAGTTTCCCTATCTAGAATGTTCATCTCTTGTAATTGTTTCCTAGTTTTAGAGTTTAGTACTCTGATCATCCTTGATGCTTCTTTGAGTTTTGTGCCCAATGCTACCTTCTGGGTCTCTATCTCTGCCTTGCATCTGGCAATCAATTCTTGCTATTCAAAAATGATTTGTATGGATGGCCATACTTCTATTATGGAGTGGCTAATATCTAACCAAATGTCTTCTTTGGATTGGGCCAAAGTGTCTACCATTAGAGTCTTACTCTCTAACTGTTTAACCTTGAGCTCTAACCTGTGTGAATTTTGCATTTCCTCTACATACAAGGTATCATTCTTTACCTTCTGTGACTCCAGGGTTTGAAACTTCTGGAGTAACTTCTCATTTTGTTGTTTATGTGCTTGTAGCTCCTATGATAACCTTGTTGTTTCACCTATTGCTAAAGATGAAGCAATGTCAGTAAGAGATGAGCTTAGATCTGCACCTGTCATTGGAATTGTTGTCACTAAGGTCACAACAAGTTGTGCTGCCTCTTTTTCCTTTAGCATTTGTTCTATCTGCTCCTCCATTTTCTTGATCTATATGTTTTTCTCAATGATTACCTTCAACATCTCCTCCCTGTGTTGTTCATTTTCTGCCATTTCTTTGGTCTGTGGATCCTCAGTTGAAGGAAGTTTCAATTGTTTCTTCAAGGCTATAAGCTCTACATTCTTCTTTTGCAATATTTATTCAATTGCTTTACAGTCCCAGGGATCATATCCAATCTTGATAATAATATATTCTAGAGACTTTAATTTTTTATCTTTAGATAAGGATGACAGTTTTTAAATCTTAGGTTGTGACTGCACATTTGACAAAGCAGTTCTGAGCTTGGAAATAGACATGGCAGTTGTAGTCATTGTTGAAAATAACATCTCACCTGATTTCCTATGCAAATCCATTTGATCAATAGGATGTATTTGGTTCACATCAAATGAGAAAATGGTCTTCTTGTAATCAAAGAAAATTTTAGGGGCGAATGTTCGCCCTTTGGCGAAATTAAGGAGAGGGTAAAAAAGTAAATTTAGCCCTTGAAATTAGGAGTTACAACCTTCCATTCGCCCATTTTCAAGAATAGATTTTATTTAAGTGAATCCATTCGCCCATTTTCAAGAATAGGTTTTATTTAAGTGAATCCTATGGGCCAAAGGCCCAAATACCATATTTATAAAAGAGTTATGGTAAATTAATAAAATATTAATAAATGAGAGGTATGGTAAATAAATAAAACATTTTTTATATTTACTCCATAAGTCACCTTATATACATGCAAGGGTGTAAACAAATAAAAATATAAGTAAAGTGGAGGTATGGTAAATAAATAAAATGTCTTTTTATACTTACTCAAAAGGTATGGTAAATAAATAAAAATATAAATAAACTAGACACACGGTAAATAAATAAAACCTCTTTTTATATTTAGTCCATAACCCTCGTTCTATTTATGAAGGCTCAAGAAAGAGGTTTTATTTAAGTGAATCCTATGGGCCAAATACCATATTTGTAAAAGAGGTATGGTAAATTAATAAAAATATAAATAAACAAGAGGTATGGTAAACAAATAAAACATTTTTTTATATTTACTCCATAAGTCACCTTATATTTACGAACACTCAAAAAATGCATTATATTTAGGTGAAACCTATGGGCAAAATACTACGGGACAAATACCATGGACTAGATTGTTATTAATACCATGCAAAAAAACATTATTAAACCTAATATTAGTATTAATAAAAATAAAAATGGCACATGGTATTGACCCATGGTATTCACCAAAATGGCACATGGTATTGACCCATGGTATTCACCTCGAATGTAGCCTATTTAAATGGGGGAATTAAACCAGCATAGATCCATCTTTACTCTGGATCTACTAACCCCCGAGAGGTATCAAATATCGTGATATGAAAACTAGCATAGAGTGAAAAACTATTTGATCCGATCAAGAGTAAAAATGGATGTTGTAATTTAATGTATGTTAAACATTTTAGCTTGGTTAAAATAAAAAATAAAATAAAAATCAACTATTAATTTTATAAATTACTAATAGTAATTTTTAAGCTCCAGGTTTATGATAACCCATGGTATTGACCCATGGTAATACCATGGTATTCATGTGAGCATATACTATTTAAAGGGGAAATTCTATCATCTTAGATCCATCTTAATTCTGGGTCTACCAAGTGCTCAGAGGGATAAATAGATTTCATCCCCCTAAGAGTGGTAGATGTGGAGTTAAGATGGATATAGGTTAGTTTTTATGATAATGAAGATATTAAATAGACTTAGGAAATTATATTGTAAAAACATCTTAAGGTGAATGGTTAAAGCATAGACATTGGACAAGTATATTTGTATACTTCTGTTTTAAACTTAAACAAATCCAGGGCTAAAAGGAATGGATTGATTGCACTAGTCATCCTTTTATAACTTTCCAACATATGCTGGAGTAAACAGATTGTAATTTGGGTAATTTTTCTAATTGCAAATAGGAACATACTTGTGTATTGGCAAGGTGGTTACGAGGTCCCTAGAAGTGATGAATTTGAATTTTTCTTGGTTTTATATATAGTATTAGGCTTTTTCTCATGCTTTCTGTGAATGGCACGGGTGAATTTTATCCTACACCCACTAGGTTATCAATATGTAATTTCGGTAATTTTGATTTCAAAAGATACTTTAAAGAAATGCAATGATTTCTTTTGTGTATTCAATAAACACAAGATTTTATAATTAAGTAAAATATTCGCCATGCCTGGTGAGAGATTCACCAAAAAAATTATATATACATATCATATTATTGATAAAATCGCCTTCCATTTTTCCTATATACCATGGACATTCGCCCATTTATTCTACATGTAAATTTAGGGGGGGGGGGGGGTTCTTAAAATTTTCCCTGCTTGTAATCTGCTGTGGGTTTGGGAAATGGAATTTGAGCTTACAATTCCTCTTTCACTTCAAATGCAGAGAGAATTCTATGCTGAGAAGTGGATGTCTATTTCCAAAACTAGATGTATACTTATGATTTAGGACTTTCAATTTTTTTCTTGATTTCCAAAACTGTTGAGAATATATTAGTATCTCTTGCTAAGCTCATCTCAGTTGATTGGATAATATCCATAGGTTCAGTTGAAGAAGTAGAAAGAGGTTTTGGATCAATGGTCCCTGCTGATGAAACATCTTCCAATTCTCCAAGATCAATTGTTTATGGTGGCTTGCTTCCGATGACATTGATAGTCCAGTGTTCAAATTCTTTTGTAAGATATAGTACTCTTTACCTGATTCTGTAGCTGACTGAGTTTTCTCTCTAGCTATTTTATGTTGAGTACTCTAAGTGGCTGGAGTCTTTACCTGTGGAGTGGATATAACATGTTCATCTGCTTCTGTGAGAGTTCCTTCAGACCACTGCTCCTGGGTCATAAATTTCTCTAATTCTGACCTGGAAGTATGGTTGTAAGGTGTTGCCTTCAACTGCACTCTTAGAGCTGAAATGATCCCAAAAGGATCATAAGACCAAGTAAATCTTGGTTGGAGGTTCATTTCCTTTAATGATATGTTTTCCTCTATACCTGCAAACCTAGTGTTACAAATGAATGTCCCTACCTTGGCTTTGAGTTTGAACTATGATTTCATCTTGCTTGAGACAAAATTAACGTCATCCATGTTTATCATCTTCTTGATATATTCAATGAGAATATCCTCATTGGCACATACTTAGGCAATTTGTACGGAGCCAACTCACTGCCATATATCCTAATATCAGTGTAATTCTGGTACAGGTACCAGTCCCCAGTCTTGATCTACTATGATAGGTGCAATGTCTTCTTAATTTTTTCTCCAATTCTAGGCTCTACCTAGCTATTTAGTAATTAAAGAATTGGATGTTCAAAAGAATCAATGAAATGAGAGAATGTAAAATTTAATGATCCTACTTTCCCTAATTCTATCCAATGAATCAATGATTGATTCGCTCCCTGCTCATCTTTTTAGTTAAGCTGAATGGGCAATAGATCTCCCTATTGAAACAAAATTAAATGGATTATGACTGAACTGTACCTGAAAACTCCTTGAGTGGTCAAATTCATAAACTGTTCATGTATATTATCAGCGAGAAAGTGGCTATAATTATACATGAAAGCAGGTTGATATTCTTTGCTAAAAATGGAAAATAATCCAAGGATGGATTCATCAACAGATTGGTCATTTTCATAGCCTAGGAGGTATGATAGTAGAGAGATAATATGTTTAGTGGCTTTAGGGAACATGGAAGATGAATAAGGTGGATTTCTCTTAGGTAATTCAGCATCTTCTGGTAGGAAAAGTTCAAAGATAAGGGCTCTCTATGGTAAAGTGAGTTTATTGTAAAGGTCCATGAAAGCTGCTAGTGAAAAATGGCTAAGGGAGTCAGATGGAGGTATCATTAACATTTGGTTTATGCTCTGAGAAGTAATGGTGATCAGGGTTTTTCCATCTCGAGTCATCATTGTTCTTTGCACAGGATCATACCTGGCTTGACACCAAGTAATTAAATTAGGGAAATGATGACGTTTGGGAAAAGAATATAATGGAAAAAGTGTCTCCCAGAAGCGAATGGGGTCTTCTTTATCAACATATTTCAGTTTTAACCATGAATGTAATTCATAAAAATCGAATTCACATTCAAAATCATTGATCTTGAAAAGGGACTCTACAAGGGGCATGTGATCCAAATCAAGTGAGATTGTGGAGGGATTCCCTTCTTCAGCAGTCTTCTGTATTTTTGCTTTAGGAGCCATCCTTCTACAGGGGAAATTTAGAAACTATTTTAATCAAAAGATGGATAACAGTGGTGAAAATACACACAAAGTGACAAATAGCACTTTTGGTATATGAATGGAAGCGAAAAGTGGCAAAGATTGGAGCCATGGGGTATTTATAGGTGCAATTGGCCTTAATTCACTGTTTAAATCTAGTCGTAGGAAACTAATTTGCATAGGGATGCGAATTAATGTTTCACGAGTGATTAAACAGTTAATTAGGTATAGCAACAGCTTTAGAGTGTATGGGAAATGACATTATAACATGGCGGGTGGTTAATGGGTGAGCGAAAACGGACTAGTGATGTGGAGGTTCGTGAATTGATGGATGATAACGGATTTATATGGCGTGGGAAGAAGTCAACAGTTGAATGGAGGAAAGCTACCGGGGGGGATGATGGTTTATGGTTTCGAGCATTGGGGGTCTAAAACACTGTGGGGGCACCATGTCACAAAAAGGAGCAACCATTAAAACTGCTTTTCGGACCCCCCCTCATGTTAATGTGAAACGACCGAGGGGGGGCCGAAATGCTTCCTCCTCTGTTGATGCGGGTGGAGTGAATGATATCCGTTGAAAAGTGTTTGGTGAATATCGGCGCCCAATATGGCATTTTATCGTTTCCGCCGATACAATTAAAGTATATGATATGACTTATTTTGCAAGGTCATCAAATCTTATTATGATAATTAAATCCTAATTAACGAATTTAAGCGTTTATTAATATAAACAACATTTTTAAAGGCACATTTTGAGCTAGCAACCTTAATTTTATTTTCTAAAGCAAATATTTTTCTTTTATTGCTTATCTAACATTTTCATTTTGCCTTCCTTTTTTGGAGAATATACACTATCATTTTATTTGATATGGACCTGAAATAATAATCACTCCTAACATTTTTATTTTCCATTTTGTTTTTGGTCCATATCCTAACTTATCATTTTTTTCTGTGGCATTTTGATTTTTTCATCTAATAACTAACTTATCAAAAACAAGAATGTTACAACATCGGCTCCAACTGGGGACTGCTTTCTCCTATAGAATGCAGACAACTTGCAGATCCATGTGCCTTCTCCTTGGGCTATGGAGTCTTAGCTATAAAAATCACACTGACAGTTGAAAAAGTAAAATAAAACAGACTTTTTACAATGATGGTAGTAAAATCTACTTCAACTTCTCAATATTGAATGTAATGCTTCAGAAATCTTCCATTAAAAGGATATGTGGAATATTGTCCTTCTAGATTTTGCAACACAAATGTGTTGTTTCCTTTTACTTCAGCAATAGCTAGAGGTCCAAACCATAGGTTGTCAAACTTCCTATGTTTTCTTTTGTCTTCTCTTCTGGAGTCCCATCTTAGAACTAGATCTCCCTCCTTGAAGTCCCTTTCCCTAGCTCTTCTATCAAACAGGCTCTTCATTTTATTATCATATTTTTTCAATTTTTGTTGAACTTCATCTCTATTCTCATTTAGTTCAATGATTTGATTTATCCTCCTTGAAAATTCATCAGGTTCATCAGTGGAATCCTACAGAAAATTTAAAACAGGGAAGGCCAAGTTGGTAGGGAAAATTTCATCTTTCCCATAAAATAACTGAAAAGGAGATTTTCCAGTGGATCTCTTTGGAGTAATCTTGTTTTCCCAGACTACATAAATTAAATGAGTGTCCCAGCTCTTTTTATGATCCGCTAAAGTTTTTCTGATAACCTTTACGAGACTTTTATTAGATGATTCTGCAAGACCATTGCCTTGAGGATAATATGGAGTTGAATGGTGTAATAAAATATGATATTTTTGGAAAAACTCAATCATTTTAATGCTAGAAAATGTTGTGGCATTGTGAGTAAAAATTTGGGTTGGGCAACCAAACCTAGATAAAATGTTATCTTCAATTAATTTGATTACTACTGAATCAGTGGCATTTCTTACTGGAATTGCTTCCACCCATTTAGTAAAGTAATCTGTTGCAGTGAGGATCCATCTATGTTGATTGCTTGAAGTAGGATGAATCTCTCCAATAAAATCTAATCCCCATTGGAGAAAAGGTGTTGGGACTATTGTTGGGATCAATGGAAGAGCTGCTAGTTTTTGCTTACTAGAAAACATCTGACAAGGGACACAACTTCTAACCTTTGCTCCTACATGTAAGAACAATGTTGGCCAATAAAATCCTGCCCTTAATATCTTATAGGCTATTTCTCTCCAAGCATAATGTCCTCCACAAAATCTTGCATGAAACTGATCAATGATCCCTTCAGTCTTTGATTCTGTTAAACATAATAACAATATATTGAGTGGGTCTTTCCAATACAGATTTGCATTTATGATACAATATTTGACTTCTTTCAATCTGAGAGTTTTACATTGATTGTTGGAGAATTATGTACGACATTCAAAATGGACCAAGAAATTTACAATATATTGATACCAATTTGATAAAAGAAATTTCTCATCAATGTGTACAGAAATAGTCTGATTTGAAGGTAAAGGTTCTTTCGGATTATTTTCTTCAGGATGCTGGGAAGGTTCTTGTGGATTCTTCTCATTCAAATTTTGGGAAGGTTCTTATGGATTGTCCCATTCTATATCGACAGAAGGTTCTTTTGGATTCTTCTCATTTAATTTTTGGAATGTTATTGTGGATTCTCCCCTGGTATTTCAAAAACAGAGTTGATGCCTAACACTTTACAGTTAGATTCAACTAGGATCTTAGTTAATCCTTGACCTTTTACTAGCTTTGTGGTTTTGACAGTTAGATCATACTCCAAAATTTGGGTGATCCATCTACCTCTCCTCCCATCAGTATCTGGTTGAGTGAGAACAATTTTAACAACATTGTTGGGGACATAAGCTATAATGGTTGAATGTAAAACATACATCCTAAAAGATTTCAAGGATTAGACTAGAGCATAAGCCTGCTTCTCAATTATGTCATATTTGAGCTCAGCATATCTCATAACTTTGTTGAAAAAGGCTATAGGTTGGTCATGGGAATCTTCATTCTTTTGTAGTAAAACAACAGCAAGGGTTGTTTCAGAGGCAAAGGAAAATATACTGAATGGTTTGGTATAATTAGGACTCGCCAAGGTTGGAGCTTCAAAGGTAGATTTCTTGATTTGATCAAATGCATGTCTGGAAGAGACAGTCCATTTAGCTTCATGACCCTTCTTAAGAATATCAATTATATCTTTGACAATTTCAGCATAATTGGGTATGAATCTTCATAAAAAGTTGATTTACCAAGAAAAGCCTGAACTTCCTTTTTATTTCTTGGTAATGATAATATTTGAATGGTTGATACTCTGTTTGGATCAATAACTACTCCATACTTAGAAATTATATAGCCAAGCAATTTCCCTTATGTGATAGCAAATAGATACTTCTTTGGATTCAATGATAATCCAACTTTCTTGCATCTTTCAAAAAACTTCATCAAGTTCTTTAAATGTTTTTTTTCAGAATTAGAAATGACTGTAAGGTCATCATGATAAATAGAAATAAATTTATTTACCTGGCCTACAAAAGCTATATCCGTAGCTCTTTGGAATGTAGCTCTTGCATTTGTCAAATCAAAAGGAATTCTTGCATACATGAAAGTACCCCAAGGTGTTGTGAAGGCAGTCTTTTCCCTATCCTCTTTTTCAACCATAATATGATTATAACCAGAAAAACCATCTAACATAGAAAGTATGTTAGCTCCAAAAACTTGTTAAGTAACTGATCCATCTTAGGTAATGGATAGCTATCCTTTAGTGGTGCTTTATTTAAGTTTCTAAAATCAACACAGAGTTTAATTTCACCATTCTTTCTTCTAACAGGTACTTGGTTGGAAATCTAGTTAGAATATTTTAGTGGAAGAATAATTTGTGCATCTAACATTTTCTTAATCTCTTTCTCAATAGTTTGTAAAAGAACTAGATTAATTCTTCTGATTTTTTGTTGGTAGGGTTTAGCTTCAGTTTTCAGTGGGATCTTATGTTCAATGAGGGATGTATCATAAGTTTTAAGATCAGCATAAGACCAAGAAAAAACATCTTTGTATTTTTTAAGTAACTTAAGATATTGACTTTTAACTTCTGGGGCTAAAGATGTAGAGTTTTTTTATATTTTGCACTTGTTCTGGGGTTCCAATATTGATTTCTTCTATGTCATCTTCAGGACAAATGGATGGAGGGTTTCGAGGGACATCATTATAATCGAATAATTTCTCTAAAGGAATTAACCCTTTAGGAATGAAGTTGTTTGATAATTGTATGATGTCATGATCTGCAATCTTGGAGTTTAATTCTAGATCATTAGTAGCTTGAGGATTGACCATATCAAGATTGTCTTCATCAATTTGTATAAGAGAAAATTCACCTACAAGTTGAAGGAAAGATTTTAGTTGTTCATCATCCTCAAAAACCTACCAATGCTTTTGGTTATCAGGTATAGATGGCCTGTATTTGACCTGGATTTGGTATAACACTTGTGTTTGATCAGGAATCTTAAATGATCTTGTAGAAACAGCCAAAGAATATGCATGTATGTTTTGATTTCTAGGGACATAAGCTATTTTGAAGGCATCAAAGAAATTTTATCCCAAACCTAATTTCGATAAGATCTAAGCCTAGGATGATTTGTTTGGAAAAGATTTCTAACTTGTATTACAATGAGCTCTGAGTCAGTGAAAACACTCAGGTTGTGTACCTTTAAACTCTTGGCTAACTGTAGTCCTAAAAGGAAAGCCTCATATTATGCTACATTGTTGGTAACTTCAAAATCAAGTTTACATGATTGTGTAATGTTTTCCTTTTCTAGTGAGGTTAGTACTACCCCAGCCCCCGCTCCATCCTTTGTACAAGAACCATCAAAGAACAACTTCCATACATCAATTTGATTTGATATAGGGTTTTCAATTACATCTTCAATTTTTACTTGAGATTCATGTATTTGATTTGAAGAGAGTTGAAAACAACCAAAATCTTGATCAATAGCATAAATGGGGTGGTTCTTTGGTTGATATGTTTAGCATACAATGTGCACAAATGTAACCTCTCTATACAACCTAAGTTGTTCTCCCCCATAAACTGGAATAGCGGCATAATACATGTCCATCTGAAGAGTTCCCCTTAATTTGGCACAACAAGACCTTGAAAGGAGCATTCCAAATTTGAGAGGGATGTCAGTGACAACAATATCTAACACTATGCTCTTTACTAGGATTTGGGCAAGAGTGACTACTAAATCCTTAATCAATCCTTGACAAGATACCATTTTGGAATCAAAGGTGTACAAATCATGACTGGATCTAGTTATGTCAAGATTTATATGATCCATGATGGTTTTTGGCATGAGGTTATGTGATGATCCATAATCCATCATACAATTGTATAGCATGGAGTCATGGAGTCATTTGTATAATTAGGACTCGCCAAGGTTGGAGCTTCAAAGGTAGATTTCTTGATTTGATCAAATGTATGTCTGGAAGAGACAGTCCATTTAGCTTCATGACCCTTCTTAAGAATATCAATTATATCTTTGACAATTTCAGCATAATTGGGTATGAATCTTCATAAAAAGTTGATTACAACAAAATTATCTTCAAAGGCTTTTGAAAACCTAGATTTGGCTACTGCTACAAGGGGTTTGCAATCAGGGGGTATCTTTTTTTTTTTAACAATATCGGGTATTGATTATATTGCAAAAAATAAAAGAGGAGCATACTCCTGTTACAATCGATGAGATTTTGATTCAAGTAGAAAAGTGAAAATGGGAGCGCAGTCCCTGTTTCTATGCTTGAGATCCAATGTTCTATTCATTTCTTTATCTATCCTGGCATATTTCCTTACATACTATCCTGAGAGTACTATAAACTTGCAATACATTGTATTATTTTTCAATTTTTCAGTATTGATTCACTGACTACTCATGTTGAGAGTGCTGCTTCTTACCTTGCTGAACTGAGTTTTATCCTTCCTGGCTTTGAGTAGTAGACTTGATGTAGGCGATGGCCTCCTCCAAGTGCACACATTTATCTTTGAGTGCAAGAATTTCAACTTTCTGACTTTCAATATCTCTCTGTTGATAAATGAACTCCCTCCTCATTTCTATCCTGAGTTCCTGAAGGAATTCATTGAACCTACTTATCATGAATTTATTTGGCCTACATGTGGGACATCCATCGTTTCTTGCAGCTTTTTCTATTGGGTTGCATTCCATTTTTTCCACTCTTTCTCTAAATTTTTGATAAGGTTGTTGTTCCTCTTGTTGGTGCTATTGTTGTGCTTGTTATTTCCTTGTTTGTGCCTTCCATTGGTGTTGTTTTTCTCTGCTTTATTGATTTTTGAAGATTGTCCTTCCTTTGAATTATATAAATGTTTTGAACAGGATCTCTCTGTCACCGCCCAAATGGAGGGGAGGCACAGTGATGCCTGATATGATAGATAATATGGGTGTTGATACCATTTAGAAGAGATGTCTGTAGGGAGCTTAACGATGGCTGCAAAAGTTGAGATGAGGAGATCGAGTTGTGATGGGTGAAAGCACTGGAGAGGAGGATATAAATTGCAGTGTATGGAAGGCTCAGCAAGTGGTTTGAGCGGAGGGATGTATACATAGAGGAAAATACGATAGTGGATCAGGAGAGAAAGAAACGAAGAGAAGTATTCCAAAAATTTGTGCGTGTTTAGAAGCAGGGATTTAGGGACAAGCTTTGTGTTGTTGCAGTGATTGGGAATATGCAGTAGCTTACAATTTATGGACGCAGAATTTCTTTGGAGATTGGCAATGATAAGACAGATGTATGCGCTATTCATGAGGATAGAATCTCGATCCTCCTTGACTTGTAGACTGAAGATAGAGGTAGATTTGATTATGATTTTTTGTATATACTCCCATGATTTCCATTTGAGTACCGTTGCTAGAGTATCTGCTCCATGATTTTATAATGTACTTCCACAGATAGTTTGATTTTTCTCATTCTTTTTTTTAATGATTAACTCTTTCCTCATGGGAATTGATTTGATCTATGGGATGGAGATGTAGTATATTTCTTCATTTTCCTTAATACTTCCTGCCTCTCTTTCAATTGCTTTGTTAGCAAAATTATCAGCCTTTTTGTTATGTTCCCTCAGGACATGCTTAAAATTAACCATTCCTGAGCCTTTCAGATTAGTTCTTATCCTCTTGTAGATTTTTTTCATAGCTGTGTTCTTGGGATTCTTGTTTTACATCATTGCTTCTATAACAATTGTTGAATCTCCTATTATTATTGGGTCTCAAATTGATTTCTTTATGATTATCCTTGAGCCTAATAGTAAACTGTAAGCTTCAACTTTGTTATTTGTCGTTTCTCCCAAGCCCCATTCATAAGTGACTATCTCTTTCCCATCTGGGTCACTTATAATTCCTCCTGCCCCTACTTTCCCTGGATTTTTTTTTGATGCCCCATCAAACAACAGACTATTATTATTATTTTTTTTTTTTTTCCACTCTACAAATTCTTCTTCATTCATCCGTATTTTCCAACTTCGTGTTGTAGGAGTTTTCTTTGGTCCTGCTTTCCCAGTTTTTTTCAATATGGCTTTCCCAATCCAATCTCTCTCCTCTTGTTGTAGGTTGTTGTAGTCCACTATTGACATCCCTTTGGTGTTTAATATTTCTGAAACTAAACCCCAAGTCTTTGATAAGATTCTACCTGTTCTTGGCTTTTGTTCTTTGAATATGCTTCTATTTCTAGTTAGCAAAATCTGCCAATACAAGACTGCTGGGAGGCATTTATAGAGCTTGTTAATTGTAGCCTTGTTCTATGCAGAATTTGGATAAGCGTGCTCCCATGCTTTATATAACTCTGAGAAGGTGTTTGAGAAATTTTAATTGATTTCCAAAGGGCTTGAAATTTGTTTCCAACATTCTTTTGCTATCATACAGTCTAGAAAGAGATGTTGGATGGACTCTTCTTCTTTCAAGCACATGGAGCACCTGGAGGAACCATGAATTCCTTTCTTTTTTAATTTTTTAGTAGTTAGAATTTTGCCTTTTAGAAGAGTCCATATGAATGTTTTGATCTTAGGGAGGCTTTTAGTCTTCCATGACAATTTCCAGAGGTCCCATTCCTAATTATTTTGATGATCTTGAAGTGCTTTGTACCCTGTTTTAACAGTATATCCTCCTCCTTCCACATAACGGGAAGATCACAACCGTTGATCAGATGACTTATTATTACCCGAAGTATCATCTCAATCCAAACAACATATTTCCTACTATTAAGGGAAGCCAACCCATTTCCTCTCTTACAAGAATAGGCCCTAGAGTCTTCAAAGACTCCACTTTACTTCGCACATATTATGGTCCTCCTCTTGTAGTGTCGATACCGAGCACATCCAACATGTGTATGGTGATATCATCCCAGAAACTGGTAGATCATGTGCCTACCTCAATAGGTGCATCATCATCTCAACCATCAGGAATGCCCACCGCTCCAGTTTCATCCATTGGATCCCAAACAAAATCGTCATTTTCCTCAATACTTATGGGAGCTGCCCCTTTGAGGTGAAGTCTTAATTTCTCCCATTGTCCTTTCAGATTTAAAGGGGTTGTTGTGATTTGCCACTCATGCCAAGTTTGTTGATCCCATGCTGAGATTGAGTGAAGAGTGTTCAACCCTCTTTCTGTCATCCATCTTTGAATGCCTTGGAGGTCCAGTTGGAGGTTTAAGGGCTCTTTTCCCATGATTCTGTCATCCCAGATTGACACTATTTTCCCGTTGCCAGGAGTTTTAGATATATGATTTCTGATTAAGGGGATTATTTTTTTCACAAGTTTCCAAACTTGCGTGCACGGCCTCATAGGGATGTTGTCGGTCAATAGCTTTGTTCTGGATTGATTCAAGTATTTTGTGGTGAGAGATTTTTTCCACCAGCTCTCCTTTCCAGTTATCATTCGCCAAATTATTTTCATTCCTAGTGCAGCGTTCATTAGGCCTGGTAGACGAATGGATAGTCCTCCCTGTTCGTATGGTAATGTGACTTGATCCCACTTGACCAGACTAAAATTTTTTGCTCTCTTGTTTCCCTCCTTGCCAGAGGAAGCCTCTTATGATTAATTCCATTTGCTTATGTGCACTTGCCAGTGCCAAAATTATCACATACTGATATATTGGGAGAGCTGAAAGTAGTGCCTTTATCAAAATCACCCTGCCTGCCATGTTGAGCCACATCATACCCCATTTTTGGATTTTATATTTCATTTTTTCAACTTGTTTGATCCATAATTCAGCCTTCATATTCTCTTTAGCGATTGGGAGTCCTAAATAGAAGAAGTGAGTCCATCTTGCTTGGGTTGGAATCTCAAGAATTTGCGAGATCCTTTGCATTGTTCTTGATGGGGTGTTCCAGCCATATATTCTACATTTTGAGTTGTTTAAGAGTCCTCCGGAGACCTGAAGAAAGTCATCCAGAACTTTTTAAAATCTTCTTGCTATTATACTTGATGCCCCTCCCAATAAGAGGGTATCATCAACAAAGAGGGAGTGATTAATACTTTTGACTCCTCTTGCAATTTAGAGACTTGTAATGTTTCTTTCTCTTCTTTGTATTTCTAATGTTGTGTTTAGTGTTTCAACCATAATAATGTATATAAATGGTGAAAGCGAACACCCTTGTCTCAACCCTCTTGAACTTTGAAAAAAATTTCTTGGTCTTCCATTTATTAGAGGCGCAATCCAAGGGGCCGAGATGCAAACATGTATGATCTCTATTATGTCTTGGGAGAACCCAAATTTTTTAAGAACCATTGTTAGGTGTGTGTGGCTGACCCTGTCAAAAGCATTAGCCATGTCTAAATTTATTATAATTCCTTTATCTTTCCTTTGTATGCTTGTGTGGATAGCTTCCTGTACAACAATCACATTGTCAATGATTTTCCTGCTAAGAACAAAGCCTCCCTAATTTTCAGAAATTATTTCAGGGAGAACTTTCTTGATTCTATTGGCTATTATTTTTGTGATAATTTTGTAGGAGGAGTTACAAAGAGATATTGGTATGAATCTATTGAAGGTAGTTGGGTTGGGATCCTTTGGGACTATAGCTAGATAAGATGATTTGGTATTTCCTCCCTTTTTTTTTTGAAGACATTTTTAACCATTCTCAAGAAATATTTTTTTATGACATTCCAATGCTGCCTATAAAAGGAAATTGTGAAACCATCTGGCCCCGGGGCCTTGTCTGGGTGAAGACTCCATATTGCTGCCATCACTTCTTCTTCAGAGATTTCTTTGTTTATTTCTAAATTTTGAACATCTCTTATTTTTTTCGAGTGTATTGTAGAAATTCCTCAAAATCTGTTGTCTGTTCATTAGCTGTTAAGAGATCTTTGAAGTGGTTATGTGCTACTTTTTTCAGCTCCTCCACTCCCTTTATTTCTTTCCCGTCCACTTGAATTTGATCTATCTGATTTCTGGCTCTTCTTTTTTTCGTTGTGTTGTGGAAGAAGGCAATGTTTTTGTCCCTGACATTCAGCCAGAGGCTTTTGGATTTCAGCCTAAGCTCTTCTTCTTCTTTTCTGTTTTCTCTGTATATTTCCCAAAATAGTTCCTTTTCTTGCAAGTAATCTTGTTTTTCCTCCTCTTTGTTTTCCTTTTCTTCTTGCATGTTGTCCATTTTTTTTTGCAGCTCTATTTTCCTTGTTTTTTTTTTAATTTCATTCTCTCTTGCCCATATTTTTAGCTTTATTCTCAAATTTTTTAGTTTTGTTTCCCAAACATAATGGGGTGAACCTATAATTTTTTGTGCCCAAGCCTCTATGATTTGAATTCTAAAATCTTCATTGATGTCCTAGACTGAGTTGTATCTAAAAGGAGGAGGACCTTGATTATCCATTTTACCCAGTTGATTATTACTGGTTTATGGTCTGATGTCGTTGTATGTATAATTATGGACTTGACAGAAATGAAATCAACTGCAATGTTTTCTTGGACTAATATTCTATCCAACCTCTCCTTTATATTGCTCTTGCCCACTCTCTTATTGCTCCAAGTGTATTTCCCATTACTTGGCAGAATGCCAATTAAATTGTGTTGCTCCATTATTGCTTCCAAAACTTCCCTTGATGGATCAACATGATACGTCCCTCCAAATTTCTCTTCTATATTTCTAACCATATTTAGGTCTCCTCCCAAAATGATTTTCCCATTTTGAGTTTCTGTTAGAGTTTCTTTCACTGTATTCCAGCATTGCTCTTTTTCCCTGTAATGATTTGGAGAGTATATGTTGATGAGGCTGTATTTTTCCTTTGTGCTGATCTCCTTTAGATCAGTTTTGATCCAGTTCTTATCCATTTTTTGGTTTATCATTTCCCATTTTCATTTTTTCCAAAGGGTGCAAATTCCTCCTGAAGCTCCTGTGGCCTCTAGTGTTATTCCTTCATAATTTTTTAATTTTTGTATCATTTTTCCAGCTTCTTGACTATTTATTTTGGTCCCCTGAATCATGAAGATGTCTAACACTTCTCTCATCAATATGTCTCTTGTTTCACTTACTTTATAAGTTGTTCCCAGACTGCGATAATTCTAGGAGACCACTATCATTACTTGTTGATTTGGTGGTGTGCATCACCTTTCCCTCGCTGCTGATTTTTTTGTTATTTCCTGAACTTTTCCCAAAGAAGGATTCCATTGGTTGTTGAGTGCCTAGAGCCATCTCCTTGGCTGTTGCTTCATCCCTTAATTCCTTGTTAGATTTTATACCTACTTTTTTTGGTGTTCATAGATTTGAAGAAACTCTTTGGATAGGCTTTTGGTTAGGATACGATCCACTAAAGGAGGAGGGGGAGAGCGAGGGTTTAAAGGGAGGGAGGACAAGATGGGGAGTTGTAGGAATGGGGAGGGGATCGAGGTGAAGGGGGGTTAGAAGGATTTCCAAGGGCTTAAAGGGATTCGATTTTATGAGCAGTGGAGGGATGACAGCAGAAGGAGATGGAGGAGAAGGTTTAGTTGAGGCCTAAGGTTGCGATGAGGGAGGAGGAGGTTGCTTGTTGGTAGATTTCTTCCTTTTAACTTGTTCCCGTTTGTTTTCTGGTTCCTCTACAGTTTCATTTTCCTTTTTCTTGGAGCATCTATTTGCAAAATGACCATATTCATGACATACCTTGCATTTGAATGGGATTTGTTCATAATCTATCTGTTGTATGTGCATCCATTGATCCACTTTGATCTTTATCGCTTCTGGAAGCCCTTTCCCCAAATCCACTTCCACGCATATTCTAGTGCAAGCATGCATGTTATCCTTCGGTTCACATCTGTCTATGTATTTCCCTACTGCATTCCCTATCACCTTTACTGACTCGTCTCCCCAGCAATGTAGAGGGAGGTGAGGTAACCTGACCCATATTGGTACAACGCTGGGTACATCCATTTCAAGATCGAAGTCTAGAGTCCATCGATTTAAGTATAATCCTCTCGTATCCATGAAATATGAACCATTCCTAAATGTTAGATCTCTATCTTCTTTTGTTTCAAAATGGAAGGTGTAGTACCCTCTTCCACAGAACCTTATTGAGATTTTCCCATTGATTGATGAGCTCCAGTTTCTTTCAACCCATTTCTGAACCGATTTGGGTGATGGCCATAGCCCAGTGAACTGTCCAACTAGGCCTCGTTCAGCTAGAGACAACACTGCTCTGCGCGGGAGGGTAGGTGGAAGAGAGATTTCTAGGATGTCATCCAGTTTTTTGGCAAACTTGTTTACTGTTAGCCTGATTCTTGGAGGTCTTGTTGCAACTATAAGAGAGGCAAATGCGTTGGCTTCTTCTTCATTTCCTTATTGTTGTTTTGGAGGTGGCTCACCCTCATCTAGAGGGTCCATTTGCTTTGTAGTCTCAGTAGCAAGGGGAAGCTCTAATCCCGGTGGATATTGGTGGCCACCTGCCAAGTCCACTAGGACCCCCACCATTGTTTCTTTCAACTTTTCAGTTTCCTTAATTGTAGCACAGTTTACTATTTTTAGCAGTTTTTCGGGTCCTGAACTTCTGGAGCCGTTTTGAGGCCCTAAGCGATGTTTTTTTAGAAAAATGGGGAGAAACATGGGTCAACCCATGGACCCATGTTTCTCTTCCCAAAGTTGTAGTTCTCGGATAGATCTCTCTAACAAGATATTGTGTGCATCAAACGGAGATTGTATGCCAAAGTTATGACTCTGGGAAGTTGATGTACCAATTTACCCAAACGGGGCCCACAGTTTGGCATTTCATCTTCTAGGGTTATGTTTTTGTATGTTTAGGGTTTTCCATTGTTTTTCAACAATAAATAGGCCTTCGAGCCTCATTGTAAGAAAGTTCAAAGGCATGTAGCCACCACATCTCTTCTAAGAGATAAGCTACCATCTCCCTAGCTAGTTTATTTCCATTACTATTTGTAAGCATATTTCACTATTTTACATTAATAAAATGAAGTATAATTTCCATTGCATATTTGTGTTTATGGTTATCTCTGTAATTTGTTGCGTTCTTGTTTAAATCTAGATCAGTGGTATCAGAGGGGTCTGCTTTTTCTCCATTTTTCTTTGCATGTCCCCAACGAGGTCGGGATATAAGGAGTTAGGGCTTGAACTAGTCGAACGTTTGCAAGACTAGCCTCACAAATCCTGATGAGCTCTGATGGCAGATGAAAAGAAAGATAGGGGGCAAGAGATCCTATCAAAATATTGCTCGAAGAAGCCCTCGAGCAACAAAGGAACGCGATGATGGACAGCTTTGCCCCAATCCTTCAGCGGCTACCCAGGGGCGACGCATCGGCTTCCAATAGCTACTCTGGAAACACCACACCATTTAAGGTATAAGTTAATTTTGAAATCCCCATACTTGAGGATCAAATAGATGTAGATGTCATCGATAAATGGTTAAATCTGCTAGAGGGTTATTTTTTTGTTCATGATTTTTCCAGTCGGGAAAATATTATTTTCACTCTTCTCAAAGCAGCCCTCCATGTCAAGGACTGGTGGGAAACCTACTGCGAGCAGAAGGATGAAAGTATAGACTCACTATTTTCAGCCACACCCACTTGGGATTCATTTTGGGATGTCATCAAGGAGCAGTACTACCCTGTCAGAAGCTATGAGGATCAATACATAAAGTGGACCACACTGTGGCAGGGAAGCGACCAAGACGTGCCGGAGTTTACCAATATTTTCCATATCCTTCACACAAAGTTTGGTATCAAGGATTCAGAGTAGCATTTGGTACTCAAATATCATGGATGCCTACACAAGTACATCTAGGAAGAAATAGAATTCCTGAACATCCCTTTGCTGGGCACGACATACTGATACGCCATCAAGGTCGAGGAAAAGTTTAAACAAAAGAAGCGAGACTTTGGATCTGCGAATCTAATGCAAGGGAAAGGTGCCCCCAAACTGCAGAACAAAGGACAAAGCCAAGGCGGGGTAGCCCAAGACAACCCGCCAAAGCTGCAAGCAAAGAACAATGTCGTGAAGCCGAAAAAGGACACGAGAAAGTGGTGTGAGTTCCATAAGAGCTCCACTCACAAAACAAGTGAGTGTCGGGCCAAGCTAAAGGTTTTAGAATCAGATGCATGTTCCGACTCTAAGTCAGAACCTGACAAGGGGAATGAAAAAAGGAATCATATCATCGATGCGGAGCCCAATGCCACCATTTCCACCACGAAGATGCAGAAGGAGGAACCCGAAGATCCAAAGGGGGAGGAGTGTCTCTTCCACTCCCAAATGTGGGTAAAGGGATCCCTGCTACAGTTCATTGTCGACAACGGGAGCCAAAAGAACCTCATTTTGGTAGAGATCGTGAAGCGGTTGGCCTTAACGACAATAGCACATGCATAACCTACACAATCTGGTGGCTTCACCAAGGACGGGATCTTCACATGAGCCAGCAGTGTTTCCTTACATACAACATCAAGCCCTTCACGGATGAGGTATTGTGCGACATTGCTCCCCTTGAATTTTTTGATGTATTATTAGGACAACCATACTTGTGGAAGTGACATGTTATATATGAATCAAGGCCTCGTGCTATTATTGTTACTTTTGGAAATAAGTTGTATAGGATACCAAAGGTAGCACCGCCTACCGCCATCTCTATGGTTACTGTAAAAAAATGTAGTAAGCTCATTTCTAAAACCAGGAATTTTGTTTTCCTGATGATATGCCCTCAAGGAAAGAAGAATATGGTGGCCACAACCTCCAGATAGGGCCCCTCCGCACGACAATTACAGATGGACAAATTCGTGGAGGAGTACACAGACATCTTCACCTCCCCCGCAGGGGTTCCTCTACACTGTCAGGTCAAGCACTCCATCGATCTGACCCCAGGTGCACTGCTACCAAATGGACCAATCTATCACCGCTCCATTTTGGGGAATGATGAAATCAAGAGGCAGATTCAAGAGTTTCTATAGAAAGGTCACATCCGTCCGAGTTCATCACCCTATGGGAGCCCGATCATGTTGGTACATAAGAAGGATGGGACTTGGAGACTTTGTATTGACTATCAGGCGTTGAAGAAGATCACTGTCTATAATAGGTACCTGATCCCACGGATTGATGACCTCCTGCACCAACTAAAGGGGGCAAAATATTTCAACAAGATCAATTTGAAGTTAGGATATCACCAGGTACTAATCAAACCCTCTGATGTGTGGAAGACTACCTTCAAAGCCAAGAAGGGCCTTTTCAAATGGTTGGTTATGCCTTTCGGATTGACGAATTCTCTTGCAACTTTCATGAGGCTAATGGATGACATCTTGCGGCCATTCACCAACTCATTTGTAGTGGTATACTTGGATGACATCCTGATATTCAGCCAGAGTTGAGAAGAGCACCTCCACCACATCCGACAGGTTCTCCAAACACTGCGGCAACACAAGTTATGTGCCAATTTGGAGAAATGAACTTTTGGCATGACCCAGGTTCAGTATCTGGGATACATTATTGATGAATAGGGGGTGCATGTGGATCCAACCAAGATCCAAGTATTCAGGATTTTCCATCTCCAACCACTCTGACAGAGCTCTACAGCTTTCTAGGTCTTTCCAACTTCTATCACAGGTTCGTGTTGGGATTTTCTCATATCACTTGGCCCTTAAGTCAAGTCACCAAGGGAGGAGCGAAAGAAAAATTCTTTTGGTTTGAATCTCAATAAAAGACATTCACAGAGTTAAAATATTGCCTTTGCATGGCAACAATGCTCGCATTACCATACTTGCAACAACCATTTGAGGTCGAGAGAGATGCCTCTGACTATGCTATTGGGGCAGTCCTTACACAACACGGGCATCCAGTGGCGTATCACAGTGAGACACTTTCAGACATAATTTGGAAGTATCCCACTTATGACAAAGAGATGTATTCCATTGTGTAGGGATGCTGACAATGGAAGCATTACATTTTGTTGAAGGAAATGGTCATCCACATAGACCACCGACCCCTGTAGTTCATACAGACCCAAGGGAAATTGCAGAATGATCACCATCAAAAGTGGTCCACATACCTACAAAAATTCCATTTGAATATCAAGTATAAGAAGGGCAGCACCAATAATGTTGTAGATTGCCTCAGTCGACCACTGATCGTGGCGTTAACCACCATGCTCAACTCTCGTGGGCATGAGAATTCTGATTGGCCACACATACCAAACACTCTTGGAGGGTCAGCATGTTCCAGATTTTCACCTCCAGGATGCCATGTTATGCCACCAGGGTCACCTTTGTGTTCTTTCAAGCGAGTGTGCCATGATGATTTGGGAAGCACGCTATAGTCGGGCTACTGGGCATTTAGAGATCGAGAAAACAGTGGCAGTACTGCAAAAGTATTTCTATTGGTCAAAGCTTTGACAAGATGTCGGGAAGTACATCAAATCATCCACTACATGTGCCATTGCCAAATCGACCATCAAGAAGCAAGGTCTCTATACCCTGTTGCCTACCCCTACTTGACCTTGAGAATCCATATGGATTACATGTCAGGCCTTCCTTTTACTAAACATGGAAACGACCGTGTATTTGTGGTCGTCGACAGGTTCTCGAATATGGCCATTATGGCGGCCTGCAAGAAGAATATCACAGCAGAAGCCACTGCTAAACTCTTCTTTGAATGAGTGTGGGTACACTTTGGGATCCCACAGTTTATCATCTCAGATCGAGACAGCAGGTTTCTTAGTACATTTTGGTCTAGTCTCTAGTTGATGCTGGACACAAAACTCACAAAGTCCA
The DNA here is from genome assembly GCA_031772625.1 of Pinus tabuliformis. Taxonomy (NCBI): domain Eukaryota; kingdom Viridiplantae; phylum Streptophyta; class Pinopsida; order Pinales; family Pinaceae; genus Pinus; species Pinus tabuliformis. The sequence goes on along the minus strand of CM062814.1, from coordinate 274,991,514 downwards.
CAGCCTTCCATCCTCAAACTGATGGAAAAATAGAGGTTGTCAACGGGATGATCGTACACATTCTGCGCATGTACAACTCAAAGAATCCACACACATGGGACGAGAGCCTCCCCTATGTTCAACATAGCTACAACCGAGCTCTCCACAGCTCGACTGGCCATAGCCCTTTTCAGGTGGGCTTGGGATTCTAGCCACTACGTCCCATTGATGTGGCCATGCCATTTGCAACTAGTCATGTAGATTCATCTCATGTCCAGTCCGAAACAGATAAGGAAAATAACTTCATTGAGCACATCCAACATATTTGCCAGTAGGTCCATGACATTCTGGAGAAATCAAATGCCAAGTACAAGCAGCGACATGATCAACATCGGGTGCCACACAATTTTCAAGTGGGCGACAAAGTCTGGTTGCATTTGCAAAAGGAACGCCTTACCGGAGCCTATCGGAAACTCAGACCACTCCGATATGGTCCTTACACCATTACTAAGGCTGTGGGAGATAATGCATTTGAGCTCAGTATTCCCCCATTCCTTGGCCTGCACCCAGTGTTCAAGGTGGACTGCCTTCGGCCATACTTTCCACCATTACTAGATGTTATCACTCAGATTTTTTCCTTAGAAGTTATCAAAGAAGGAATAGTCTGAGGTAACCACAAACCTAATCTTTTAGACTCGGGTTCTAGCCAACCTAAGTCCAGATAGGACTCTCTCTTTATAAATTAACTTTGTTTTGAATAAGATTTCAGGCTATTTCTTAGTGTTCATGATTTTTTTGTTTTGATTGGGTGGTGGAATTAAGGAAACAGATGGGTAGAGAAAGTATTCAGGCCATTGGGCTATGGATTCAATCAAGAAAGGCTTAACTGGATTTGATCTATTACTAAGGTAGGAGTCCACAGGGCAGGCTAGCACAGCAAAAGCAAATCTGTAGGTTCAAATGGATGAAGTAGTCCTAACCAGGGGAAAGTGTTACAGGGAAAAGTGTCTATATAGAACTGCTCTATCCCACTAAGGTGTGACAACTGCCTTAGAAACAAACAGAGAAAAACTACTTTTGTTTTTCCTTTATGAATTATAGATAGAGAGGAACAGAAAGACCAACCTCTGTCTTGCACTAATCCTTCGATTCGATCCCTCTCTTCTTTGATAGTCCGCAGCTACCTGCTCCCTTGCACGCCCAGCTTCACAAAGTACCTGTAAGATCACAGAAGCATAGCACTATACAAAGACATGGATCTATATTCATAAACAACTTAGGATCAGATTTAAATTGACCATACAAATGTAACAAGCATCAATGATACAAAAGCATGGAGGAAAACTCAAATAGCTTTTATTGATAAACAAGAAAAGATCCAGGAGGAGTTACAACCAGTTGTTCTGACCCAGCATCAACCTCCCAGCAAAGAAGCCCCTCTTCACCTCAAACAAAGCATAGATCACCCAACAATATGATGTTTGTCTCTAGAAACCAACAACAATTCCTTACAATATGCAAATTTCCAGCCTATGGATCTCTGGGATGAGGGATCCATATATAGATATCTGTAAGGGGGATGAGTCAGCTTGTGATTTGATTAGTGTCTTCTCTCTGTCAGTTCTTGCTTCCACTTGGAGACTGAGGGCCTCTTACTCATCCTTGGTCGAATTCAGTGAGGCAAGTGTCACAGGGGAAGATTCTGGAAGCTTCCATTACCTCTCCACCTCGCAGAATGACACTGCCATTTGTCATTTCTCGCCCATCGCACCCCAAAGAAGGGACTTTTGAAATTCAATGCACCCTCACAGTGTATTTAGGTGAGATGCAACGCACTTAGCCAATGGAGCAGCTGCAATGATCCTGTTTTGACCAATTCTGAGCAGTTTCTGGTGGAGAACTTCTGGGAGAAGCTGTAATCTGTTGACCTTGTTCCTTTAGGGGTTAGAACAACACTTTTAGGGACTTAGGAGCCCTTAGTTTATGGACATTTCATGCTTGGAGTTGTAGGTCACAAAAATGTCTATAATAGTTGCCACCTAAAGTATGAGGCCGTTAACCTTTTGGTGTCGGGTGAAATGCTTTATTATGAGGATCTGAAGTTCTTTCAATGCTGGGAGGAAACCTGTAATAAGATACAATACAATACATTATCTTCATACTATTTTCATGATCTAGTTGAGGCGAGCATTCCCATGCTCAGCTTTATAAATTCATTTTCATGTACATAGGACAAACAATCGTCTGAGTGTAGACTGATGATTCTGATAGAGCCATCATCCTTTTGAGTGGATGATTATCTGTGCAGCAATGATGTACATTTAATGTCTTTATTTTCTCTGAATATATATCGCAGCCCGGATGGATGAAACTAGATCCGGGGTCTTCAATCTCGTCCAATCTTCACTCGAAGTACAAGTCGATCCATGTGAGAAATGTTCTGAAGTCGAACATGGAAAGACATCGCTTGATTACCAGTCAATGATGTAAACTGTTAACAAGCGCGAGAGGAATCACCGATAATGATAATGACCCTCAAGGTACTGCAGTACAATTCACATGGTGTGAATAAAGGACTTGGCATCGAACACCACGTAAAATCTTTCGGTCGAAGGCCATTGATGTAAACCTGTCGCCGAAAGTGAGAAACTTGCCATTGAGGCATGCAAGCTTCAAAGTACTGAATGGGGTGCTCCTAGATCAAATTCTTGGATAATGAGCTGATGTCGACAAGAAGTGATCCGTCACAGGAGGGCCTTAATGAATCCCACATCAATGACACGGAACGGAGCAAATGATTTTGATGGAGGTGAAAACGATCTGGCGATATAAGGTTCAGGGTGGTGGTCATGAAAGAATGGAGTATAATGTATGGTAGTGGGTGAGACACAGGTGACTTCTCTAGATGACTTCTCTTGAACATATCGGTGACACTGATGTGATGGATTGGTAGCATTAACCCCAAATGTGGATGGTATGGCGTGACCATGGTGATGTGACCGGTGAATGAAACAACCCAACCCGACTCGGACATGGAGTGGAAGTGTCATGTTCAAGAGCGACTTGCTACCAATAAAGTTTCTTTGAGTTTTCTTCCCAATTTTCCCCAGTCATTGCTGACCAGTACCTCTTTATTTTTTTCAAGCTTGAGGAGGATAACATATGCTTGTTCCATAATTTTCCCTTCGGGCAAACCCATCTTTATGCTTTAACGAGCCTAGCGATAGTGAAACTCGTTCTCGTCTATAGACAAATTTGTCGCTATTAATCGTTTTAACGAGTTTAACGACAAAGATAACTCGGTCCTTTTCAATTTTAGAGAGTCTGAAAAGGAACGTAAAGGTAACTCCAAAATTCCTTTTTCATCATCTAATCCCTTAAGTCCGAAAAAGTATAAAACAATACAGAAGGGATGAATTTTCGATAGTTTTAACGAGCCGAACAAAACAAACGCTCGATCTTTTTGTGTAATAATCCCTCAGGTCCAAAAAGATTAAAATCTAGAGGAGGGATAGCACTTCCTGTCCCTTTAACGAGCTGGAGAGGCCAATGGCTCGGAAATATTTTCATATTTTACGAGTTAGTTGAAAAGAGCTTAAAGGAGACTCGTCTTTTGAGGAACGAGTGATAAAACGGGTAGCAGCTGATTCTAGGTAAGGTTTGGAATTTTCCAATCACGGCAGTGTCACAAGAATGGCTAGTGAAATCACTCTTCGCAGCTGTTACTCAAAATGGGTAAACAATCAAATGGAGGTGAATGGTCAGCCAATGAAAAAGTGGAGGTGACGGTGCAAACACGACCAAATCTTTAATGGTTGAAGTACTACATTCACGATGGTTATTTACCGGGGAATAGTTCATTTTTTAACGAGCTTAAAGGCGGGTGGAAACATTTTTTCATGTCTTATGTTTATTTTTTAACGAGCTTGAACTATGTGCTAAAAATGCTCGATTAAATGGTCTCTTTTTGATTTTTTACCATAGATAGCTCTATTTCTTTCAAAGATTATACTGTATTTTCAACTGCTTCATCAAACTAGTCAGAAATGAACAATATATGCTTGAAAACAAGTTAGAACACCAATATTTTACTTTGAACTACATAAAAAGTAATGAAAAAGTGTTTTTACCTCTCATTTTACCATTTCATTTGAACTTTGGTTTGTTGGAGCTTTGGAGGTGCTTTCCCTCCTTGATTTTCACCAGCTGATTTCGGGAGATTCTGTGGACGATTCTCGGTGCCGTCTGGACCAGGTAGGAGCTAAACCTGAGCTCTTTCATTTCATGGTTTCCATTTTGTATTTTGAGCCTGATTCCTAGCTTCTCTGAGCCCCTGGGGTTTGAAAAGCTCGTTCTGCCTTCAGTGCACCCTCTGTGTATCGAAAGGTGCATTGAATGTTGGCCAGTCTAAAGGCCATCTGACATGCAACACACCTAGAGTACTGCTGCAGGTGCGATGGGCGCAGAGAAGGAATTCTGTGCACAATTTTTGATGGAAATTTTGCCTGTTTCTTACCAAAATCAGGATCTAACTCTTCTCTTGTTTGTTTTTCAGAGATCTTTGGAGCAAGATGACCATTACATGGCGAGAACGTGAGCATGAAGAAGAGGACATGCTTGCCCTACATGATCCAGTTACAGTAAACGCCTTGCAGAACTGTGGCTTGCTGAAGTTTTTCCGCATTTCTAGCATGAGACAACATATCAACTTACTACAGTATTTGCTCGATGCTTGGGATCCTACCAACCAGGTTTTCCAGATCAGGGGAAAATCCATCCCCTTGACTGTAGTAGACATCTATTTCTTGACTGGCTTGTCGAGGCGGGGTGCCCCCATCTCTTTGTCAGGTTTGGCCCGAGGAGGTGACTCGGCGAGAGATTATGTTCGTCGATACTGCAGAGAAGGATCTCAGCCGAGTAAAGACGGCAAGATCATCATCCGTGATGTCACTGACAGGTCCCTTAGGACTATTCTGTTTACTTTTGGTAGGATGGCCAGTGGTGCGGCTCTTCATGTAGCCAACCGATCTTATATGCAGTATGCCTTGGAATGCCTCCAACCGAAGGTGTTCAACTAGTGCGACGCAGTACTTCTTGTGATGAAAGAACAGTTAACCAAGATAAAGAGTGGGAGGTTGAAGAACTTTGGGTATGGTTCTATTTTGATTGCCTTTGCCTTGGAGAAGATACCACTGATGCAGCCGCAGTACATTGCACTCGATTTACCTTCTCCTACTGAACCACGTATGCAGAGATGGGTTGACCATATGTCTAGGCATGCTGGCCAGTCTCAGATTTCATTTTCTGATACCTTCTTCAGGTGGTTTGATCGTCAGGAGATGGTTTATTCCGAGTATCCATATGCTGGCATGGACTTCCGGGGTGATCCAGATTTGGTACTGCCGGATGGCGAACAGTGGGGCGCCATTGGTAAAATTTTTGACCATATTCCTGTTTATCGTTTTTTTTGTTTATAATGTCCTTATGCTTTATTCTATCAAGACTTTAATCAAACTCATGTGTACATGCAGATGTTGGTCATGTTCGTCCAACAGTTCGCCTGAGAGTACCAGCTGTTGCCCCAGCAGGAGAGGCCGTCGGAAGGGCTATCCTTCGTGACCTTGACGTGGCCGAGACTCTCACAAAATTACAGGAGCAGGTTGAGGGCCTCACTCTTGGTATTCCAGATGTGAGGAATGACGAGCTACCTTTGAGGTTACAGCGGCATACTACTGGTGTGCCCAGACGATGGACTCGTCTCTTACGCATGATCGCACAGGCTGTGACTTGCTATCACGAGCATCATTAGACTAGGGTGCCCCCTAGCATTTTGAGTTTTTTGGTCATTTGACCGATTTTGTCTTGGTTACAGAACATTATGTGTAAACCATAAACAGTTATATATATTTTTGATTTTCAGAGTTTTATTTTGGTTAAGTTACATGATCCAAATGTAAACATTGATGGTATGTTTCTTTTTATAAATGTTGCAAATGTCTATCTAACACATAATTTGCTAATGAGTCCGTTAATGTGTTTAAGTTTCTGGAAATGTGTTGATATTGAATAAAATCAAATTGTCTTTCCAAAATCTTAACCCTTAGGAACATGCGATAAATAGCTGGGTTTCGGACGGAATAGATACCAGTGAGTTGTAGTATTACGAGTTGTGAGTCTAGCCTGACAATTAGTCGGCGTATACCATGTGTGATGGCATTAGAGAGAAGTTCTATCAACGCGCTATATTCAGCGATGTTATTTGTTGATTGACCAATACATACCCCTTTGAAACTTACTAACTCGCCGCTTGGATCAAAAATAGCCCAGGCTGTGGAAGATAGGTTCCGCGAACTACGACTCGCTCCGTCGGCATATCCAACACATGACTCCAATAGGTTTGACATCTGCAACAAATGTAAAAAGTGGATTACTTGACCAAAATAAACACTTTAGCGAAAACAAAAACATAACAAAAGCATACAGGTTACCATTACGCATAGTAACGCTTGAGGTACAACCCATTACGAGGTTGCGCCAGTGGAATTCCGTCATAATCCATTAACTCGTAGGCTCCTTTTGCTAACACTCGTTTAACAATATAGGGGCCCATCCATAAAGACTTAAATTTACCTGCTCCCAATTTGTCGGATTCTTGGTCGTAAAGTAAGACCAAGTCACCTTCTGAGAAGACACGGGGTTTGACATTTTTGTCGAACTGCGCCTTGACTCGTTTCTTATGGGCTTCGTTAGCCAAAGCGGCATCACGACGGGTTTCATCCAATTGGATTAATTCCAAGAAACGAGCTTCTTCTTCTGAAGTTCCGGGGAGGAGATCAATTGCGAGTTTAAGAGACGAGATTTCACACTGGATTGGTAAGACTGCTTCCAGGCCATATACCAGTTGGAAAGGTGTAAACCCGGTTGCATTCCTTACCGATGTTTGGTAAGCCCACAAAGCTGAGTACAGGATTAGGTGCCATCTTCTTTTGTGAACTCCAATAATCCTTTGCAGCATGCGCTTTAGGACCTTGTTGATTGCTTCAACTTGTTCGTTGGCTTGCGGATAGTATGGAGTAGAGCTATCGTGAGACAACCCTAGTTTGGCAGCTAATTCGATCATCATGTGATTGCGAAAATGCGATCCATGATCTGTGACTATAGCCTGTGGCACGCTGAATCTGGCGACTACATGATTGAAAAAGAAGAGGGCAGCTGTTTCACCAGTATTATCTAATGTAGGCATCGCCTCAGCCCATTTGGTAAAATAGTCAACTGCGACTATGATATACCCATGCCCCCCGGTCGAGGTGGGGTTACATGTCATGAAATCGATGCCCCATTTGGCGAATGGCCCAACATCAACTATTGGCTGCAGAGGTGCGGGTGGTCTTCTGGTTTTGCTATCGAAAATTTGACAAGTGTGGCATCTTCTGACTGCGGTTATTGAATCTTTGAACATTGTTGGCCAGAAGTATCATGCTCGTAAGATTTTTTGCGCTGTATCATATCCAGATTGATGCCCCCCACACGCGCCTGAATGATAATCATTCAAGACTTTTTCGACCTCCTCATGGGTGAGGCACCTTCTCAGAACTGTATCGATACCACGACGGTAAAGTGTATCACCGACGATCATGTAGTCTTTTGCTTGGTATCGAATACGTTTTTGTTCGGAGTGGGAGGTATTGGAATCCTTTGGGTTTATCCCACCAATGGCTGATAATAAAGCCTGCCTTTGGGATGGGCAATTCTATAGTACTTCAAGAGTCGACATAGCGGATGGCGATTGTGCCAAATCTTCCACTATATTATAATGTTGTGCCGCTCTAGCGCGAGGATTAAACGTCAACTTGTGTACTACTCCCTTTGGCGGTTTTATTGTCAATTCAAGAATGATGGGTGGCGCAACTTCTGTCGAAGTTGTTGTCGAACTACTAGGTTGATCTTTATCCTTGTTGTTTGACAGCTGTGGATTCCCATAATCTTTGTTCCTTGTCGATATCAAAGCATCATTTTGCTGTTTTGAAACCGACAACATTAGCACTTGACACCGGGAAGCATCTTCACTTTCAACAAGATTTGCTCCTGGATTTGGAAACGGATCAGTTAACACTACGGAGGTTTTCGAATTCTTGAAGAATTTTTTAACCTCAGCTCTGTGTGGATAGTCTGTGGTCCTATGATCCTCATTGCATATCAAGCATGGATTTTTTGGTTTCCTATCTCTAGGAGGGTTTGAAGAAGATTTTTCGGGTGATGATTCCTCCTGTTTCTTCTTCTTCCCTTTGCCTTTCTTCTTGCTCCCTGGTTGTTTGGTTTCTTTGCCTTTATCTGTCGATACGGCATTTACTTCCGAAGCAAGAATTTCATCTTTTGCATTTTGAATTGAAATCTTACGGGCCTTTTTGGACGTAGCCTTTGTCGATTTCGTGTCTGTTGTGCCAATCACGCCATCACCGGCATGAGAGTCATTGTTCGATTTAGGAGGAGGAATTGAGAATTCCGGTCTAGGGGCGTCAGGTATTTTATCGTAGAGCGTGCCGGACTGAGTGTAAATCAAGTCCAGATATTGTGCACAAGCGATAACTTGCTCTTCTGTTACGACTCCCCCTTTTTCCACATCTTCCGTGATGGAAGGCAGTAATGACTTGATAAACCATTCAGCTAAGAGCTGATCAGGGACATATGTTTTTACCATCCTACGACGACGTCACCACTCATGTATATGATCAGATATGTGAGTGGCCATTGTCTGCTTGAAGTTGGTAAGAAGTTCTGTTCCCGTTTCGTACCTTATTGGTAACTGAAAATGGGTTAAAAAGGTTGTGGCTAAGCTACTGAAGTTGTCGAACGAAGCTCTAGGCAATTCGATGTACCATTTTACCGCCGGACCTGTTAACGTCCTCTGAAAGAGGTGAAGTCTTATCGAATCATCATTTAGGGTGTTTGATTAACACCATAGATGAAAGGTCATCACGTGATTCGATGGATCTTCACCCGGATTTTCATTAAATTTAGGAATATCTGATGGAAGTTTATGCGGAATCGCTGGCCACCAAGGGGCGTAAGCGATTGGATCGTTTGTTAACCGATTTAAATCTGGTAACTCTAAAGTTGCCACAAAGGGTAACTGCTGATTCAGGTTAGGTGAAGCATACCCAGGATACGATGGGATTGCCTGAGCAGTTGGTCTTTACATACCGGCATAATGCATTTGATGCTGGTATGTTTGGTAAGGTTGGTGGGCATGACCATTGTAAAATGGTTGATTTTGACCATTTTGAATGTACGACTATCCACTATTAGCAAAGATTTGTTGCTCAGAACCTTGGTATACTTGCTGGAACTGCGGCTGTTGGTATTGTACTAGCCATGGTTGTGAAGCCATGTGCTGTTGACCGATACTAACAGTTTGACCAAGATGAGGGGTAATTGTACCCGTCTAAACCTGTGTCGTTCCACTAGTCGGCGATTGTGGTTGAGTTGCCAAGTCAAGGGGCTGTTGCATTAAAACCTGAGAAAACTGAGGTTGGCATACAACAAGTAGTGATTGAACTTGCGACACCGTCACAATAGCTAGCGTAGTCGGGATATTCGACATAGGTACGCATTGTTGCATTGAGTATACAACTCTTGGTTGTTGAGGTAGTATAGGTACCCAACCACTTGAGGTAATTCCAGTATAACCTGAATGTTGTTGTGAACTCCCGTATGGATATCCTCCCGTAGGGGATAATGAAAGGGTATACTACCCCCCATAAGGTGGTAATCCAGAACTCAAGGGAATTGTTTGCCCTTGGGGGCCGGACTGCCCAAATTGACCTCCAAATGGATCAATTTGTTGAGACTCAACATAATAGTTTCCGGATATTATTCCGGATGAACAAACAGGAACAAACCATACTGTCGAAATAGCCCCTGAGTGGACTCCTTGTAGCGGTTGAGAGCTAGTTGGGACAGATGGTATACCGGCGAACATTGTCGGAGTGATAGCAGGGAGTTCTGTCGTCGCTGTGTCAGATGACACAGTCCTAGATGTTGACAGTTGTGCAGACATTTGTAGTCTATCCAAAAGATTACCTAGCGATTCTACAGGAGCTTCCGCTGGTGGTAGACTAACTTCTGACGAAGCAGGATATAGGGTGCTCCCGACTCCAAATTGCGTTGGAGTACTTGTTTGAGGATCTTCTACAATTTCTTCTATGACAATCAGACCAGGTGGAAGGGGAAGACCGTCAGGTCCGTAAAATATTTCTGGTGCCGAAGAAGGTGTGAAATCGCTAGCGACAGATGTTTGAAGAGCAAGACTCTCCGAACCGGTTGTAGATGGAACTGGTTCGGTAACACAAGTGTTTACTCTCAGACTAGGATCAATATCACTGTCCTTCTGTGGTTGCTGAACTTCTTCTGTAGAGGCAGGGATTCCAGAAATGTTTGGAGTGACCGAAGTCTCTGATGTCGTTGGAACACTTGTTCTAACTTTAATAGGAGATTTGGAACCGGTTAAACGAGTTCGCTTTGTCCTTACTGGCTTCGATTCCGGAGACAAAGACGGTTGACTCGTAAGCCTCCACGAACGGCGGGGTTTCAATTGACTTTCTTCCACGATTGCGGATTACTCGATCAACTAAAATAAAGGGGAAGTATGTTTCCGAATTAAATGAATTTTAGATGCTTTGACACAACTTGTTTTTTCAGTTTTTAAGAGTCGAGAAAAAACAAAAGATGACTCTAGTCTCCTTCGATTTTTAATGAGCCTGAAGTGACAAGTGCTCAGATGGACCTTTTCCGTTAAGGAGTCTGAAAAGGAACGAAAGGGACTGCTCTGGAAGTCTAGGTAGAGGGAGTACCAAACCAATCACAAAACTGCAGAATACTTTTTACGGTATGGTAGTCAATCTTCCTGAATGCTGTGTTCAATGCATTGCGATCGATAGGGCGGCAAACACGGCTTCCTATGGATAAAGGATTTAAGCCTATAGGGGTCTCCCAAAATATACTCGATGGTACGTGGGAGCACAAGTCCGTACTGGCACTTATCATCTCAAAGTGGAGGAATCACCCAACCATCAGTGAGAACAACAGTTACCAGGCTTTACGACGCCGGAATACGTCTCTAGCCTAGACCTCTAAATGTTGTGCATTAAGTTCCAAAGCGTTGTTAGATTCATTGAATTTATTTTAAGTTGATATTGCTTGTGAAGTTTTCCTTTTGGGTTCACCATGAGATGTAGATGTAATTCCTAAAATGCAATCTAAAGATGATAAACAAACTTTTTATCTCTTTTGTGCAATGAAAATCCTAGCTACTAGGGAAAATAAAGACAGAACCTTTTCACAAAGAGCAAAGAGCACACTGTAAATGCACTTTCCTAAATCAAGCCAAACAGATTGTCTATATGCAAATGCACATGCATGTATTTGTTTTCGACTTTCTTAGTATATGGATGCTAAAAAGAAAGTTGATGTACAAATCTGAAATTCTTTTTAAGCGACAAATATAAACAAGCTTCTTTTCGAAATAAAAAATAGAGATGATTACGACACCTTACGATTTTGAAATGAATACTTGTTCTTAAAACTAGAAAATTACAAATTCAGACCAAAAGCAATAGTAACAGGATAATCGACCATCAACAGCAATAAAACTCTTTCCTACGATTGAAATCGACACTTGCGACAGATTCAAATCAAAGGATGACAGTACGACTATGCTACTTTTGCAAAGGAGAACTGTAAATGACTAAACAAACACACAAAAACATCTACAGTTCTTTTGTACAAAGGAGGCGGAATAACAGCAAGGAAGAGGAGTTTCAAACAGATATACACTGATCACAGGCAACAAAATACAGGAATAAAACTGGAAAGAATGAACCACAGAAGCCACAGCTGCACAGAGCTAGTCTGATTAGCGCACCTGTAACACAGAGAATCTGAAATGCAGCGCAGGTTGTCCCTTCGGGAAGTGTGCTGAAATTCAGAATCTCTGAACAGTACTTGCGCTGGACCAGAAACGAGACTCTTTTCGGGTTCCGGTTCACAGTTTGCAGTTCAGTTCTTGGTTTTTCGCCGAGTAAAAAGCAATCAATAATGCAACAATCAGGGGTAGATCTAAGGAGGATCTAAGAGCTATCACAAGGGCAATCAGATAGTTTTTGAATCAGTTGTTTAAATCATAAATAGATCCAGTGGATGGATTGAAGCAGCAGTTATCTACTTTGCATTTGTTATGGCAAATGCAGTTATGCTACTTGTAAGTTTATGAAACAAACAACAAAGAATGATAAACAAACAAACTAATTATCTCCCCAGTGGAGTCGCCATTTTGTTACAGGGAAAAGTGTCTATATAGAACTGCTCTATCCCACTAAGGTGTGACAGCTACCTTAGAAACAAACAGAGAAAAACTACTTTTGTTTTTCCTTTATGAATTATAGATAGAGAGGAACAGAAAGACCAACCTCTGTCTTGCACTAATCCTTCGATTCGATTCCTCTCTTCTTTGATAGTCCACAGCTACCTGCTCCCTTGCACGCCCAGCTTCACAAAGTACCTGTAAGATCACAAAAGCATAGCACTATACAAAGACATGGATCTATATTCATAAACAACTTAGGATCAGATTTAAATTGACCATACAAATGTAACAAGCATCAATGATACAAAAGCATGGAGGAAAACTCAAATAGCTTTTATTGATAAACAAGAAAAGATCCAGGAGGAGTTACAACCAGTTGTTCTGACCCAGCATCAACCTCCCAGCAAAGAAGCCCCTCTGCACCTCAAACAAAGCATAGATCACCCAACAATCTGATGTTTGTCTCTAGAAACCAACAACAATTCCTTACAATATGAAAAATTCCAGCCTCTGGATCTCTGGGATGAGGGATTCATATATAGATATCTGTAAGGCGGATGAGTCAGCTTGTGATTTGATTAGTGTCTTCTCTCTGTCAGTTCTTGCTTCCACTTGGAGACTGAGGGCCTCTTACTCATCCTTGGTCGAATTCAGTGAGGCAAGTGTCAAAGGGGAAGATTCTGGAAGCTTCCATTGCCTATACACCTCGCGGAATGACACTGCCATTTGTCATTTCTCGCCCATCGCACCCCACAGAAGGGACTTTTGAAATGCAACGCACCCTCATAGTGTATTTAGGTGAGATGCAACGCACTTAGCCAACGGAGCAGCTACAATGATCCTGTTTTGACCAATTCTGAGCAGTTTCTGGTGGAGAAATTCTGGGAGAAGCTGTAATCTGTTGACCTTGTTCCTTTAGGGGTTAGAACAACACTTTTAGGGACTTAGGAGCCCTTGGTTTATGGACATTTCATGCTTGGAGTTGTAGGGCACAAAAATGTCTATAACACAAAGGGCAATGAAGAATCCTTAACCGATATTAAGATGAAGAAAGGAAGGATGATCAGTAGCAAAGGGCAATGAAGAATCCTTTACTATGGACCAAAGGGGGGTAAACCATGGAAGTAAGGGAGCAATTAAGAATTCCTAGACCAAGGCAGTTTAGTAGAAAACATAAAGAAAGCAAACAGTTAAAACAGAAAGCACTTAAGCTAATTCTAATGATATCATTCCTTGTTTGCTTTATAGATTTTATAAGAAACACATATGAATATTCATAACATGAAGAGAAAACAATATTTAAACATGAAGAGATAATACTTATTTGTTCCAACTGTGCACAAGAATCCAGTGAAATGTCCTTAGCTTTATTTCGTTTCTAGAAAAACTAGTCCAGTCTTGAGTACAATAGCTCCTTGGCTCAAAAAATAAGATGTATATAGAAATGTATTTTTAATCCACACTAATTACTTCAATTTGTGAAGTATTTATACAAAAATTTATACAAAATATCTCATAACCACATGAGAATTATTCTAGGAAACAAAAATATCCTCAACACGAAGATAGAGACAGATGGAGAACTGTCTTCTAGTTGTCCCTTTTATTGTGACTATGCTGGCTGTTGTAACTCGGATTTGGCTCTTTCAGTTGCTTTGTAGTTATGTGTTGGAATCACTTTTATCTTTTACCTACTGATACTATTTACCTATTCTTCTTTGATCCTGTCTTACCTGTTTTACTTGACAATCATGTTTTACCATGTAGATTTACTGCAACAATTTTACAGTAAATCTGTCAGTTGTGTCCACCATTCATTGTCAGGTAATTTCATTCTTATCATTTTCCTATAAATCTCATCAGCTTCTATGTACTTGGAAAAATTTGGTTTGCTTGTGAACAAGTGCTTGACTTCATGTTCTATGTAGAACAAATTCTCAAGGCCATCATATAACACCTTTCCAGTGGGCAAAGATTTCACCCTTGAAGTACTAGCTTGGCTTCTAGCCAGCTTGTTTAGCTTTTCAACGTAATCTTCCTAGGTCATCAGCTTGTCATTTATTACCACAAGACCGAGAAGTCCTTTTTCTCTCAAGATGCCATACTTTAGCATAAATATGTCAATGTCTGTTTGGATGCTCTGACATCTTTTCTCCAAATTTAGTATTAGGTTCCTTTTGGTGAGAACCTTTTTAATTTCTATTATTGTTGTTGTTCTATCTTCTATCTCCAGCTCATCAAGATGATATATGTTTTTTCTGTTCAAAAATGTGATCAATTGATTGGCTTCTTCAGGCTTATTTCTATCATACCAGGCAGTAACTCCTCAAAAACAATTCGTTGATTTTCATTCAGGTTGGTCTTTATTATATACATGAGGGAGAGACTATTCATTTCATCTCCCGGTGACTATTCATATTCTTTATTCTTTATTATTTATTTACATCAATTTTAGTTATTCAACCAATCTTGATGATTAGGTGTCAATATTCCCTCCCTTAATCTGAAGGGATGTTGGTGAGTCCAAGCATCGTTCTGAATCTTTCAAGCTTTTCTCTTCCAAGCACTTTGGTGAAGATGTCTGCAATTTGCTCATTAGTGGAACAATGGTGGAGATGGATTGTTTTGGCCTCAACATGATGTCGAATCAGATGATATTTAGTATTTATGTGCTTTGTTCGATCATGAAACTTTGCGTTCTTGGTCAATTTTATTGCCGAGGTATTGTCAATCATGAGTGGAGTTGATTGTACTTGTTTTACCTGCAAATCTTCAAGAATTTTCCTAAGCCACATAATTTCTTTTGTTGCCTCAGTTGCTGCCACATATTCTGCCTCTGTTGTGGAATCTGCTGGAACTGATTGTTTACGTGATCTCCAAGAGACAGCTCCTGATCCAAGACTCATAGCATATCCTAAAGTAGATACCCCAGTTTCTTTGTCTCCATCGAAGTTTGAATCAGAGTATCTAATCAAGCTGAAGTCGTCCACCTGTGTATACTTGATTCCAAAGTCTTGAGTTCCCTTCAAGTACCTTAGAACTCTTTTTACAGCAGATCAATGTCCCCCACAAGGCTTTTGCATAAACTTGGAGAGGATTCCAACAACAAACGAAATGTCTGGTCTGGTAGTAGTTAGGTAGTTGAGACTTCCTACAAGCTGTCTATACCTTGTTGCATCCTCAAATTCTTTTCCTTTAATGGATGTAAGCTTTAAGTTTTGTTCCATTGGAGTAGTAAGAGGATTGCATTCTGTCATGCCAAACTTGTTCAACAGATCTCCAATGTACTTCGGATGTTGAGTTACTTTAATACCAAGATAGTAATGAACATAGCCCAAATCAGTCATTTCAAAACCTTTCTTCAATTCCTTCTTTATGGATGCAATGTAGCTTTCATTATTCCCTGTCATCAAAAGATCATCTACATATACCACAAGATATACAACTGTTTTTCCAAATTTCTTAACAAATAAAGTTGCATCATCAAGGTCATAATGTTTGGAATTGAGTTTCAGAAGATGCTTAGTTAGTTTTTCATACCAGGTTTGCGGTGCTTGTTTGAGGCCATACAAGGATTTCACAAGTTTGCATACTTTATGTTCATGTCATTTCACAGCAAATCCTTTAGGCTGGGACATAAAAACATTCTCTTTTAGATCTCCATTCAAGAAAGTAGTTCTTACATCAATTTGATGGACTTTCCATCCATTCTGAGCTACTAGGGCAAAGAGTGTCTGGATGGTAGCCCATTTTTCCATGGGGGCAAAATTATCCTCATAATCGACCCCTTCCTTCTATGCAAAACCTTTTTCCATGAGCCTGGATTTGTGCTTGTCAAGTGAGCCATCTGCTTTATACTTGTTCTTGTAGACCCACTTGCAGCCAATTGGTTTGGTTCCTAATGGAGGATCAACCAGCTTCCAAGTGCCATTCTTTATCAGGGCATCATACTCCTTTTGCATCGCTTCTTTCCATTCATCATGATAAGCAACTTATTTGAAGGAAGTTGGTTTGAAATCTATAGACAAATTCAATTCACAATCATAAGAAACATCCATATCAACAGGTGAATCAGAGTCATTTACATCACCTCCATTTTGCCAGTTTGAATTTCTAGTTCTTGTCTTTCCAACCTCATCAGGATGACCACTTTCAAGTGTCTTTGTCAGCCACTTTGGGGGACCTTTCTCAGATGGTCCAGGCTGCTCCGTTGATTGAGTTGGGAATGAATCAAGATTGAGTCTCCCAATTCTATCAATCACATCACTTAAAGCATCATCGGTTGTTGGAGTTTCATGCGGGGGAGAGAGTGCTTCAGAAGAAGATTCCACAGGTTGATCTAGTATAAGAATCCCCCCTTCAAGATGTGGAATCTGATTATCAAATTCTTGAAATGATTTTTCATTTGTGAATCTATCCAAGTGATCAATTTGCCACTCAACAACATTGTCAGTTTTGGATGGTTCAAGAAACATTACATCTCTAGATACAACAAACTTTTTATTAACTTCATCATAGAGACGGTATGCTTTGGAGGTGTTTGAATACCCGAGGAAGATACACTTACGACTTCTTGCACCAAGTTTGTTTCTATGTAACTTTGGTATCAAGGCATAACAGGTGGAACCAAAGACCCTGAGATGCTTTACCGAAGGAATGTGCCCATACCACATTTCATATGGAGTCTTGTTTCTAATAGCATTAGATAGACATCTATTCTTTATATATACAACACATAGAAGTACATCAGCCCAAAACATCAACTTTACATTTTTGAAAAACATCATGGAGCGCACCATATTTAAGATTGTCCTATTCATTCTTTCAGCTAAACCATTCTGTTGGGGATTATAAGGCATAGTTGTTTGATGTTTGATCCCATGTTGGCGAAGATAGTTTTCAAATTCATTTGAAGTGTATTCTTTTCCATTATCAGTGTGAATAGAGCCAATATGAGATTGTCCATCATTTTCAATCCATGTATGAAAGTTCTTGAATGTTTGAAAAGCATCAAATTTGTTCTTCAATAAATAAACCCAACACATTTTGGTGTAGTCATCAATAAATGTCATCATATATTTATTTCCATTTTCAAAAGGAATAGGCATTGGACCACATAAATCTGACTGAATGAGTTCAAGTTTTCTATGTGCTCTTGGATGTGAATCATGAAAAGACTGTTTGCTATGCTTTCCTAGAGTACAGGCATCACATTGCTTAAGTTTCCTAGGAATTGTAGGCAAACCAGCAACACCATTTTTCGTCAACAAGTGAAGGCTGTCATAGTTCAAATGTCCAAATCTAGCATGCCATAATAAACTTGATGGAAGTGTACCTTCTTCATAATGGGAGTTGTATGAGAAATTTTGTGCACAAGTAGAGGTACCCTATAGCTTGAAATTCTTTCTTCTTCTATCCCCCTCATGACAAGTGAGTGGTTAGATGCTTTTCTCACCTCAAACTTGCCATCAAACATATGAATGGAGTGACCTTGCTGGCGGATGTGGACCAAGGACAGCAAGTTTCTCTTCAGCTATGGGAGATATAGAACATGATGCAGAAAAAAGTCTGGAAGACCAGGCAATTTAAGCCTGATTGTGCCAAGCCCGGATGGCTTGATTTTTGATTGGTCTGCAAAGCATACTGCTCCATCAACATTGTCAGTAAATTCTTCAAAAAAATATTTTCTATGAGTCATGTGGCAAGTTGCTCCTGAATCAAGCAACCAATCATTTTTCCAAGAAGCAAGTTAAGCATTAAATAAGTCTTCATGTACTCCGATATTACATTGTGCCACAACATAATGAGCGGATTTAGGTGCTTTACCTTTGTCTGTGTCATTAGTTTTACCTTTCTGTTGGTTTCTTTGCTGCTCAATTTTGTCCCAAGGTAACTTGCATGTGGAGGCATCATGTGATCCATTTCTTTTACAGTGTATGCAGTGCAAATCTGACTTTTCTCCTTGAGAGTGTCTACCCCCCTTGCCTCTGAAACATCTTCCTCTTCCTCTTCGACCACCTCTTCCTCTGGAAGAATCTTGGGCAAGATTCTTTTCTTTATGAGCAAGGCACACGGCCTCTTCAAAAGATTCAGGGGTTTTCTTCTTTCCAAAATCTTTCTCTCTTTCAGCAAATTTTCTCACAAGAGAGTCAAAGGTAATATCTTTGAGATTTCCATTTGCTTGCAATGACTCAAGATAATTGGAGTAAATAGGATAAAGTGCCTTGAGAAAAGTGATAAGAGGAATATTCAATTCAACCTTAGTGGATTTGATATCATGCATTATAGATTTTACTTCGGATGCAAGAGCAAGAGGATCATTATTTTGTAATTCAAGGGTGAAGAGTTTAATCATGAGTTGAACAACTTCAAGTGCAGAATGTGAGTCATAGAGTTCTTTCAACTTTTGTAAGGCTTCGAAAGCAGTTGAAAATGGCAAAATATGGCGACTCACCTCTTCACTTACAGATGCTGCAATTAATGCATAGGCTTTGCTGTTCTTATTTTCCCAAATGGCAAACTCTTTGTCTGAGGTAGGTTGTTCTGGCTCTTTGTCTCCATCTCCAACACACACTCCTTTCCACAACTCATTGAAAATGAGGGTGTGTTTTATCATCCAAGACCACTCAGGATAGTTCTCCTTGCCAGTGAGAACTATTCCCACAATGGATATGATTGAATGCATTGTAAAATTTGTGTACTGTAAAAAAATACTTCTGGCAATATACTGTAAAAAATTGTACTTCTGGTGGCAAACTCTATTTAACTTTGAAAAAATAATAATGAGGGATAATTAAAACAGTAGTGTATTAAAACCAGCAGTCTTAAATCCACCATATGAAGTTTCATCACCAAGGAAATACACTTATCGCACCATACGCTACTCCCTTCAATGCATACAAACCAGAGGTCATACGCACCCACATTCCAGCAGCCACACCTCAATGTAGAACCTTAGTTATGCAGCAAATTTTTTTTTGGACATAAAACATTTAATATTATAAAACTTCACTTATGAGCCTTTAAATATGCCACCACTTATAATGACCATAAGTCATCTTTAAAAACTCTATGTTTATATATATGCACCCTTTAAGAACTCAATGGAACACAACTTCACGACTTGTATAATACACGGTCTTCAAAAATGGTTAACGTGCAGGCATCAAAATGATGTATTAAAAAAAGGCAGTGTATTAAAACCAAAACTGGAGCAGGCTTACGATATTCAGCTGAGCAGCATTACCAGCAAGTTCCAAAAACCTCAGCAGCCAGATATTCAGCTGAGCAGCATTACCAGCAAGTTCCAAAACCTCAACAACAAGATATTCAACTGAGCAGCATTACCAACAAGTTCCAAAAACTCAACAGCCAGATATTCAAGAACAGTGGCAAGGTACACCGGAGCACCAGCTCTGATATTCAAACATTTATCTTCATATTGATATATCATATAATATTCAACACACTCTCACGGTGTTCCCACACAGTGCCAAAGTTTAACACACATTTCAACACACTCTCAGGCCACAACACCTCCAGGCAGCAACTAGCTCCAATCAAACTCCTTCAATGTAGTTTACACTTCAACAATGAATGATATTTCACAGGGATTTGACAGAGATGTCAGCCTGCAAAAAATGTAGAACATAGGCAGAATAGGGAGTTACAAAGCAGAGGGAAGCCAAAAATGGCACTGGCTCTGATACCATGTCAGACCAGGCAGTAACTCCTCAAAAACAATTTGTTGATTTTCATTCAGGTTGGTCTTTATTATATACATGAGGGAGAGAATATTCATTTCATCTCCCGGTTACTATTCATATTCTTTATTATTTATTATTTATTTACATCAATTTTAGTTATTCACCCAATCCTGATGATTAGGTGTCAACAATTGCCCAATTCTTCCACTGTCTTGTGGATTGATTTTGTAGCCATTTTGACTAATTTAGTTTGTTCAAAAAAATCTGAACAGAAGGCCAAACATCATTGATGGAATCAATGATGTTAGCCCAAATAATTTCTTTCATATCTCCCAATGGCTCTTGTAATGTTAAGTCCTTTTCAAGGACTTTTATTCTTTCTACCATCCTTTGGTTCTTTTGAGCTTCTTCCTTTTGATGTATTTGTGTAAGTTTACAATTGGTATCTAAAGTTGTCACTTGTTCTCTGAGTTTCTTGAGCTCAGTGGCCTGGATGCTCATTACCTACATGGCCTTGATCAACTCAGTAATCTATTCTATTGGTGTCCCTGTGCTTGTCGATGTACCTGTGCCTGCTGAAGTACCTATTACTGGCAACACTGTAGCTGGTGGAAGTGTAGGTGCCAAGGCAGCTGCCAAGGTGGAGGGCACTACTGTGGAAATTGTAGGTATTACAGTCTGGGGAGTGGTGGCCAAATCACTCTACTTGGACTATATCAAATTATCCAATTATTTTTTAGTTTCCGTCAATTTCTCATTCAAATTAAGGACTAGGTCCATAAGCTCTTCCTCCTTCCGTGTTTCCAACACTTCAGCTGTTTGAGAATGATGTAGAGGAGGAATTTTAAGCTGCTTCTTCAGTGCAGCTATGTCATCATTTTTCTTCTTTATAAGCTTCTCTGCAGCTTTCACATCCTTGGGATCATATCCCAGTTCTATGACCAAGTCCTCTAAGGACTTTATCCTGGTGTCTTTGGCCTGTGAAGAAGCATTCTCCAACTGGAATTGTGCTGATATATTATTCAGCGAATTCTGGAGTTGGTGGGACGCAATTGCTTTGTTGGTCAAAGTGGAGTAAACCATTTCACCAGTTTGCTTATGTAACTCAATTTGGTCAATAGGATGGATATCCTTTGTCTATACATCAAAATATGTTTTTAGGTAATCTACCATTGATTTAGGTTGTTGTGTGGTTGGCTTCAGAAAAATCATCGACATTTTACCTTCTTTTATATCAAAGGCTGAAATTAGCCTTGTTTGGTTTGTTGGAGCCATCTTTAGGTAATGTGCATAGATTTGCACCTTTAGCCTTTCATTCCTTGCCTTGATTTCCTTATACTTTTCTTTGATATCTAAGCTCTGTCCAGTAGGAGCCTTGAAGGAGGACACTTCCACGCTCTGTTGCCTTTCCAACATTTGAGCCTGTGAGGTGGAATGTTTTTGTGTCCCTCCTGAAGGAGTGGTGTGCCTGATTTCTGTCCTCCCTGCTCCTGAAGTTCCTGCTGTCTCCTCATTGTATTCCTGCTCTGAATATGGATTCCACATTTTCCTCTTAGCATAGGTTTGGGCAACAGGCCTACTGGAAGGAGTGGCCTCCTCTCTGTCCCTTTTGAGGCTCCTCTCCTCATTCAGAGTAGTCTGCAAAATAGGAGGATTGCTCATGTTTTTTTCAGGTTGAGCAAGTTCCTCTGAAAGCTCAGGCTATTCTGATTCTTCCGGCTGATATGATTTCCCTACTTACTCTAATGGCCCTGCTTGTTATGATGGCCTTATTTCTGCTGTCTGCCCACTGTGTCCCTGTGATTGTCTCTGATATTGAGACTCTCCTGGCACCTATACAAAGGAATCCTCATCAAGTCTCCTGTCTAAGTCTATTAATACATTATCAACAACAACCTTTGTGCTATCTCGATCTATCAAAGTGTTTTCCACCCATTTAGATTGATTAGCATATTGCTCAATTTTAGGGATTCTATGATGGATGTAAAGAGATATTTTGTTCTTCTGTATCCTATTACAAATGAAATCTAAGGGGTCATAATTCCATATAAAGCTCTGTTTCAGATTGATTAGCATATTGCTCAATTTTATGGATTCTTTGGTGGATGTAAGGAGATATTTTATTCTTCTGTCTCCTATTACAAATGAAATCTAAGGGGTCATAATTCCATATAAAGCTCTGTTTCAGTTTATACCTTTAGAGGATTTCCTATGCTTCCTTTCCTACTTCTCTACTGTTACAAATAAATGGGCCCGACTCATCCTTTATCCTAAGTTTGGTTTTATTCTTGGCTTTCACAAAGTGCACGTCATATGAATTGATCATTTGCCTGTAGTACTCCAGAGCAAACAATCTCATGAGGAGGTATCTAGGCAATTTGTAGGGAGCCAACTCACATCCATAGATTCTGATTTTAGTGTGGTTTTGGTACAAGTACCAATCCCCCACTTTATATTGCTTTGACAACTGTACGACCCTCCCGATGTCTGCATTTATTCTGAGGGGAGGGCTTCCTAGTAGCATAGTTGTCACAGGGTACACAAAGAGGTCTATGAAATCGGTATAGGAGTATTAAGAATCAAATTGATGGATTAAAGAAGTCTAGAAGATCACTAATCTGGGGTTGCCTCTGGTGTCAAGCTTTTGGAGGGCAACTAGAAATCTGTCAGCTTGGTAATACAAGAATAAATGATACAAAAATGAGGAATACTTAAACACTCTTTCATTTTCTAATCTCATGAATTGATCATGCATTTTGTCAGCAATAAACTTAGCATAGTCAAACATGATGGTTGGTGGTTGGCCAAGGGATTAGATGGACATAAATGATATTATGATTTCATCAACAAATTCACTAGTGGTATAGCCTAGCACACTGGATATCATATCTATGATGTCTCGGCCAAGATTGGAGAATATAGTCCACAGGTAAGGGGGAGATTCCTTTGGGGTGTACTATTCTTCTCTGATGAAGTTCTAGAATAATTGAGCCATTCTGATTGATGTGAGGGTAGGATATCTATTCAGCATATCTCCAATGGAAAGGGGAGTCAGACTTTGGCTTGGTTGTAATTGCAGCATTTCATTAATAGATTCGACAGTAATGGTAAATAGAACAGACTGGTCAGGGGTTCTCACTGCCCTTTGGATAGGAGCATAGTTCATGTGGAAGTAATGTACAATCTCTGGGAATATATGCACTCTGGGGAACTGGTACTTGGGTAAACTTGATTCCCAAAGTCCAATGGAGTCTGCATGATTCAGGTACTGGTCTCTGTACTTGCAGAATAGTTTCAAAGGGGATTTTGAGACAGAAGTATCTTTAATCTGGAAATCTTTGTCTGCAAGTGGGAGATGGTCTAAATCCCTATGAGGAGTCATAATGGGCATGATATTTAGTGCAATTGGGGCATCCATCCTTGGTTCTTGTGGATTCAAGGATGGGGCCAAATGGTTTCAGTGAAATTGGGAAAATTTGGTCTATTTCAGAGCGTTTTAGGATCACTAGGTAGCTTAATTTACTAAATTACTTAGTATTTAAACCAATTTAGTTAAGGTTCAACAAGAAAACAGGGTTCCTTAGTGGAAATGGGGTAAATTTCTAGTTTCAGCTTTCGAATGGAGTAATGGAGACTACGAGTCTACAAGGTGGTCTGGAGTTCAGCAACTTTGGTAAGTTGACGGTTGGTAGCGGGTTGACAGTTGAACGTACTTTATGCTTTGCATGGAAGTCAGAATGTTCTTTTTCACGATAAAACCAAAAAAAACTATAAGTTTTTTGGTTTTATGCATAAATTCAATGATATTGGCGGGTACATTGGGAAAAGGACAGTTGATGCCAACGAGGGATGTGACATTTTGGTGTGTAGCGGAGGTGGTAAGCGGAATCCATCGTACTGATTTTTGGGATAAGTGGTTTTAGGGGGAGGCCACCTGATGCCACTCATCGAGCGCCATGTAGTGACGGGGTGAATAATGAAACTTCTCACATCGAGTGGGTAAAGGTCAGCTTTCGGGGGCCGTCCGATACGAGCGTCAACCATTGGATCTGAAGGGGTCAGATCGCATGGTGATCAAGCGATGATTTGATCAGATAGTTAATGGACGGGCCCGATGGGGTTTTAATGCGCAAAAGGATTAATAACTGCGGATTAGGGAGGCTTAATGACATCAGGGGTGATTTGATTGGTGGGGCAGATTATTAATTAATCGCTGATTGATTAATTAATCTCTTTAACTTAGCAGGGGGTCAAGGTTACTAATTAGTCGTTGATCGACTTAATTAATCCCTTTAAACTATTCATTTAATAAGGTTTATGTTTCAAACCTCTAGGGCGGGATATTATCATATGGGATTTAATAAAATATATGGGAAAGGGTTAATTTTTGGGAGTTAATAAATATAATCAAAATTAAAGGTTAATATGAAATGAAAGAGGGAAAGTGGATTTTGCACTAAGTATATTGTGTTTGAAATTTATTTACATATTCGCATTTACACATTATAACTTAGGATATCTGCATATTTGCAGGTTTTTTGTGGAAAAATGGGGTTTTATATGGGGGTAATTACTTTCCCTAGGTAAATGGTGATTTCACCTTAGGAAAAGGGATTTTTTTAGGTGAAATGAATGAATTATGGAGGGAGTGAATGTTGGTAAGGGGGTTTCAGTACTAAGACCCTATAAGTTATTGAGCCGAGGTTCTGGTCCCTCCGGAAGTCAAAGAAATGGTCTAAGCACCTTTAACTTAAGGTTTTAGGCACTTTTGACAGTGCTTGTGGGAAATTAGTGAAATTAAAGGTAAAATGAATGGGGAAATTAATCACTTGACTTTATAAATGTTCAATTATCGTCCATACTTTAGCAACTTGATGATGAAAGTAAATGATATGATTTTATCCAAGCAATCACCATAATTCTGCAACCATACAACTACTTACCCATCTACTCATCCTACCATTTTTTCTACTCTTTATTAGGGTGCACTTAAGCTGGCAAACCCTTATCAAAACTTTTCTTTTCTTTACAATAGAACTCTATCTAAGGCTATCCTTATTACATCCAAGGGCTTATATTAAATTGTTGAGCTCCTTTCATTTACTCTACCTAACTACTTATCTGCCAAGATTAAACAGTTTGGTTAGATTTTATTCTCTATCTCTAAGCATGAAATTCAAAACATGGAATAACCAAGATTAAACTGTTTGGTTACCATGGATTGTGGCATAAATAACAAGTTGCACACAATCATTATTGTAGAGAAAAACAAATAGCAGTGGCATTTGGACTTACACACTTTCATGGTCTTTTTATTTTTCGTTTGGGTTCATTTTTCATCTTCTTTGACCTTTTTCCTTCTTCTTGTCCTTTGATTTTTCTTTTAGGACATACCCTCTTTACATTTTTTAAATTTTTTGATTTTTTGAATAGGGAAAACATTTGCAGAAAGGAAAGGTATGTACATATTATAGATTTGACCTCAGATATTCAAAAAATATGACACCTATTGGTATAGGAACATAACAGTGGCTCCACTTGGGGATGGAATTTCCTGGTGAAATGTCAAGAACTAGTAGATCAATGGCCTTCAGAATTTCTGTGTTTTTACTCTGCAACTTTCCCTTTTACTTTGCTTTTTTATTGATATTTATTAATAGTGAAACTTTTGAAGCTTAGGGCCTTCACTTTGGGCTTCAAATCCAAAATTTACCATCCAATCCACACTAAACTTTATGAAGGATATAATATGTAAAAGTAATTAGTGGAATTAGTGACTAGGATCTATATAGTGCTTAAGCATTCAACCATTTACTGGTCCTCCTACTTCTACACCATCCAATTCTTTAAGGAAACAGGCATTATTACCTCTGAAAACATAAATAATGTAAGGACCTTTCCATAGGAAGTCGAACTTCCCATGTTTCCCTTTATCTTCCCTTCTTGAGTCCCATTTCAAAACTTTATCCCCTAGATAGAAATCTTCTGCCTTGGTTCTTTTGTCAAATGCTTTCTTGATTCTCTCCTGCACAACTTGGGACCTGATGTATACTTGCTCCCTAGTTTGCTGCAAATGAATTGTCTGGTTGATCCTTCTCTGAATATCATTTGGCTCCACCTGTGCTTCTTGGAGTAGTTTCATCACTGGGGTTCCCAAAGAAGATGGGAAGATAGCCTCCATTCCATAGACTAGCTGATATGGACTAGTACCAATAGATTTCTTCTTGGTCAGCATGTCTACCCACAAGGCATTTACTAGTTTCTTGTTCTACGTCATCTTATTATCTTCTAACAATTTTTTGATGATATTCATTAAGCTCTTATTGGAATATTTTGCAAGTCCATTTCCTTGGGGATAGTAAGTTGTGGAATGACCTAGGGTTATATGGTATTTGTTGCAGAAATCAATCATCCTTTTTGATTTAAAGGTTTTTGCATTTTCTATGATGATTTTGGTGGGGTAACCGAATCTGGACAGAATGTTGGCCTCAAGAAAACCTAGTATTACAGTATTAGTGGCTTGTCTTTAGGGTATGGCTTCTATCCACTTTGTAAAATAATATGTGGCAGTTAAGATCCATCTATGTTGGGCAAAGAGAAGGGGATGAATTTCACCATTGAAGTCAAGACCCCACTATTGAAATGGTGTTTTAGTAGATATAGTTTTCAAAGGTAATGGAAATAGTTTTCTTTTTCCTTCAAAAATTTGACATTTGTGACATGAGGTTACAAACTTCTTTACATCAGCAAACAAAGTGGGACAATAAAAACCAACCCTTAAGATCTTATCTATTGTTGTCTTCCAATAGAGATGTCTCTGACAATCACCTGCATGAAACGCTTGCAAAATTTTATCAGATTCTTCCTTTAATAAGCAATTCAGAAAGATGCCTTCATGATTTTTCCAAAATAAGGCATTGTCAATTATGCAAAAGTTTAAAGATTTCATCTTTAAGAACCTACTTTTAGTCCTGGATAGCTCTAGAGGAGCTTGATTTGTGGAGTTGCCATCTCCTCTTCCTTATCCAGTTCTACAATGAAGTTTATGTCTAGGGCTGTCACACGGAATTTGTCAAGGGTGCGGACACGACTGACCTTCCTAGAAGTCTAAGACGTTCTAATGACAAACAAGACAAAATGGAGTGATCTTTCTCTAAATACACCTTTTACAACATGAAAACTACAAGTGTTTAGGCTTACCTTATTCCAAAACGCTGTTGTTGAAGTCCGTTCTTGACGATCCGGATGAGCTCCTCCTTCAAGTCAATTCCTGCAACCACAAACAATCAAACAATTACCAAGCACTTGCATTTCATATAATAAAACATATATTCAACATGCAGACCAAGGAACACATGAAATAACTCATTAACACAAGCTATTGAGAAAAATAAACCAGTTTGTATTAATAACGAAACAAAGAAACTCTTACAACCTGGCCTTGGTGTTGTGCAAGTTCCTCCCAAGGTCCATCAAGGGTTTTCCTCTACTTTGACAAATCTCACCCTCTCCCAAGTAGAATCAAGTGAAGACAATCTCTCCTCACAAAGGCTCTAATGGAAGACCTAAATCCTGCAGCATTTACCCAAAGAAAATGTATAGCTCCAACCTCTTCTCCTTCTGGCTCAATGCCTTTATTTATAGTGCTGTAAAGAGGTTATTCAGGTCCACTATCAATGGGATCATCCCCCTCTTTGGGTGGGATAGCTCCCTTATTGATGGGATAAGTTCCTCCTTAATAGAGATACATGAACCAACTGGAGGCGCATCCGTTTCATCAAACTGACCTCTAGAATGTTCTAGAAGTAACCACAAGTAACTTTTTCAAGATAAAACTCGCGCATTTTGCCTTTTACAGAGGGACGCACCTGTCCCTTAACATACAGAGCGTCCATGGACGCAGATTTTGTGAACATGGTCAGCGTCCCCGCAGGTAAGGCTAGAGAGAACCTGCGACCCCAGAGATAAACATAGTTTTTACAAGACTTTCTCTCTTCTTTGAGTTTGAGATGGATAACAGAGGCATGAGACTTGCCTAAGAGGGTAGCATGACTGTTGATTTGAGCCATACTAACTGTAAGTAGTCAAGGTGACATTTTTTAGTGTAACAGATTGCCCCCTAAAGTGCGAAGCCTGGAATAGAATAGGGTTTTGTAATTCTAGGAAGGGTGAAGCGCTTTATCATTTCAAGGATTGTCTTGTGGATGGCCTGGTTGGAACCTGCAATTTTCAACACAAAATACATGGATAAGATTATATCATCACTGAGGTAGGCATTCCCATACTCAGATTCAAAACTTTAACTAATGGACTAACTATTCTGATACAGGAATGATCTTGCAGTACATCATTTTTATAGACTTTTGTAGACACAGTATGGACGCAGCCATCTGTTTATGATTAGTCTACATAGATAATGAATACAAAACTCCTCGCAGCCTGGATGGTAGAAACTAGATCCAGGGTCTTCACTTCTACTTCCCGAATTGGTACGATTCTAGCCATGTGATTAAATGATTCGATGTCGAACATGTTAGAAACCACTTGATTACCAGTCGATGATGTAAACTGTTAACAAGCGTGAGAGAGACCACCAGTAATGTCAATGGTTCTCAAAGTACCAAGCACAACCCGTGAAATGTGAATAGATGTTTTGATGTCGAACATTTCACGGAATCCTTTGATCGAAAGTCAATGATGTAAACTGACGTCAAAGGCGAGAAACCTGCCATTGATGCATGCAGATTTCAAGGTACTGTCAATTCCTAAGTCATCTTTCTAGATAATGTGACCTAAAACATATATTCAACATGCAGACCAAGGAACACATGAAATAACTCATTAACACAAGCTATTGAGAAAAATAAACCAGTTTGTATTAATAACGAAACAAAGAAACTCTTACAACCTGGCCTTGGTGTTGTGCAAGTTCCTCCCAGGGTCCATCAAGGGTTTTCCTCTACTTTGACAAAGCTCACCCTCTCCCAAGTAGAATCAAGTGAAGACAATCTCTCCTCACAAAGGCTCTAATGGAAGACCTAAATCCTGCAGCATTTACCCAAAGAAAATGTATAGCTCCAACCTCTTCTCCTTCTGGCTCAATGCCTTTATTTATAGTGCTGTAAAGAGGTTATTCAGGTCCACTATCAATGGGATCATCCCCCTCTTTGGGTGGGATAGCTCCCTTATTGATGGGATAAGTTCCCCCTTAATAGAGATACATGAACCAACTGGAGGCGCATCCATTTCATCAAACCGACCTCTAGAATGTTCTAGAAGTAACCACAAGTAACTTTTTCAAGATAAAACTCGCGCATTTTGCCTTTTACAGAGGGACGCACCTGTCCCTTAACATACAGAGCGTCCATGGACGCAGATTTTGTGAACATGGTCAGCGTCCCCGCAGGTAAGGCTAGAGAGAACCTGCGACCCCAGAGATAAACATAGTTTTTACAAGACTTTCTCTCTTCTTTGAGTTTGAGATGGATAACAGAGGCATGAGACTTGCCTAAGAGGGTAGCATGACTGTTGATTTGAGCCATACTAACTGTAAGTAGTCAAGGTGACATTTTTTAGTGTAACAGATTGCCCCCTAAAGTGCGAAGCCTGGAATAGAATAGGGTTTTGTAATTCTAGGAAGGGTGAAGCGCTTTATCATTTCAAGGATTGTCTTGTGGATGGCCTGGTTGGAACCTGCAATTTTCAACACAAAATACATGGATAAGATTATATCATCACTGAGGTAGGCATTCCCATACTCAGATTCAAAACTTTAACTAATGGACTAACTATTCTGATACAGGAATGATCTTGCAGTACATCATTTTTATAGACTTTTGTAGACACAGTATGGACGCAGCCATCTGTTTATGATTAGTCTACATAGATAATGAATACAAAACTCCTCGCAGCCTGGATGGTAGAAACTAGATCCAGGGTCTTCACTTCTACTTCCCGAATTGGTACGATTCTAGCCATGTGATTAAATGATTCGATGTCGAACATGTTAGAAACCACTTGATTACCAGTCAATGATGTAAACTGTTAACAAGCGTGAGAGAGACCACCAGTAATGTCAATGGTTCTCAAAGTACCAAGCACAACCCGTGAAATGTGAATAGATGTTTTGATGTCGAACACTTCACGGAATCCTTTGATCGAAAGTCAATGATGTAAACTGACGTCAAAGGCGAGAAACCTGCCATTGATGCATGCAGACTTCAAGGTACTGTCGATTCCTAAGTCATCTTTCTAGATAATGTGTCGATGTCGATAGAAAGCGACCCGTTGCAGGCAAGCCCGCAACACGAAATCATTGTTCAAGTTGAAGAAATGTTGCTGTAAGGACTGACTCAGGGATGGTCAAATGGATGACAAGTATTTTGCAGATGAAAGTTTTGCTTGCAGACCTCTTGAACACATAACGACACAACAGATGGCTTGGTGACGAATAACTCAAAGTTAATCCCCGAAACCCGGTTAAAGACTTTCAAAGTGATTTGGTCAACTGTGAGGTAAAAGATTTCCCAACCCAGGTGAATGAAAAGTGTCGTGTTCAAGAGTGGTAATAAAGTTTCTTCTGAGACAAAAGGTGACAAACAGGTTCATTCTTCTCTCTTTTCCCCCACCATTTCTGGCAAGTACCTCTTTATTTTTAACAAGCTTGAGGAGGATAACATATGCTTGATTATAAGCTCATCCTTCGGACGAGTCCAACCTAGTTTAAATTCGAACCCTAGGAAGGAGTGGTTCGTTCCTGTTTGTAATTGAACAGGTCCTCTACTGTAAAAGTTTAACGAGCCCAGTATAGGAGAAACTCGGCGTTTTTCAATTTTAGAGAGTCTGAAAAAACTAAAGGAGACTCCACGTTGAACTTTTTCGTATATTTGTGTCCCTCAAGCCCGAAAAAGTATAAAATAATACCTGGGGGAACCGCTTGATCTTGCGACCAAGGAGTACTTTCATAATAGTGTCGTTGACCTGAAAAGTAAAAAGCGATCAAGGACACGTCGTTTTATTTCCTTATCGAGTTCGAAACGACAAAAACCCGGCAATCTTTTCCTGATTTTGCGGTCAGAAAAGAGCTAAAAGGGGACCGTCTTTTAATTCCGTTTTAACGAGTGAAAAAGAAACACTCGGCGATCTTTTCATGTTTTAGGAGTCAGAAAAGGGCTTAAAAGATGACTCTGATATTTTTGTTTGTGAAAAATTACAATTTCCCTCGAAATCCCTTTGTCCTGCACAAAAGCAACACATTACTCATACCTGTTTAAAATAGGCAAAAATACATTCAAAAACATCTTTTCATGGTAAAAAATGAACTAATTCATCCAAAAAACCTATAAAAAGACCTTTTACCATGTCATTTTTACCGTTTCACTGTTGAGGTTGAAAAAGGAGCTTTTGACAAGAAACTTCCCGTGGTCGCTGCGGAAAATCTGACCGTCGGAATCGAACGCCGTCTCATCCAGGTATTTTACACATCCTACTCTGCATTTCTATCCGTTTAGAATTAATTTTTAGGTCTTAGTTTCATTTTTTGGGGGGTTTTGGTTTTGGAATGCGCCTCTCGGCGGACGCAGGTGCCCTTCGGGTGACCTGCGTCCCCCGACTTTTTCTCATACGGGAAAACGGTCGGAAGACGCAGCCCGCCTTCAGGCCAGCTGCGTCCGGGCGCCCTGTGCTACAAAGCCGGGGTGCGTCCTCCGAGAAACGCGCATTTCAAAACCCCAACTCTCTCAAAAAACCACCAAAAATTCCCAAATCAATTTCTAATTGCTATTTTTGATATGCAGGGCATTAATCATGTTAGACTGGAGAGAAAGAGAGCATGTAGAGGAAGATGAAGCTGCAATAAATCATCAACCTTCCCTGGATGCCCTAAGAGCATGCGGATTATACAAATATTGGA
Organism: Pinus tabuliformis; assembly: GCA_031772625.1. Taxonomy (NCBI): domain Eukaryota; kingdom Viridiplantae; phylum Streptophyta; class Pinopsida; order Pinales; family Pinaceae; genus Pinus; species Pinus tabuliformis. The sequence goes on along the minus strand of CM062814.1, from coordinate 274,959,557 downwards.
CCATACCGGGCATGAGGGGCCAGGTAAGATTCTTGGAATGGCTGGTTGAGCGATGGAACGTACAAGAACAATGCTTTTACATAGGAGGGCACCAGCTCGAGATAGAGCCCTCGGATGTATACTTTCTCACTGGCTTGCCAAACAGAGGTGAGCAACTCAGTCTTGCGGGGACTAGGCCGGGTGGCCAATCCCTTGATAGTCTCCGCGAGGATTGGTGCACACGTGGGGCTCACCATTCAAAAGGCATAGAGATAAAACACATCACTCTACCGGAACTCAAAGTCATAGCGTTCACGGTTACCAGAATTTGCGGCGCGGCCGCTTTACACATTGCTTCCGGATCCCAAATGCGGATGGCAATTGACTGTTACCAAGGCACCATTTTCAACTGGTGTGAAGCTGTGTCGGCTCATATGAAGAGCCAACTGACCAAGGCAAAGAACGGACGACTAAAGACTTTTGGATATGGGCCTATAGTCGTGAGCTTTGCCTTGGAGAGAATTCCAATGCTGATCCCTCAGCAACTCACTGTTGATATCTTGGGTCCTCAGCAGCCAAAGCTGATACGATGGGTTGCGGTGATGGCCCGGCATCCTGACGAGGGCGCGACAGTAGTTCGATTCTCAGATAGTTATTTTGACTGGTTAGAGGGCCAGCTTTTTGTGATACAGGACTTTCCGTATGCCGGAATGGATTTCAGAGGTGATCCGGACATGGTTCTTCCACAGGGAGAACAATGGGACGACAGAGGTACTTTTTATTTTCACAAGTTTTCTAGTTATGTATTTTTTGTATTTTTTATATATATCGTCTCAAAACTAATAGTAAACTTTTTCAAAATGCAGATGTTGGTCCACAGCGTCCAGCCAACCTCCGGCCTTATGATAGACTACATCCAGCTGCACCGGTACCGGCCCCACAGGATGCGACAGCAGAAGTACTAGCTGAGTTGGAGCATGATCTAGAGCGTCTCACGGCAGATATACCTGAGACTACTATGGACGACATTCCTATCAGGCTTCAGCGCTTCGTAGTCGCGGTCCCTGGACCGTTTAGGAGATTTTTGCGTAAGGTAGCCCGCGCAGTGGTGTCGTACAGAGAGCACCACCAGTGATTGACTAGTCACTTTTGTAGTCACATGTGACATTTTTGACTTTTTGTACTATCATTTTGCCGATCATAAGGTGTTTTAAACCTATGATCGAAGACGATGTATATATTTTTTGACACACTTCTATCTATATATATCACTATTACCGGCTTATCTTGTTTAACATGTATGATGAAATGTTTTTAAATTTACTTGCATGATTATTATAAATGTCTGTCCAACACTCGAGAAGCAATTGCATCTGCTAATGTATTCAAAGACCTTGGAATATGTTGATATTCAATGTAATCAAATTCACGTTCCAAGAGACGCACTCTCAAAAACAACCTTAATAACACAGGATTTCTAATGGCATAAACTCTATTAAGCTGTAATACAACAAGTTCAGAATCTAACCTCACTATCAAACGTCGAATTCCAAATGAAATAGATTCGGATAATAATTCAACCACTGCACTGTATTCTGCAATGTTATTCGTTGTTTGACCGAGGCTTACCCCATGCATAGAAACTAACTCGTCAGAGGGCGAATAGATAACCCAAGCTGCGGAAGAGATATTCCGTGTATTACGACAAGCACCATCAGCAAATCCAATGTATGTTTGGAGAGGCGTCGACATCTACAATATCAAGAGTAAAACCAAGATAAGCCAGAATAATGACGAAAAACCACACTCGCTAAGCTAAGCACACTGACTAAACTAACACACTTGCTAGCTAGAAAGGAAATCTAACCTATCTAAAAATTTCTCCATACCCATCATTTTAAGCATAATACCTCTTTAGGTAAAGTCCATTTCTGGGTTTACCCAAAGAGTCCCCATCAAAATCAACTAACTCATAAGCCCCTTTTGCTAGCTTTCGCTTTACAATGTAGGGCCCATGCCACATGGGAACGAATTTTCCGGCACCTAGCTTATCGTTAGCTTGATCATATAATAGTACTAGGTCTCCTTCCGAAAAACTTCGAGGGGTTACATTTTTATCGTACTGAGCTTTCATTCGTTTCGCGTGAGTCTCGATAGCTAAAGTAGCGTCACGTCGAGTCTCATCTAATTTAGCCAAGTATAATAACCGTTTCTCCTCTTCGGAAGTAGCTGGAAGTAATTCGACAGCCATTTGAAGTGATGGGATTTCGCATTCAATAGGTAACACAGCTTCTAAGCCATAAACTAGCTGGAAAGGGGTGAAACCTGTTGAATTTTTCACTGAAGTTCGATATGCCCATAGCGCCGAAAATAACATGTTATGCCAATTCGTTCGATGGATACCAATGATCCGTCGAATCATGATGACTAGAACTTTGTTGATTGACTCAACCAAACCGTTGGCTTGCGGATAATAAGGAGTAGAGCTATCGTGGCGCAAACCAAGCTGGCTTGTAAGCTCAGTCATCATGACGTTTCGAAAATGGCTCCCATGGTCAGTAATGATTGCTTGTGGGACACCAAACCTAGTTATGATATGATTGAATACGAAAACTGCAGCTGTCTTGCCGCTTGCGTCGAATGTAGGCATCGCCTCGGCCCATTTTGTAAAATAATCAACCGCGAGGATGATATACGCATGCCCCCCGGCCGAGTGAGGGTTACAAGTAATAAAGTCAATGCCCCATTTGGCGAATGGACCAGCGGCAATTATAGGGTGGAGAGGAGCAGGTGGAGCGCGCATCTTTCGATCAAACACTTGACAGTTGTGGCATGTTCTGACAGCAAGGATACAATCTTTAAACATAGACGGCCAGAAATAGCCAGCGCGCAACACCTTCTGAGCTGTGGCATACCCAGACATATGACCGCCACATGCTCCAGAGTGACAATCATTCAAAACTCTCTCAGCCTCTTCGTGAGTTAAACAACGTCGAAAAACTAAGTCTGCCCCCCGGCGATAAAGTGTATCTCCAATAATTCTGTATTGCTGGGATCGAAACCGAATTTTTCGACGGTTTCCTTGGAAGCTTCAGGCCGAAAGGTTTGGGTTTGGAGATAGATGATTATATCCCCATACCACGGATCTAAAGTGCTAATAAGAAACAAAGATTCGTCCGCAATGGACTCCTCTGCCACAGTCTCTGTGTCAGCACTCGGGAAATCACACATCAATTCCGCAAAAACTAAAGATTTCTTAGACTTGGACTTCTCGAACTCCAAGTCGAACTCTTGCAGGATAACAATCCATTTAGAGTACTTGCCCCCTAGCAGTTGTTTTGTCAAAATATAAATCATAGGGTTGCAATCCGAAATAACTGTAGTCTTGCGGAGAAGAATGTAGTGACGAAAACGCTGGACAGCTTGAACGGCTGCCAGGGCCAATTTCTCCACATGCGAATATTTTAACTCAGTGGGATTTAAGGTTCTACTAAGATAATATATCACATGCTCTGCTTTGAATTCATCTTCTTGAACTAACACCATTCCAATGGTGGAATGCGAAGCTGCGAGGTATAAGAAGTAGTCCTGGTTGTAGTTGGGAGGATGCAATAACGGTGCATGGGTCAACGCGTGTTTTAATGCATCAAAAGATTGTTGGGCAATCTCGTCCCAAAAGAATTGTGCGTTCTGTTTCAACAACCGTGTAAAACCTTTAGTGACCTCGGCGTAGTTTGGGATGAATCGGCGTAAAAAGTTCGCTTTCCCTTGCAAACTTTGGAGTTGGCGCAAACTCGAAGGAGGAGGCAATTTGATGATAGCCTCGACTTTCGAGGGATCGACGCGAATGCCGGCTTTTGAAACAACAAATCCCAGCAATCGACCTGTTTCTATACAGAAAACACACTTGTGGGGATTCAACCGAATTCGATAATGCCTACACCTCATAAAGATTGCTCGTAGGTGGACAAGGTGATCAGCTCGTTGTAAAGAATGAGCAGGCAAATCATCGAGATAGGGTTGCACAATGTGCTTGATGTCATGAAATGCATAAGACATCGCCCGTTGAAAAGTGGCCCCGGCATTCTTAAGTCCAAAAGGTAATTTGCAATAAGCAAATGTCCCCCATGGACAAATGAATGCCGTTTTTGGTTGATCGGCAGGTAGAATATTGATTTGATTATAGCCTGAGAAACCATCCATGAAGGAAAACATCTCACTTCCGGCACAATCATCAATAATTTGATCGATATAAGGCGTAGGATAGTTGTCTTTTGGACAAGCTCGATTGATATCCCTATAGTCGATACAGATTCTTATTGTTCCTTGTTTTTTATTGACGGGAACAATATTCGATACCCAATCCGTTAACGGGATCGGATAAATGAAACCTGCTTTCAACAGCTTTTCGACTTCTGCTTTAATCGCAGCCGCTTTTCGAGGGTGAATCTGACGCAACCGTTGCCGAATGGGTTTAGCATCCGGGTAGGTTTTGATTTCATGAACAACAATGGCAGGATCAATTCCCGGCATTTCCTCGTAAGACCAGGCAAACACGTCGCGGAATTCTTGGAATAGGGCCTTGTAAGTTTGGATTTCTTCTTCAGTACATGCGGCACCTATATGAATGTTCTCCTCGATTCCGGGCTTCACTGAAATATCAATGGGAATAGTACGAGAAATATTCCCTAAATTCAGCTCTGAATCAGAATGTTTCGTTGGATCCTGAGCGTCTTTGACATATTCAGCGGTAAAGATAGATGAAAAATCATTTTCAAATGCATCATCCTTAGGTAAAAACGAAGATCTGTGATGGAGATCTTCCCATGGTAGATCATCTACACTTAGGATTTCGCGAAGTTGTTCGTCAGATGACACTTCTTCGGGAAACGTTATCCGTTCTAAGGGTGAGGTGAAAAGTGACTCTTCACTGACCACATTCATTTGGTCGGTTTCGGTTGAATGAAAGTCGGTAAAAGACATAAGAGCTTCATAAGCAATCTCATACGGACTCAACGGCATAACATCACCGAGTGAGTCTAGCTCAGAGTCAGAGGGAACATACCAAGGATCATCATAAATAATGTTTTCTGACGTGATCATATGAATTGTTGCAAACGAAGGGTCTGCATTGAGTGGAGGGAGAGGAAAAGTTCCCAGTAAACCGGAATCCTTAACTAAACCTACACCAATGTCCCTATAAGGGATTGTCGTTTTACCAACATGCTGGATAGTTTCTGAAGAGGTTGGGTCGGATGAAAAGTATGTCAGCTGATCAATAGTCACGATCTTACCGTTATGTGGAAACTTAATGACTCTGAAGACCGATGAAACGACCGCTGTCATAGCATATGACCAACTTCGACCCAAAAGAAGGTTGTAGTCTAGAGGGGCATCAACCACTTCCACATCCAGACTAACGGTTTTACCTTCGACCCCTATAGGCAATTCTTGTAGAATACCAAACGGACGGAACCCACGGCCATCAAAGGCCTTAAGGATGGTGGGGGATTGGTTCAACGAAGGAGAACCAAGCGATCTCCAACATTGAATCGACATAATACACGTAGAAGCTCCCTCATCAATCACAGTCCGATGAATAGGCCTGTTTTTGACTATCACTGGAATTTGGAAAGCCATTTGATGGGGGAGACGCGGTGTACTACTTTCTAGATCAAAGATCATTAGGTTCGGGTCCTGAACATCGACAGCTCCAATAGCCGACAAAAGCAATTTTCGTTGCGCTGGACATGATTGCAGCACTTCGAGTGCCGACATTGCTGAAGGTGAAACAGCTAAGTCTTCAACAATGTTGTAATTCTGGGCTGCTCTCGCATGTGGATTGAAAGCAGACCTTCGAAGTACACCCTTGGCGGGCGGCTTAATCACTAAGTCTGGGTTAGGTTTTTCGATCTGTAGTGGATCGGAACCAGGAGCTGAGGTTGATGGGTTAGAGTGAGAAGATTCTGCTTCCTTACCATCAACAGGAGCCTTACTACCATAATCTTGCGATCGAGTCGCAATCCTGACATGAGACATCATCAAAATGGGTTCTTCACTGGCATTCGAAGAAGAACCTATCATCTTATTCTCCTGCTCTGGAAATGGATTTTTTAACACAGCAGGAGTGGGAGAACCTTTGACTATTTTCACTACCTCGGCCCGATGAGGGCAGTCTCTCGTAAAATGATCTTCTTCACAAATAAGACAAGGATATCGAGGTTTGCGTTTTTCGTCATTGGTTTCCGACTTTTCCGTTTTCTCCTTTGGAGCCTTGTCTGCTTTAGCCTTCTTCTTTCCTTTCTTCTTTCCACCGTTTTTTGATTTGGCCGTAGATGACTCTACAGCGTGAATGTCGGCGGTAAGTTCAGGAGGAGAAGACTCTCCTGTCGGAGAATCAGGCAAAGTGATAATTGGAGTATTGGAGGTCTTGGAAGACTTCTTCTTACTCTTCGTAGTCACGATACCAATCATACCATCAGCGGCATGAGATCCCGAAGGAGCAGCAGCGATTTGGTTTGACTTTGGAAGATCCGGAATTTTCTCGTGTAACGTACCCGACTGAGTGTAAACTAAGTCAAGGTATTGTGCCTGAGCAATGACTTGCTCCTCAGTAACTACTCCGGCCTTAGCTACATCTTCAGTAATTCTTGGTAATAATGATTTGACAAACCATTCAGCTAAGATTTGGTCCGGGATAAAAACTTTCACTAATCTTCTTCGACGTCTCCACTCATGGATGTGATCAGAAATGTACGTGGATGTCGATTGTTTTAGCGAAGTTAATAATTCTGTACCATTATCGTATCTGACTGGTAACTGAAAATGAGTTAAGAACGAGGTAGCTAACTGGCTAAAGTTGTAAAAAGAGGCCCGTGGTAACTCAATGTACCACTTGGCTGCGAGACCAATGAGTGTACGCTGGAAAAGACGTAAGCGGATGGAATCATCTGAGATGGAATTTGATGCACACCAGAGGTGGTAAGTCATCACGTGATTAGACGGATCCTCTCCAGACTTACCTTCGAACTTGGGTATATCGCTGGGCAACTTATTTGGCATTGGCGGCCAGAACTGAAGATATTGAATTGGATCGTTCGTTAGGCGCGTCAAGTCGGGTAAATCTAAAGTCGCAATAAACGGTAACTGCCGGTTAGGATCTCTAAAACTCTGAGTCACAATACCAGCCCCAGGAGGAGGATATCCAGGATAACTAGGAACAGGAGTCGCATTTGGGATATTATATCCTCCTGGAAAACCAGGATTAACCGGACCGTACTGGGGTTGCTGAGGTTGTTGATAAGTGTACCCAGGATACGGTTGATACTGGTAAACCGGTTGTTGGGCAGCTTGCCCAGGTTGATACTGTCCCTGGTACGGAGGTTGAACAAATTGAGGTTGAGTAGTAACAACCGTACTTGTACCAGGTTGGCCTGCAGGCATCTGGACTGTGGTTTGAACCGTGGGTCCAGACAACGGTACAGATGTCTGAGGAGTGGTTACAGGGACAGTAGAAACCGGAGCTGCCGATACTCCAGAAGTAAGCATGGTAGATGAAGCGGTAGTTGCTGCAGCCGTGTGAGGTGGAGTACCAGGTGCAATTGGCGGCTGAGTAACTACGGAAGTTACAGGGGTCTGAACACTTGACTGGACAGGTTGCGGTTGCTGGGGTGGACCAGGAACTGCAGGTTGTCCTGCTTGAGGTACCGACTGTATACTTGGTTGCGACATCTGTTGACCCTGTGACGGATCCCATGTTAACATTCCAGGGTATTGACTCGTAACAGGTTGAGGATACTGAGATCCATAGCCGTATTGAGGATAGGGTTGATAACTGTAAGGTGCAGTCCCATATGATTGCCCTTGAGGTGGTTGATAACCTTGACCAGGGTATTGACCCGTAGGTTGATAACCTTGAGGTAAATACGAATACTGGGGTTGACCTTGACCTTGAGGTTGGTATCCTTGAGGTTGATACCCTTGGGGTTGATACCCTTGGGGTTGCCATCCTTGAGGTTGCCATCCTTGAGGTTGATATTGATACTGAGGTTGACTTTGGGGTACATATTGAGGCTGGGGTTGATACCCTTGGGGTTGCCCCCCAGTCACGAATGAAGTACCTTGAGGTTGCCCCCCAGGCATTAACGAAGGTTGCCCCCCAGGCGGTAATTGGCCACCTTGAGGTTGGTTAATGGGAGTTGAACCTGACATCATATAAACGTCACCTATACTCAATGGTACATTACCACTGTTTCCAACTAATAACCCATGATCAATGGGTTGAGGAGATGCTCCCGCAAAGGTACCAGAAAGTGATTGATACCCAGTAGGAACAGAAGGACCGCCATGTAAAAATGATTCAGGACTTTGTGAAAACACAGATGACTGACCAGACATATTTACAGGAGAATGAATTCCTCTAGGTGGAACCGGAGTACGAGGTGTAGAAAAACCTACTGAGTTGTCTAAAAAATTGGTTAATGCAAGGTACCAAGATTCACTTCTAGGAGGACTGTAAAAGATGGATTCACGCTCCCTTAGATCAAGGGTAATTAGATCTTCAGAATCAGAAACGCCTATTTCTTCCTCTGGAACAAGTTCTTCTATAGCAATTAATCCAACAGGAAGATTTTCGGTGATAATTCTTTCTATTCTTGGTGAATCAGGAACACTAGGAGTTGGAGTAACAGGTTCGGAAATTTCAGGTTCTTCGCCTGTTTCACTGGCAGATGAAAAACTACCAGCAAGCTCGGAAACTGTAACAGCTTCGGGATTGTAACCTGTTTCTAAACTTTGGTAATCTGGATGGACTACCAAGGAAAATTCTCCTTCTTCAGGTGATCCTACTCTACTGCCACTAGGAGGAGTTACAAGGACCTTTAACCCTTCTAAATGACCCGGAATGTCTTCAGGAGATTCACCCCGCGATTTACGGAGTTTTCTTAACAAATCTATTCCGGTAACAATCTCAGGAGACTTGCCCCGAAGTCTACGGGACTGTCTCGGTAATTCCGCCACAATTAAAGATTTTAACTACAACACACGAAAACAAAGTAAAAATTTCAAATCAAACCACCTAAAGTCTTCTAAAGAAGCAAACAAATTTGAAGCACACGCCTAAATAATCTAGAGCGTCAAACCACACACAAACAGTAGTCTTCCGGACCAAAAGCGCTAGTTGGTGATTAGGCCCAACCTCGCAGGATTCAGTACAGAAATGGTGGGTGGAACAGTTACCCCGGCAACCTGCTTAATGAATAGACTGGACCAAGTTCCTCCACTTTAACCGTCTCGAAGTGAAGCGAACCCCCCAGAAAATCCAAGTGAGTATAACCGACGTCTGCTCCAGGTACAGTGGGACCTTCCCTCCACCGTCACCTTGGGTAGAATCCTAGATATTATGGCCACTAAGGTTACCAATCACAACAATTACACCTGGGGGAACAGTCTAAACTCCGACAGCACGCAAGGGCAGAGTAGCAAGCTCCAATCCCCTTACCGGCTCCTTGACAACAATCCAAGGTTTACCGATAAGTGACCCCTGGCTCCTCGACAATGGTTAATCCGAGGTTTACCGTTTGTAATACGTACTGCCTGGCGTCGTTCCCAACGAGGGAGGAATGATCCCCTCACTGGTTCGGACACGAGCTCGTGCTTCTCCTTTAAGAGGAGCTTTCCCAGAATGTAACTGAAACAATTGGATTTGTTCTACTCAAGATAGACTATCTGTTTGGTTTTGTAGTCTTGGAGAGTTAAGTACTCACCTACTCCAAGACCCTAGCCTAAGCTATGTTGGTGTTTCAGAGCCCTAGAAAAATAAAGATTACTAGATTGATTTTAATTTAAGCGTTACTTTTAAGGTTGTTTCTTAAGTCAAAAGGTGATGGAAGTGAAACCAGTGGTGTGTTGACTCGACTCGAAACCACTACAAAATGCACCTAGAATGATTTATCCACTACTTTACTTTTTCGATGAATTGCTTAACTAAAAAGTTGAGAGAATGCAATCTTTATAAAAGCAACTTCTTAATTGAAGACAATCAAAGAAACAATTCGTTTGTCTTTTCCAAGCATAAAAACATAACCTCTCTTTACATGCACGAAAAAACTCTTTTCTTCTTTCGAAAACAAAAAGCTACTTGAAACAAGACTTTTTAAGAAGATGTTTTTGTATTTTTCTTTTAATAAAGCAAATAAATCTAATATAACCAAAAATCAATCTTAACAACTCTTAAAATCTATGAAAATGCACTCATAAGCAAACTAAAGGCAAATTTACTCTAAGCAATCTTAACGAGGCCAAAACTAACAATGATTATTTCTAAGGTGTTTTACTTGATCACAATCAAATCAAGGACTAGCTTATTGCAGAACCAAAAACTAGTCAAAACAAAATTCTAATCTTTTTGTTCTTTTTGTAAAATGGAAATCAATACTTTATAAACAAGCAAATCGAAATATGACCCAAAACAACTCAAATGGCAAGTTTCTCACAAAAGGAGACTTTACGACAGGCCCGACTTCTAAGAAGGTTGACTAACCAGAGAGATCTAAGGCTGGACAACTTTCTACTATCAAAGTCACTACAAAGCCTTTCCAAAAATCAAACCCTAGGTCTAAACTTCGTTGAAAACCACTAAAACACTCAAAGCTCACAAAACAAGTTCAGGTGAAAATTCTTGACAGGGTATTAAAGGATTTGGGCAGAAAACACTAAGGAAAAACAAAATCTAAAAGCAATTTAAAGCAAAAATGGAATTTTCTTAAAGTTTACAGGAAGACGCAGGCAACCCGTTGTCACAGGTGCGGCCCCGCTCTGTGCAGACGGCAACAGCGCGTCCAAAGACGCACTGTGCAGTACTCAGAGGGTGCGTCCTTCTGGAAAAATGAAGAAAAACCAAATCTAACTAAATCTAAAGCTAAGCCACCCAAATACTAATTCTCACAGTCAAAAACCAGAAAATAAAAATGATTTTCTCAAAGCAAAGTTCATATAAAGGAAAAGACTCTCTCATTAATGGATTCCCCAGTGGAGTCGCCAATTTGTCACACGGAATTTGTCAAGGGTGCGGACACGACTGACCTTCCTAGAAGTCTAAGACGTTCTAATGACAAACAAGACAAAATGGAGTGATCTTTCTCTAAATACACCTTTTACAACATGAAAACTACAAGTGTTTAGGCTTACCTTATTCCAAAACGCTATTGTTGAAGTCCGTTCTTGACGATCCGGATGAGCTCCTCCTTCAAGTCAATTCCTGCAACCACAAACAATCAAACAATTACCAAGCACTTGCATTTCATATAATAAAACATATATTCAACATGCAGACCAAGGAACACATGAAATAACTCATTAACACAAGCTATTGAGAAAAATAAACCAGTTTGTATTAATAACGAAACAAAGAAACTCTTACAACCTGGCCTTGGTGTTGTGCAAGTTCCTCCCAGGGTCCATCAAGGGTTTTCCTCTACTTTGACAAAGCTCACCCTCTCCCAAGTAGAATCAAGTGAAGACAATCTCTCCTCACAAAGGCTCTAATGGAAGACCTAAATCCTGCAGCATTTACCCAAAGAAAATGTATAGCTCCAACCTCTTCTCCTTCTGGCTCAATGCCTTTATTTATAGTGCTGTAAAGAGGTTATCCAGGTCCACTATCAATGGGATCATCCCCCTCTTTGGGTGGGATAGCTCCCTTATTGATGGGATAAGTTCCTCCTTAATAGAGATACATGAACCAACTGGAGGCGCATCCGTTTCATCAAACCGACCTCTAGAATGTTCTAGAAGTAACCACAAGTAACTTTTTCAAGATAAAACTCGCGCATTTTGCCTTTTACAGAGGGACGCACCTGTCCCTTAACATACAGAGCGTCCATGGACGCAGATTTTGTGAACATGGTCAGCGTCCCCGCAGGTAAGGCTAGAGAGAACCTGCGACCCCAGAGATAAACATAGTTTTTACAAGACTTTCTCTCTTCTTTGAGTTTGAGATGGATAACAGAGGCATGAGACTTGCCTAAGAGGGTAGCATGACTGTTGATTTGAGCCATACTAACTGTAAGTAGTCAAGGTGACATTTTTTAGTGTAACAAGGGCCTGATAGTTTGACTCAACCATAATCTTAGCCAAACCTTGGCCTTTGATCAATTTTGTAGGTTTAATTTCTAAATCATACTCTAATATTGTAGCTATCCACTTTCCTCTCTTTCCATCAGGTCCATCTTGAGTTAAAATGTCTTTAACTACAACATTGGGGACATAAGCTACTATATGGGAGTATAGAATATAAACTCTGAAATCTTTAATAGCACCAGCAAAAGCTTTTTTTTCCATTATATTGTACTTTAAAGGTGCATCTATCAGGGATTTACTAAATAAGGATATTGGTTGTTCAAAACCCTGATCATTTTTCTGCAAGAGGACTACAACAATTGTGTGTTCTGAAGCAAAAGAAAATATGATGAATTCCCTATCAAACATTGGACTGATGAGAACTGGTGTTTGTGTTAAGGCTAAATTTATATCTTCAAATGACTTTTTAGCCTCTAGAGTCCATTTAATAGTCGAATCTTTCTTTAACAGGTTGTTTAGTAATCTAATTAACTCAGCTAAATTAGAGATAAATCTTCTCAAAAAGTTTATTTTACCTAAAAATGCTTGGAGTTCTTTGATGTTCCTGGGATGTGGTATGTGCAAAATGGCTTCAATTCTTGTTGGGTCAACCTTGATACCATCTTTGGAAATAATGTGGCCTAATAGTTACCCCTCTTCCAACCCAAATAAAGATTTTTTAGGATTTAGAGAAATTCCATATTTCCTGCATTTAGTAAAGACCTGCCTCAGATGATCTAGGTGTTGTTGATCTGATTTAGAGAATATTGTGAGATCATCAAGGTATATTACCAGGAATTCATGGATTTCTTTAGCAAAGGCTATGTCCATTTCTCTTTAAAAGGTGGCCCCTGCATTTTTTAACCCAAATGGCATTTTCACATACATGAAAGTCCCCCATGGGGTAGTGAATGCAGTCTTTGCCAGATCAACTGGGTGGACTAGGATTTGGTTATAACTAGAGAACCCATCTAGTAGTGAGATTCTAGTGGAACCTACTACGCTCTGTAATATGTGATCCATTTTAGGAAGAGGATAGTTATCCTTAAGTGAAACTTTATTCAAATTCCTAAGGTCAACACACAGTCTAATTAGGCCAGTTTTCTTTCTTGTATGTACCAAATTGGAAACCCAGTCTGAGAGCCTAATTGGTGCAATAATCTTAGCTTCATACATTCTTTTGATCTCCTTTTAAATAGAAGACATTAGAACAGGGCTGATTCTTCTAAGCTTCCGTCTAAAAGGCTTTTGATCTTCTTTTAAGGGAATGGTGTGTTGTATTACGCTGGTATCATAGGACTTTAGGTCCTCATAACTCCAGCCAAAAACATCTTGGAATTCTTTCAGCAGTTCCATATATTTCCATTTTTCATTGGGAGGTAATGATTTTGAAAGTTTTATCAGTTTGGGATCTTCTTCGGAACCTATATTACATTCCTCAATGTCTGATTTCAAGGGTTCCATTTTAGGATTTTTAGGGATATCGTTTGAATCAAATAAGTCCTCCGGAGTTAATCCTTTGGGTAAAAAATTGTCTTTAAGGTTAATGACTTCAGATTCTTCATCGATGGCTTCATCAATTTCCATTGGTTTTAGGTTTCAAATATCTACTTTTGTAAACTTCGTGGGATGAAATCTATCTATTTGATCATCTTCTAGCTTGTTAATTTCTACTTCCTCAGAGCAATCAAAATCTACTTCTATGTCTATGTCTATGTCTATGTTGTTATTTACAAATTCATTATCTAAAGTCAAAAAATTGTTAATTTTTTTATCATTCTCGAATACTTGCCAGTTCTTTAAGTTGTTAGGAATGGAAGGTCTGTGCCTAACCTTAGCAATGTACTAATGGTTGGGATGAAATGGCAACTTACAAGTACTAGCAAACATGGCTAAGATGTGAGCTTGCATGTTGTGTTTTCTTGGGATAACAACAAGTTTGGTTTCTAAAAAAGTATTTAGTATTTCTACAACTGTTCCCCTATAAAATCCTAGCCTAGGATCTCTAGTCATATAAACAACATTAATTTGTTTGATTACCAACTCAGAGTCTCCCATAATAGAGACTCTTATGGCTCCTAACCTTTTGACTAGTTTCAGACCTAACAGAAGTGCTTCATATTCGGCCATATTGTTTGTACATTTAAAGTTCAATCTGTAGGCATGACCCTCTAAATGATTGTTTTCTAAGTTGTAAATCCATACACCTACTCCTGCACCTAGTTTGTTGACTAACCCATCAAATTCAAGATGCCATAGGATTTCATGCTCATAATTTTCACTATCTGGGGGAATGAAATCTTTCTTGACTAAGGTATCTAGGTCATCTTTTTTATTTGAAATCTCATGAATTTGGACATTTTGATTTTCTTTTAATACTGCAATTTCTTTTGGTTCTGTTGTTATGTTGCTTGAAGTGTCTTCTTGATTAGTTTCAGCATTGAAAAGTATGAAAGAATCAATATCAAAATGTACTGAATACATAAGAAATTTTTGAGGCCTCTCCTGGGTACTCACTACATACTTCATCAGTGTCTCTCTATACAGCTTCTTTGGATGTCCAAAGACTGATCTGGTAGCATATGACATGTCCAGTTGCAGAGATCCTTGGAGTTTGGCACCCTAAGATCTAGACAACAACATACCATACTTAGGGGGTATAGCAGCAACAACTATGTCCATAAGTATGGTCTTGGCAGGGTATTGAACTAGGGAAATACAAAAATCTTTTATAAGCCCTAAGCACTTAACTTGGCTTGAATCAAAGGAGAACAGATCCTTATAAGGCCTAGTGATATCCAAGTTTAGCTTTTCCGTTATAGACTTAGGCATAAGATTGTGTGAAGCCCTAGATTCAAGCATGTCATTATGTAGGATTTTATCATGGATGTTAAGGCCAATGTAGAAGGGTGGTATCCCTCCTTCAACTGGCTTTCCATTCACATCAGGTCCAAAAATTAACTTGATTTGATCATCAAATAGATTCAAAGTGTCTTCATTTTCAACGAAGTTTAATTAGTTACTAATTTGAGATCTGTAAGTTTCATGTTTGACCAATTCTGTCAGAGGTACTGATATTTTGAGTTTGGCCACCTCTGCTGCCAAATTGAAAGGCAGAGGGGTTTTTTCTGTTTGAACATTTGAAATCCTAGCACCAGGGTTCTGAGTAGTATGTCCTTCTTTTTCATCATTTAGAGTGTATTTAATTGGATTTTCTAATATAATTTCTGGATGTTGTTCCACTGTTCCCTTGAGGGGGAGTAAAGTGGAAGGTTGGTCATTAGTTACATCTTCAACAGTGGGACTGGGAGGGTTTTGATGTGGTCTAGAAAGGATTTGCAGGGTTTTTGTAACTTGAGGATTTTGATTAGAAGCTTTTACCTTCTTAGGCTGACTAGGTACTGCTTTTTTATTCTGATCAGGGACACCAGGTTTCTTTTTTCTTACAAGAGATTTTTTGGCGAAAATCACATGAGAAACCATTTGTCAACGCATTTCGAACCAACCAGTGTGGTTCATCGTCAGGACAAGTTGAAGAAACAGATCCAGCTTAGCATGTTAAATAATCTGAGCAAAGCCTCCAATGGTTAACTTGACCAATGGATAATTTTGACTTTAGGACCCTGGTCATAAAATTTTAAAGGAAATTAGTTATATTAGGTTACCAATCCCGTAAAATATATATATATATATATATATATATATATAAATATATAAATATACAAAATAATTTTAATTGGTGTTAATAGTTAGTTAAAAGGTATTATTTAATAATTAAAAGTTATAAGTTATTTAGTATTCAAATGGAAAGTAGTTATATAAAGGACATTTCTTATAATATATGTCTAAATTAAATGTATATATAAATATAAATATATATTAAAGGGTTGTTAAGATAAAAGATAGTTAGAATAAATAAATATATTAGAACGAGAAAAAAAATTAAGTTAACTTAAAAAAACAAAAAAACAAATAAATAATTAAAATTAAAATTAAAATAAAAAATAAATAAAAAAATAAAAATAAAAATAAAAATAAAATAAAATAAATAACGAGAAAATAATATTAAGTTACAAAAAAATTAAAAAATTAAAAATAAATAAATGACGAGAAAATAATATCAAATAATAATAATAAATAAATAAATAAATACATAAATAAGAGGAGCCAAAAAAAAACGAGGAGGGGGGGGGTGGGGGGGGGGTGGGGGGGCAGAAAAAATGACTAAGAAGAGGGGGGGGCACAAAAAAAATGACTAAGAAGAGAGTGATGGGATCCAGCACCTACTTTCCAGCCATCTTCTCTATTGAGATTGCTCGGCCTCCTTTCAATCTCAAGAGCTTTCCTAAATTTCCGACGATGGAAGTGCGAAACCTTAGCAATAACACTAGCCTCCTCAATACAAACATGATGATTGGTTTTTTCTACATGTTCAGCTAAAGAGGAAGACTTTGCTCTTCTATGCTTAAGGTCAGCTGCGTGCTCACTAATCCTTTGATTAATGGAGCGACCAGTCTCACCAATATAGGGGGTCCCACAGGAACAGGAGATAATATATACCCCTTTCATATCTTTGGGGTCGATAGGATCCTTCACTGATCTGAGGGACTAATGAATGGTGTTAAGGGGCCTAAAGGTCATAGGGACACTATGCATCTTGAGAATCCTTGCAATCTTATCAGTGGTCCCCTAAACAAATGGAAGATGGACACCTGGAATCCGTTCCTTCGGTTCCCTTCTAGTCAGAGAATTCTTGGTGGCTTTAAGGAAAGCCTTCTGACCCAAGTATCTACTATAACCATTCTCAACAAAGACATCAAGGAGATGGGATTTTTCTTTCTCAAAACTCTTCTTATCCGAGATCCTTAGGGCCCGAGTAGAAAGGGTACTGAGAACACCCATCTTTTGAGCTGGGAAATGGTGGGAACTGGCATGAAGATACTGCTCCGTATGCATTTTCTTTCGAAAAACTTGGTGGGCAAGGGAACCATCACTATTCTTAGAAATAAGAATATCAAGGAACGGGAGGCAACCATCAACTTCTTGCTTCTCAAATTATATTGTTTATGTACTTCGAAAATAGCAAAGTCATACCCTTGCTTATAGTCGAAGGATTATCCATTTTGGGTCTGTAATTGTTGAAGCATGTATAGTTCTTGATCAACTTGGGTTAGAAAAAAAGTTTCTTCATCATCTAAGTCCATCAGATTGATTTGGGTGTCTATCTCAGGGTCTTCTTGGTGGGAAGTTTCAGCATAATTTTCTTGGAAGGGTGGTCTAATGTTCTGATCAGGCCCATTTTTACCAGTGTTTTGATTCTGGTTCTACCTAAAATTTGGATTCCTTATTGGATTAGCCTGTTGGTTGTCCCAATGAGGTTTCCTTTCAATGACTTCTATTCTATCCATCAACCTTTCCATTCCTTTAGCTAAAGCATCCATTTTTTGGTCAAAGGGTGAAGTTTTGTCTTTCATAGGTGTTCTTCTCTTGTTTCTAACCCTAGCCCCTTTGGATAGCATATTAGCTTCTACACTAACTGCTACACTTTGCATATCTTCAAGTGTAGGGGGATTTCTTTCTCTAATTTGAAAAGCCACATCTGTGTCAAATCCGTCTGGAAACTTAATCAGGGCTAAGCCAGATGGAGGCCTAAGGTCAAGTGGGATTGCATTATAGACATTATTAAACCTGGTACAGTGGTCCTGAACAGTTTCGTTTGGTCCCCTTTTAATGTTTTCATATTCAGATAGAATTTGAAGGGGGTTCTTTTTCTTCTCCCACCTATTTAAAAATTGTTGGTAAAGAACTTCTAAACTATCTATGCTCTGAGGAGGCAAAGATCTAAACCATGTTCTCACTTCTCCAGCTAGAGTTTGGACAAAGATTCTCATTTGGACATCTCCTATGTCAATCTCATGAAGTTCAAAATAATCTGTCATTTTCTTAGTGTGTTGTTGTGCTGTCTAGGTTCCAGTGCCATTGTATAAGGTAATTTTACTTTGATAATCTGCGAGTAAGGCACCTTGAGGAGCAGGCATCACAAGGGGAGCATATCTGAGTGTCATAGCTCTAAGCTAGACAAGATTGAGGACAAGGGTTGGGGTAACTGGAGGATTTGGGACAACAAGGGGAGTTGGGGTAGCAGGGGTAATGGGTATATGAAGGGTAGTGCTTGGCTGATGGGGGAGTAAAGATATGAATGGAGATGAGGGATGATCTTTAGAGGCGTGGGGAAATGATGGTGAGCTAAAAGAGGTTGAAGTTGTTTCGGAGAGTTCAGGGAGTCTATCAGTGGTAAGGGATGACTGAGGGGAGTTCAGAAGGTACTAGTCAATTGACAAGTTGGCTCATTGGACTTCAAGTTCTCTTGTGAATTCTGGATCTAGGACTATGTCTACAAGTTCACTTTCAGACTTGGTTCTAAACAGACATAGGTAAAAATACTCGTCAAAAGGGATGTCTTCAAAGAAAAACCACTAAGCGGGGCATGAATTGGATCTAAACACAGGTATAGGGCTTATTAAACTTTCTTGTCTTTTGATTATTCTCAGAATAAGGTTGGGATTTTCAAATACAGGGGGAGGATTTGGATCAGGGTTGGCCCTGGTATAGTGAGTTCTCCCTGAAGCCAGATTTCGAGCTTTTTATGATTATTTTGCTTTTTTATGAACTTTTTGAAATAACTTCTAATAACCCTTTAAGATGCTTAAAAATAAAAATTTGAATTTCTCAAAGGTTTATTAAGACTGAGGGTTTTGATTCCCCAGTATGGTCACCACTATGTTATCACTCAGATTTTTTCCTTAGAAGTTATTAGAGAAAGAATAGTTCGAGGTAACCACAAACCTAATCTTTTAGACTCAGGTTCTAGCCAAC
Source organism: Pinus tabuliformis (assembly GCA_031772625.1). NCBI lineage: Eukaryota > Viridiplantae > Streptophyta > Pinopsida > Pinales > Pinaceae > Pinus > Pinus tabuliformis. Next base: position 274,940,585 of record CM062814.1, on the reverse strand, counting down.
CTAAGTCCAGAGAGGGCTCTCTCTTTATAATTTAACTTTGTTTTGAATAAGATTTCAGGCTAGTTCTTAGTGTTCATGATTGTTTTGTTTTGATTGGGTGGTGGAATTAAGGAAACAGATGGGTAGAGCAAGTATTCAGGCCATTGGGCTATGGAGTCAATCAAGAAAGGCTTAACTGGATTTGATATATTACTAAGGTAAGAGTCCACAGGGCAGGCTAGCACAGCAAAAGGAAATCTGTAGGTTCAAATGGATGAAGTAGTCCTAACCAGGGCAAAGGGCGATGAAGAATCCTTAACTGGAATTAAGATGAAGAAAAGAAGGATGATCAGTAGTAAAGGGAAATGAAGAATCCTTTACTATGGACCAAAGGGGGGGTAAACCATGAAAGGAAGGGAGCAATTAAGAATTCTTAGACCAAATCAATTTAGTGGAAAACATAAAGAAAGCAAACAGTTAAAACAGAAAGCACTTAAGCTAATTCTGATGATATAATTCCTTGTTTGCTTTACAGATTTTATAAGAAACACATATGAATATTCATAACATGAAGAGAAAACAATATTTAAACATGAAGAGATAATACTTATTTGTTCCAACAATGCACAAGAATCCAGTGAAATGTCCTTAGCTTTATTTCATTTCTAGCAAAACCAGTCCAGTCTTGAGTATAATAGATCCTTGGCTCAAAAAATAAGATGTCTATATAAATGTATTTTAAATCCACAATAATTACTTCAATTTGTGAATTATTTATAAAAAAATTGATACAAAATATCTCATAACCACATGATAATTATTCTAGGAAACAAAAATATCTTGAACACGAAGATAGAGATAGATGGAGAACTGTCTTCTAACTGTCCCTTTTATTGTGACTGTGCTGGCTGTTGTAACTCGGATTTGGCTCTTTCAGTTGCTTTGTAGTTATGTGCTGGAATCACTTTTATCTTTTACCTACTAATACTCTTTACCTGTTCTGCTTTGATCCTATCTTACCTATTTTGCTTGACAATCATGTTTTACCATGTACATTTACTCCAACAATTTTATAACAAATCTGTCAGTTGTGTCCACCATTCATTGTCAGGTAATTTCATTCTTATCATTTTCCTATAAATCTCATCAGCTTCTGTGTACTTGGAAAAATTTGGTTTGCTTGTGAAAAAGTGCTTGACATCATGTTCTATGTAGAACAGATTCTCAAGGCCATCATATAACACCTTTCCAGTGGGCAAAGATTTCACCCCTGAAGTACTAGCTTGGATTTTGGCTAGCTTGTTTAGCTTGTCAACGTAATCTTCCTACATCATCAGCTTGTCATTTATTACCATAGGACTGGGAAGTCCTTTTTCTCTCAAGATGCCATACTTTATCATAAAATTGCCAATGTTTGTTTGGATGCTCTGACATCTTTTCTCCAGATTTAGCATTAGGTTCCTTTTCGTGAGAACCTTTTTTATTTCTATGATTGTTGTTGTTCTATCTTCTATCTCCAGTTCATCAAGCTGATATCTGTTTTTGCTGTTCAAAAATGTGATCAACTGATTGGCTTCTTCAGGTTTATTTCCCAATTCTTCCACTGTCTTGTGGATTGCTTCTGTAGCCATTTTGACTAATTCAGTTTGTTCAAAAATAATCTGAATAGAAGGCCAAACATCATTGATGGAATCAATGATGTTAGCCCAAAGAATTTCTTTCATATCTCCCAATGGCTCTTGTAATGTTAAGTCCTTTTCAAGGACTTTTATTCTTTCTACCATCCTTTGGTTCTTCTGAGCTTCTTCCTTCTGCTGTATTTGTGCAAGTTTACAATTGGTCTCTAAACTTGTCACTTGTTCTCTGAGTTTCTTGAGCTCAGTGGCCTGGATACTCATTTCCTCCATGGCCTTGATCAACTCAGCAGTCTATTCTGTTGGTGTCCCTGTGCTTGTCGATGTACCTGTGCCTGCTGAAGTACCTGTTACTGGCAATGCTATAGCTGGTGGAAGTGTAGGTGCCAAGGTAGCTGCCAAGGTGGAGGAACTATTGTGGAAACAGTAGGTATTACAGTCTGGGGAGTGGTGGCCAACTCACTCTGTTTGGACTGTATCAAATTATCCAATTCTTTTTTAGTTTCCTTCAATTGGTCATTCAACTTAAGGACTAGGTCCATAAGCTCTTCCTCCTTCTGTGTTTCCAACACTTCAGCTGTTTGAGGATGATGTAGAGGAGGAATTTTAAGTTGCTTCTTCAGTGCAACTATGTCATTGTTTTTCTTCTTTATAAGCTTCTCTGCAACTTTCACATCCTTGGGATCATGTCCCAGTTCTATGACCAAGTCCTCTAAGGACTTTATCCTGGTGTCTTTGGCTTGTGAAGAGGCCTTCTCCAACTGGAATTGTGTTGATATATTATTATGCGAATTCTAGAGTTGGTGGGCTGCAATTACTTTGTTGGTCAAAGTGGAGTAGACCATTTCACCAGTTTGTTTATGTAACTCAATTTGGTCAATAGGATGGATATCCTTTGCCAATACTTCAAAATCTATTTTTAGGTAATCTGCCATTGATTTAGGTTTTTGTGTGGTTGGCTTCAGAAAACTCATCTGCATTTTACCTTCTTTTATATCAAAGGCTGACATTAGCCTTGTTTGGTTTGTTGGAGCCATCTTTAGGTAATGTGCATAGATTTGCACCTTTAGCCTTTTATTTCTTGCCTTGATTTCCTTATACTTTTCTTTGATATCTAGGATTTTTCCAGTAGGAGCCCTGAATGAGGAAACTTCCACGCTCTATTGCCTTTCCAAAATTTGAGCCTGTGAGGTGGAAGGTTCTTGTGTCCCTCCTGAAGGAGTGGTCTGCCTGCTTTCTATCCTCCCTGCTCCTGAAGTTCCTGTTGTCTCCTTAGTGTATTCCTGCTCTGAATATGGATTCAACCTTTTCCTCTTAGCATAGGTTTGGGCAACAGGCCTGCTGGAACGAGTTGCCTCCTCTCTATCCCTTTTGAGGTTCCTCTCCTCATTTAAAGGATTCTGTAAAATAGGAGGATTTCTCATGATTTTTTCAAGTTGAGAAAGTTCCTCTAAAATCTCAGGATGTTTTGATTCTTCTGGCTGATCTGATTTCCCTGCTTGCTCTAATGGCCCTGCTTGTTCCGATGGCCTTGTTTCTATTGTCTACCCACTGTGTCCCTGTGATTGTCTCTGAAATTGAGACTCTCCTGGCACCTGTACAAAGGAATCCTCATCAAGTCTTCTGTCTACGTCTATTAATACATTATCAACAGCAACCTCTGTGCTATCTCGAGCTATCAAAGTGTTTCCCATCCATTCAGATTGATTAGCATATTGCTCAAGTTTAGGGATTTTGTGGTGGATGTAAGGAGATAGTTTATTGTTCTGTCTCCTATCACAAATGAAATCTAAGGGATCATAATTCCATATAAAGCTTTGTTTCATTTTCAAGCTTCAGAGGATTTCCTCTGCTTCCTTTGCTACTTCTCTATTGTTACAAATAAATGGGTCTGGCTCATCCTTTATCCTAAGTTGAGCTTTCTTCTTGGTTTTCACAAAGTGCACATCATCTAAATTGATCATTTTCCTGTACTACTCCAAAGCAAACAATCTCATGGGGAGGTATCTAGGAAATTTATAGGGAGCCAACTCACATCCATAGATGTTAAGATTAGGTATGTTCTATGCTAGAGCAATTTATTTAAATTTTCATTGTTAGCAATCACATCAGCATTACGATAAACTGCAGATAGAACATAAATATAATATGTAGAAGACAAGCCAAGACAAGAGGACACAAGATATGGCGCAAGCCAGGGACAAACCCCACAATGTGTGGGGAAACCCTTTGATCAAATCTTCTTTTATCTTCAAAGTTCAGCACAGAGAGAGAGAGAGAGATTACATTTACAACAGAAGTCAACACTTTGACATAGATCATTTCGTATAATGATGAGATCAGTTGAAGACATTATGCTTCAACTGATTCTCCAAGGTGACTCCTTCACCTATCATCGAGCTGCATCTCGTCTCCATGCTGCTCATGCATCATCATGCTTCATGCTGCCCATCCTAATATGAATCATCGTCATCACGCTGCTTATGATCACTATGCTACCCATACATCATGCTGTCTCATTCATCATTGTGCTGCCCTTTACTGATATGCCCATGATGCTTCTTCTATCATTATGATCTGAGACTGTTCATCCTTATTATTTCCATTATGTTGAGTCCTTTTATAGGCATACCAAGGATCTCTTGAACATCATAGTTCTATCATTGTTGTTGTTCATCATTATGCCTATTATGCCAAGACAGTCATATATATATATATATATATATGCAACACTGAGATAATCACTTAATGTGATCTCCATTTAGCTGAGACAGTGTTAAGGCATGCTTACCCATATACATTTATATCCATGTGCTTAGGTTGTCTAGAAGGTAGGTCTGAAGTGATGTTTAACCGAGACATACTGAACTTGCACCTTGACATCAAGAACCTGTACTCACCTGAGATCAGCGTCTTTCTTTTTGCAATGTGGATCTGCTCCCATACATGCCAGGTCTTGACTGCACCTTCCTTTATATCACTGCGGCTACCCTTATGACTGTGGCTTCCTTTATATTACTGCGGCTATGCTTTATGTTGGACAGCGTATAAGTGCCCCATGCTGTGCGTATATATGTTTCCATAATCTGCGTGTGAATGATTTCATGAACAGCGTGCTACTGTTTCCTTAATCTGCGTGGATGAATATTGACTGCGTTGACAGCGTTCCATTTAATAGAATCATGACTGCGTTCCATTATATATATCTGTATTTATATTCTCGTTCCATACAGTGTTCTATTTCTAGACAGTGTATATATATGTGTGTTTCCCATATTGCGTATCAGCGTGTATATGAATATGTGTCCACGTATCTCACGCTGCCAGATCTAGGGTATGACAGCGTTTCATACAACCACGCTGCCAGATCTAGGAACATCACTGCAGAGACGGCTCCCTTAACTGCGGCTCTTTTCATACTTGTGACTGCGGCTAGGTTTCCATGAACAGCGTATTACTCCATGACCAGCGTATTACTGTTTCCATAATCTACGTATATGTTGTCACCTTGACTACGTATCAATCCTGCGTAAAGAACAGTATATATGAACAGCGTAGATATCTACATTGCCTGCTCATCGTATAGTGTTTCCAAAACTGTGCATACATTGTCCTCATGACAGCGTATACTGCGTGGATGTCTAACTGCGTAAGGTTTCCCTCTTGTGCATATATTGCTGGGCATTTCAGCGTATTAGAGTCTTCTTAATGCGGATAGGGCCTTTCCTTTGGGTGCGTATGAGTCCTCCTTTACTGCAGCCAGATCTCTGGAGCTAGGGTAACGTACAGCAGCTAGGGCATCACATGAAGACCAGCGTATCACTCATGGTGTCTCTCTCCTTCACCAAAAACCCAGACGTGGAGAGGAGGAGACTACTCATGAAGGTGTGTTTAAATGACATAAAATCCTCATCTATTTATACTAAAAATGTAGAGGTTGAATAGACACGTCGGTTGGGCTTCTAGAGCCTACATATGTGCTGGTCGGCTTGATAATAATTACATAAACAAAATAAATTCATATCTCCATAAATACTTATCGGAATCGGATGATCTTTGGATCAATCCTACACCTCTCGACGAGAGGGATCCAATAAAAATATCAGCTGCCATAAATAAGTCAACCCACATGGAGTTTGGCCCTAGTTGCCAATTTAACAATAGATTTTGATTTCAATGTGGTTTTGGTACAAGTACCAATCCCCCACTTTATATTGCTTTGACAACTGTAGGACCCTCCTAATGTCTGCGCTGATTCCGGGGGGAGGGCTTCCTAGTAGCATAGTTGTCACAGGGTACACATAGAGATCTATGAAATCGGTATAGGAGTATTGAGAATCAAATTGATGGATTAAAGAAGTCTAGAAGATCACTGATCTAGGGTTGCCTCTGGTGTCAAGCTTTTGGAGGGCAATTGGAAATTTGTCAGCTTGGTAATACAAGAATAAATGATACAAAACTAAGGAATACTTAAACACTCTTTCATTTTCTAATCTCATGAATTGATCATGCATTTTGTTAGCAATAAACTTAGCATAGTCAAACATGATGGCTGGTGGTTGGCCAGGAGACTAGATGGACATAAAGGATATTATGATTTCATCAACAAATTCACTAGTGGTATAGCCTAGCACATTGGATATCATATCTATGATGTCTCGGCCAAGATTGGAGAATATAGTCCATAGGTAAGGGGGAGAGTCCTTTGGGGTGCACTTTTCTTCTCTAATGAAGTTCTGGAATAACTAAGCCAGTCTGATTGATGTGAGGGTAGGATATATATTCAGCATATCTCCAATGGAAAGGGGAGTCAGACTTTGGCTTGGTTGTAATTGCAGCATTTCATTAATATATTCGACAGTAATGGTAAATAGAACAGACTGGTCAGGGGTTCTCACTGCCCTTTGGATAGGATTATAGTTCATGTGGCAGTAATGTACAATCTTTGGGAATATATGCACTCTGGGGAACTAGTACCTGGGTAAACCTGATTCCCAAAGTCCAATGGAGTCTGCATGATTTAGGTACTGGTCTCCGTACTTGCAGAATAGTTTCAAAGGGGATTTTGAGATAGAAGTATCTTTAATCTGGAAATCTTTGTCTGCAAGTGGGAGATGGTCTAAATCCCTATGAGGAGTCGTAATGGGCATGATATTTAGTGCAATCGGGGCATCCATCCTTGGTTCTTGTGGATTCAAGGACAGGAGCAAAGAGTTTCAATGAAATTTGGAAAAATTGGTCTATTTCGAAGTGTCTTAGGATCACCAGGCAGCTTAATTTAATAAATTACTTAGTATTTAAAGCAATTTAGTTTAGGTTCAGCAAGAAAACATGGTTTCTCAGTGGAAATGGGGTAAATACCTGGTTTTGGATTTCGAATGGAGTAATGGCGACTGTGCGTTGTTTGTAGGAAGTGCACGGGTCTGCAAGGTGGTCTGGAGTTTAGTAGCTTTGGTAAGTTGACAGTTGGTAGTAGGTTGACAGTTGAACATACTCTGTGCTTTGCATGGAAGTTAGAATGTTCTTTTTCACGATAAAAATGAAAAAACTATAAGTATTTTGGTTTTATGCGTATGTTCAATGATATTGGTGGGTACATTGGGAAAAGTACAGTTGGCGCCAATGGGGGATGTGACATTTTGGCATGTAGCGGAGGTGGTAAGCGAAATCCATCACACTACTTTTTGGGATAAGTGGTTTTGGGGGGAGGCCGCCCGATGCCACTCATCGGGCACCATGTAGCGACAGGTTGAACAGTGAAACCGCTCACATCGAGCGGGTAAAGGTCGGCTTTCGAGGGCCACCCGATATGAGCGTGGATCGTTGGATCTGAAGGGGTCAGATCGCATAGTGATCGGGTGATGATTTGATCAGAGAGTTAATGGAGGGGCTCGACAAGGTTTTAATGAGTGGAAGGATTAATTAACTTAGGATTAGGGAGGCTTAATGACGTCAGGGGTGATTTGACTAGCAGGTCAGATTATTAATTAATCATTGATTGATTAATTAATCTCTTTAACTCAACAGGGGGTCAATGTTATTAATTAGTCATTGATCGACCTATTTAATCCCTTTAAACTATTCATTTAATAAGTTTTATGTTTCAAACCTCGGGGGTAGGATATTATCATATGGGATTTAATAAAATATACAGGAAAGGGTTTATTTTCGGGAGTTAATAAATATAATCAAAATTAAAGGTTAATATGAAATGAAAGCAAGAAAGTGGATTTTGTGCTAAGTATAATGTGTTTGACATTTATTTACATATTCGCATTTACACATTATAACTTAGGATAACTGAATATTTGCGGGTCTTTTGTGGAAAAAAGGGGTTTTGTATAGGGGTAATTACTTTCCCTATGTAAATGGTGATTTCACCTTAGGAAAAGGGATTTTTTAGGTGAAATGAATGAATTATGGAGGGAGTGAATGTTGATAAGGGGGTTTTAGTACTAAGACCCTATAAGTTATTGGGCCAAGGGTCTAGTCCCTCCAGAAGTCAGAGAAATGCTCTGAGCCCCTTTAACTTAAGGTTTTAGGCACTTTTGACAGTGCTTGTGGGAAATTAGTGAAATTAAAGGTAAAATGAATGGGGAAATTAATCACTTGACTTTATAAATGTTCAATTATCATCCATACTTTAGCAACTTGATCATGAAAGTAAATGATATGATTTTGTCCAATCAATCACCATAATTCTGCAACCATACAACTATTTACCCATCTACTCATCCTACCATTTTTTCTACTCTTTATTAGGGTGCACTTAAGCTAGCAAACCCTTATCAAAACTTTTCTTTTCTTTACAATAGAACTCTATCTAAGGCTATCCTTATTACATCCCAGGGCTCAAATTAAACTTTTGAGCTCCTTTCATTTACTCTACCTATCTACTTATCTATCAAGATTAACCAATTTGGTCAGCTTTTATTCTCTATCTCTAAGCATTAAATTCAAAACATGGAATAACCAAGATTAAACTGTTTGGTTACCATGGATTGTGGCATAAATAACAATTTGCACACAATAATTATTGTAGAGAAAAACAAATGTTAGTGGCATTTGGACTTGCACACTTTCATGGTCTTTTTCTTTTTCCTTGGGGTTCATTTTTCATCTTTTTTGACCATTTTCCTTCTTGTCCTTTGATTTTTCTTTTAGGACATACCCTCTTTACATTTTTTTTTATTTTTTTTTTAATATGGAAAACATTTGCAGAAATGAAAGGTATGAACATATTACAGATTTGACCTCAGGTATTCAAAAATTATGACACCTATTAGTATAGGAACATAACACTAGACACATCTGACATTGCATAACAATTCACACCCACAGAGTTAAATCGAGATTGCATGCAACAAGCTGCAATTGATTGGATCAAGGACACATAGATCAAGCACACTCTCCAATAGAATATCCAGTTGTATCTAGTTATCAAAGCAGGCCAACTCCTTCACCAGTGAAAGTGGCTCACTAGGGACCAAGTTCAGCAGGAGTTTCCTCACCTCATGGAGGAACTCAACACAATGGGGACCATTGCTTCCTAAGGGGGGGAATGATCCAGGTGGATATTGGTGGCCACCTTCCAAGTCCACTTGGACCCCCACCATTGTTTCTTTCAACTTTTCAATTTCCTTAATTGTAGCATAGTTTACTATTTTTAGCAGTTTTTCGGGTCCTGAACTTCCGAAGCCGTTTTGAGGCACTAAACGACGTTTTTTTGGAAAAACTAGCGGCAACATGGATCTGTGGACTAATGTTTCTCTTCCTAAAGTTGTAGTTCTCGGATTTATCTTTCTAATGAGATATTGTGTGCGTCAAATGGAGATCGTATGCCAAATTTATGACCCCAGGAAGTTGATGTACCAATTTACCCAAACAGGGCCCACAGTTTGGTGTTTCATCTTCTAGGGTTATGTTTTTGGATGTTTAGGGTTTTCCATTGTTTCTCAACAATAAATAGGACTTTGAGCCTCATTGTAATACAGTTCAGAGGCATGTAGCCACCACATCTCTTCTCATAGATAAGCTACCATCGCCTTCACTGGTTTATTTCCATTACTGTTTGTAAGCATATTTCAGTATTTTACATTAATGAAATGAAGTATTATTTCCTATGCATCTCTGTGTTTATGGTTATCTTTGTAATTTGTTGTGTTCCTGTTTAAATCTGAATCACACTGAGAGGCGGCTGCGTGCAAGGCGAGAACCAGGTAGGTCACACGGAGCAGCAGCGGCTGCACGCGATGTTGAAAGGGCTGCAATCAGGGGGAATCTTATGATAAAGTTTGTTGAACCTTTTAATAAAATCAGATACAGGTTCAGCAAAGTTTCTTTTAATTTCTTCAAACTCAGTCAAAAAGTAAAGAGAATCTTTCTTCACACCCCATTGGTTTTTGAATATATTTGTTAACTCCTCCCAAGACCTAATGTAATTTTCAGGTAACTGCCTAAACCAGGAAATCACATTTCCCTGAAGGGATTGGACAAACAACCTCATATAAACATTTTCTTGTTCTATGTTCATATTATCTGCAAAATCTAGAAATACTTGAAGATGGTCTTCAGCTGAGGAACCAGTTTCTCCATTATACCTAGGAAGATGTTTTAAATATCCAGGAGGTAATGAATCGAGGTTTTAAGGTAAAACTAAAGCTGCATATCTATCTTATACAATAGGTTGGAATGCCATAGTAGGAGATGGTGTATGAGATCTTTTTGTAGATGTTGAAGAACAAGAAGAGGAAGATGATGATAAAGATGGTGTATATCTATGTAGAGTTGAGGAAGGAGGAGATATCCTATATGAATTTAAGGGAGTCTTAATAACTAACTTTTGGACCTGAGATTGAATATCCTCTTTTGTTTCAAAGAGTGGATTTGAGTATATAGAAAAGGTCCCTTTAGGTTGTTCAGAAGTAGAAGGGAATGAATAATTGGTAGGGGATATGAAGTATGGAGGTTTGTATTCAGGTAAATGAACACCCAAGTCAAACTCAAATTTAGGTGATCCTATTGGTAGTGGGGGTTATTGACATGTTTCAAGTGAGTGAATGAGGAAAGCTGATTTGAAATCAACTCCCCTATCTAAAAGTTTAGAAACCCTAGGTGATAATTGTGTCCAACCCAAATTAGATGGAATGATGCTATAGGGATCAAATGATAATATATCTTCAAACTGCAAGGCTAAAGAAGAAGAATATGGTTGATGTCTTCTTTTGGAATTGGCCCTTTTCACAAGTTTTTCTGGATCTGACAGAGGACTAACCATGTCAGAGTCAGAATGAGATCTAGTGTGCTTAAAAGGTGCCAGTTTGGCATAGTGGAGCTACCAGGCGAAGAATTTTGACCTATCTATACCTTTAGTCAAATTTAAAGGAATAGGTTTTATATCGTTGTCCCGAGAAAACTAATCAAATTCGAATCCCTGGAAACGGTGCCATATTGATGTTGTTCCTCTGAGATGATAATGGTTAAATAATCATGCCAGAGCATCTAAGATATTTGTTTTGGGGTTTTGGTTTTTGTTTTATGGACAACCAATACATAGAACAAACTATAAGAATGATGTATTAACTCTTCTAGATAATACTAATAAATAACCAAAGGGCTGATATTTAACTTCACACAATGATTTGAATTTATAAGGTGTGTAGAAAGAATAGTAAGGAGATGTAATTAATTTAGATTTCAGACAGAAAGATAAATCATCATAAGTGGGAAAACCTTTGTCCAATGTCCAAAATTTAAACAAAATATGCTTAAAATTACATAATATTCTGACAATTTTATGATTTAGAGGGAGCCTTTCAGACAGACAGTGCAATATATCAGTCTCTTTATGATAATAACTTGAGAAGGAATTTTAAGAATAAATGTAACATTTATTCTCACCCGATATCTCTATAAAACTTAAACATATGAAGAATAAACATAATGAATGAAACACATGAAAACTTACAGAACAAAATCAGACTGTGTGATACCAAATTCAAAATCCTTTACTTTATTATCAGTGATCTAGAAATAGCTTGTACATCAATGCTTTACAAAATTTCTTATGGAAAGGTACCACCTTTAATAATTCATAAAAGAGATTTATTTATACAACTTTGGATAGTAAACAAAATATCCTAAACCGATTACAAAATATCTTGAAGGAAGATAGGAAAATAAAAATTGTTGCATGATGTGTCCCTATTAGATAGGAGGTTGTTGATGACTATTCCTTCAAAATTTGTTGTTGTTCTCTTCTTGTTGCAATGGAAAGTTAGTCAATTGTTTCACACAATTGATCCCACCTCTTCTCACTTGGTATCTCGAGATTTACCATTCTTCTAAAGATCTCATCAACTTCAGTATATCTCTCAAATTGGGTTTAGTGAGAAAATGGTGTCCAACTTCATATTTGATTGTGAGGTCAAAGCTCAAGGCTCTCAAAAATTCCTTTCCAGTAATCTGTATTTTTATCCCTACAAATTGACTGCTATTCGTTGCAATAGTATATAATTTTTCACAGTAATCCTCCAATTTTACTAGCTGATCATTTGATGACACTATCTCTTGTAACCCTTTCTTATGCAACATACTGAATTTAGAATGGAACGTTCTAGTTGTAGTGTTCAAAGCTTCACGTTTTGTTTTCAACTGAGTTAACAAATTCTTCTTCATTAGGAATTCCTTAATTTCCAAAACAGTAGTTGTCATACTGGGAAGTTTCATCTCTTGTAACTGTTGCCTAGTTTTAGAGTTTAGTACTCTAATCATCCCTGTTGCTTCTTTGGGTTTTGTGCCCAACGCTGCCTTCTGGGTCTCTATCTCTGCCATGCATCTGGAAATCAATTCTTTTTGTTCAAAAATGATTTGTATGGATGGCCATACTTTTGTTATGGAGTGGCCAATATATAACCAGATGTATTCTTTGGCTTGGGCCAAAATGTCTGCCATTAGATTCTTACTCTATGACTGTTTAACCTTGAGCTCTAACCTCTGTGAATTTTGCATTTACTCTACATACAAGGTATCATTCTTTACCTTCTGTGACTCCAGGGTTTGGAATTTCTGGAGTAACTTCTCATTTTGTTGTTTCTGTGCTTGTAGCTCTTGTGATAACCTTGTTGTTTCACCTGTTGCTGAAGATGAAGAAATGTCAGTAGGAGATGAGCTTAGATCTACACCTGTAATTAGAATTGTTGTCACTGAAATGATCCCAAAAGGATCATAAGACCAAGTAAAGCTTTGCTGGAGGTTCATTTCCTTTAATAATTTGTTTGCCTCTATACCTGCAAACCTAGTGTTACAAATGAATGTCCCTACCTTGGCTTTGAGTTTGAACTATGATTTCATCTTGCTTGAGACAAAATGGACTTCATCCATATTTATCATCTTCCTGATGTATTCCAGTGAGAATATCCTCATTGGCACATACTTAGGCAATTTGTATGGAGCCAACTCACTAACATATATCCTAATATCAGTGTAATTCTGGTACAGGTACCAGTCACCAGTCTTGATCTGCTATGATAGGTGCAATGTCTTCTTAATTTTTTCTCCAATTCTGGGTTCTGCCTGGCTATTCAGTAATTGAAGACCTAGATGTTCAAAAGAATCAATGAAATGAGATATTGTAAAATTTAATTATCCTGCTTTTACTAATTATGTCCAATGAATCAATGATTGATTCGCTCCCTGCTCATCTTGTCAGTTAAGCTAAATGGGCAATAGATCTCCCTGTTGAAACAAAATTAAATGGATTATGACTGAACTGTACCTGAAAACTCCTTGAGTGGTCAAATTAATAAACTATTCATGTATATTATCAACCAGAAAGTGGCTATAATTATACATGAAAGCAGGTTGATATTCTTTGCTAAAAATGGAAAATAATCCAAGGATGGATTCATCAATAGATTGGTCATTTTCATAGCCTAGGAGGTATGATAGCAGAGAGATAATATGTTTAGTGGCTTCAGGGAATATGGAAGATGAATAAGGTGGATTTCTCTTAGGTAATTCAACATCTTCTGGTAGGAAAAGTTCAAAGATAAGGGCTCTCTATGGTAAAGTGAGTTTATCGTAAAGGTCCATGAAAGTTGTTGGTGAAAAATGGCTATCAGATAGAGGTATGATTAACATTTGGTTTATCCTCTGAGCAGTAATGATGATCTGGGTTTTTCCATCTTGAATCATCACTATTCTTTGCAGAGAATCATAGCTGGCTTGATACCAAGTAATTAAATCAAGGAAATGATGAGTTTTGGGAAAAGAATATAATGACAAAAGTGTCTCCCAAAAGTGAATGGGGTCCTCTTTATCAACATATTTCAGTTTTAACCATGAATGTAATTCATAAAAATCACTTTCACATTCACAATCATTGATCTTGAAAAGGGATTCTACAAGGGGCATGTGATCCAAATCAAGCGAGACTGTGGAGGGATTCCCTTCTTCAACATTCTTTTGTATTTTTTCTTTAGGAGCCATCCTTCTGCAGGGGAAATTCAGAAACTATTTTAATAAAAAGATGGATGACAGTGGTGACAATACACACAGAGTGACAAATAACACTTTTGGTATATGAATGGAAGCAAAAAGTGGCAAAGATTGGAGAAATGGGGTATTTATAGGTGCAATTGGGCTTAATTGACTGTTTAAATCTAGCCATAGGCAATTAACTTGCAGATGGATGCAAATTAATGTTTAACAGGTGATTAAACGGTTAATTAGGCATAGCAACGACTTTAGAGCATATGGGCAATGACATTATAACATGGCAGGTGGTGAATGGGTGAGCGAAAACGAACTAGTGACGTGGAGGTTTGTGAATGGATGGAAGATAACGGATTTATATGGCATGGGAAGAAATCAATGGTCGGATGGAGGAAAACCGCCAGCAGATTTCGGGGGGGATGATGGTTTATGGTTTCAAGCCTTGGAGGTCCGAAACACTGTGGGGGTGCCACGTCGCAAAAAGGGGCAGCCATTAAAACTGCTTTTCAGACCCCCCCCCCCTCCCTCGCGTTAACGGGAACCAACCGAAGGCAGTGTTGGGGTCCAGGTATGAACAACCTATTCACCTTTTTCCTACATTAATTTATCAATCTGGGTGTGTATCCGTTCAAGGCAATGCGTAAGGTATATGTAGGGGCAAGGTTACCATCTGTTACCAACCAAGGGTTCATGATTAATATTCAAAACATTGTTGTAAAACTGAACTAGCTACAGTATTCAAGAAAAAAAATTATAGGAATTAACAAGCTGTAATAGAAACCATGAAATAATGAATGACACACAAGGAAATACACAACACCTAATCAGAAGAGTGGGCCCAGCTCTCTGATCAAGGTTGCGTTAATCATAGCGAAGAATGGAGCAACAAAAGAGATGATATTTTATTAATCAGGAAAGAGCTATTTAAATATCGACGGGGAGTCCCCCATTTACAGGAATAACATGTCTTTTATACACGGTGAGGGAGAACAACATCTTTCCCCAAAACCTGGTAACTGTATACCCAAAAATATACATTAGTTTAGAACGGCACCAACACCAGATAAACAAGATCAGTGAATGGTCCAAGAATGGTTCAAGGATCTACGACTCCAGCTACACGGCTTCCTTATGGCTAGTCATTGATGTGAATTGTGGATCTGCTATGGGATGTTGAAAGATTGGTACCTGTTCTCCAGAATCTGGGGTCAAACATACGTTTTAGTGCTGTGAATAGGAAAAACCCCACGACTTTACTTCATTAATAAAATATTCCAATAGACAGGAAAGGGGTAATTACCTTGCGGATTTAGCATAGTAAACATAGGTGAATAAGTGCAAAAATGACAAAAAGAGGGATGGAAATGCAACAGAAAGATAGCCCGATTTGGTGCCCAACATCTCCCCCCAACTATCCTTCTGCATGTCCTCATGCAGTTCGCTGCCTCCACAAGTCTGGGTTTTGGAGACTGTTGGCTTCCTAGAGCTGAGCGAGATCATACTCTTCAGCCATCTCTGTCCCTGGAAATTTAATTCCTTCTAAGAGGAAGTCTTCCTTCCACCAATCACCCAGAACATTATATGCTGGGGTGTAATTTTCCACTAGCAACCAGATGGTGGGGAACTGGAACTGGATCCCCATCCACTAGACCCTGCATGTTCGAACACATGCCACATACCTAGGCACTCTGGTGAGTACTCGTGCAAAATTCGGTGCTCCAAACAATTCCCTGTTCTAGACTATTGTAGGTGACATCATCCACCTTTTCTGACAGCAATCAAGCGCTTCATCTTGAAATGTGACTAGTTGTTTTACACAAATATCAAGGCACCATTTTTGTGTCCTTAGCATTCTTTTCCCGTTTCCCTCAATTCCCAAAAAGGTGTTGTGTTTAGTGAACATGGTGATTGACCTTTCATGTTCTCCTCTTACTATAAATGGATGTGTAATCTGATTGGACTCAAATGTATTAAAATCCTTCTGCCAGCTGATCTAATTAAAAGTGTAAGAGGTGAGAGCCCTTAAATGAATTTCCCCCACATATGGGACCGGGTTAAATTCTCTATCCATGTGCAGTAGATACCCATGCATGTAAAACTCACACATCAAATGCTGAGTTGGCATGTCATGGCTCCTCATTATGCGGAGGAATTGTACACCATCCTCTATTTCATAACTAATCTTGTTCTTGATGCTCTCCATGCAAAATAAATGAAAACGTTCATGCAATAATAAAGAATAATAAGAAGCAGGGGGACAACATGCCATCACCTCTTGTGCTAAGTTAAACATCTGCTCCTTATCAGTTTTCAACTCTGCCACTTGCTTTTCCTGTTGCTCCATCTTGATCTGCTACTTCGCATGCCTCAATCTCATGACATCTATACACTCCACATATTCAAAAATGGTTGTGGAGGATCATTCTTGAGTTCTTTTGACCTCGCTTTGATACCGAGCTGTAGTGGATTTCCAAGTCTACACTTCAGCCGTTAAGGCATATTCACGGTCTTCAAACAGTCACTCGACCAGGTCTGTTTGAGTGGCAGCAGAAGTTGTGGCTATCTGGTCCACTTGAGTCTCTGCTTCTACTACTGTGGCCTTGGAATTTTTGGCCTGCCACTTGTATTTCTTCATCCGCTTCTGCAATTTGGGTACCTACTTCCTTAGTTTCTTGACCTCCATCTTAAGCTGCATTATTTCTTTAAATTGCAGCTAGTATTTTTTCTTGACAGGGAGTCTTTGTTGTTCACACAGCTCCACCCATTCTTTCTTAACCAAAACTTCCTCAGTTTTGGCAGCTGGAGGTAAATCCCTCGGGACAGCTTCTTCTATGCCGACTGTTGGTTTTTCCTCCACTGCGCGTTCTTCCTTGATTATTTCTTGTTTTATGGCCTTCTCGCCTGGCCTTACCACTGGCTCATTCATCAGGACCGCTTTGCTTGGTCCCTCCTCTTCACCAACAGCTGCTTCCCTTCGTTGCGTGATCACCACGACTGGTGGTGCCCTTGTGAGATGATCATCTATTAATATGTCTACTGGAAACCCTCACAGTTCCCCTGCTTCGGGGATCTTTTCCTCTTCTCCCCTTTCAAGCTCTGAAGTGCTTGTTACCTGGGCAGCATCTATCCCACCCGGCTATGGTCTTCGTGATAAATTTAAAGCAGGAGGAACAACGAGATCTTCTTTTATGCGCTGAGGGGAACGAGATACCCTTGCTCCTCTTGGGATAGAAGAGAAAAAGGAAAACTGGCAGGGCTCTTCAGTGTTTGGTCCTGAGGTTGATGCTGGTTCTTATGGAGCAGTGCCAGCCTCATGCCCTAGTTCTCCCAGAACTTCCTCCATATGTTCCATGGTTCTCCCAGCTCTGAGCTCTTCTTGTCCTGGTTCATCCTCTTCCATTGGTCCTATGGTCGGGGTGGTCACGACCTCTTCTTCATTCAAGTTGTCTTCCTCCATCAGCTCCATGGTGGCAGGAGGTCCTTGTGGGGTACCTTTGGTCGCAATATCGACCAATTCTCCTATCCTTGCTTGTTGTGGTACTTCCTCTGTTGTTGTCATGCTATCAATTTGTTCTGCTAGCTCCACAGTCGAGGCTGGTTCTTGTGGAACAGCCTCGGCCGTGGTACTAGTGGGTCGTTCTATGTCAACTCCTACATCTTCCATCTGTTCCACAGTTGTGGCTTACTCTTGAAGAGTAGCCTCTTCTTCAAGATCTTCAGCTTCCATCTCCATCTCCTCCGTCTCCTCTTGGTCGACATAGTCATCTCCTTCTGCATATTCTTCCTCCATTACTTCTGGTTTGTCTTCCCTGAAAATCAAAATGGCTACTACCTCTTCCTCTGTGGAATCCTGAAACAGTTCCCATGGAATTGGAATCCATCTAATTGAATTCATCACCAACAGCTGGACCAGCCCGTGGTGGGTAATGACCGCCTTCACCTGTCGCGACCTTTGAGTAGAATGTGCCATCAGCTGAAGACTCCTTAGTAAGAAATAAGGCACATTTAACGAAAAGGCCTCTGCTTGGGGGAATCGGAGGTGAGCTAATATCTGGAGATGATATTTGAACACAGTGGAGTATTTCCCCTCACAAGTTATATATTTTATGACAAAATCTGCTACCTCTCCCCATGGATGCGGTAACAAGTTTCGGTCATATCCTCGACCCTTCTACTCAATGCTTTCTCCTGCCTGCAAAAAGGCTTTGGGAAATTCCGGGAGGGAAGTACTCCTTGAAAACCATCTCTTTCCATTTTGAGGGAGCCCGCTAACTTCTGCAATGGCTTCCTTTGTAACCGGGACCTCTATCCCGCGGACCTGAGAACTTTATTCTTCAAGGTTGAGTGCGAATTCTACAGCAATTTCCTCATTCAACCCCCTCAACCCATCAAGGTAGACATCCCAACTTGCATTTTTGAAGACTTGCCATGCCTCCCGACTGTTTTGAACTTTTGTTGTATCTTCTGGCTCATGCTGCACAGACCGTCCACCCATCACTGTAGAGGCAGGATCAACACGACGAATACAGTTAATTGGTAGGGGAAAATGACAGGGACCCAAACTGTTGGCAACAGTAATAAAATCATGGTCGCCTCGGGAAAAAGGATGGTAACAGTATTGGTACGTTTGAAGAAATCTCAGCGAATGATGGCGAGTTATGGTAGTACGATTGGATATTTTCAGTGGTTTAATGCGGCGTGTTGGGGAGATGACTGGTTGTGACTTTTGCATACGAATGAAAATTCCAATGCATCGAGGTCATGATTACGAAATGCCGTAATCATTAAATTTAGTTTGGTGTGAATTGTGTGACATGAATGCGTTTTCGTTGGTATGTTGTCGTTTATTATGACAGGACCCCCCCTCCAACTTAATTATGGTTTTCCGTGGCGCATATTGGTGTCTTTTTGGAATATTTTAATTAAATCTATAAAAGTCAACGGAGACGTACCTGGAGACCTACCTTGTGGTGGAGTAACAGCACACAGAGTAACGGTAGTGATGGAGTAACGACAACGACGGAATAATAGCAATGGCGGACTAACAACACTAGGGGAGTAACAACACGGCGGAGTAGTAGCACCAGTGGAGTAATAGCACGACGGAGTAACAGCACCAGTGGAGTAACAGCAATGGTGGAGTAACGGTGATGGCGGAGTAACAGCACCAGCGAAGTAACAACATCAGCGGAGTAACAACACCAGCGGAGTAACAGCACCAGCGGAGTAACAACACCAGTGGAGTAACAACAATGGCGGAGCAACAACACCAGCGGAGTAACAACACCAACGGAGTAACAACAATGGTGGAGTAACAGCACCGGCGGAGTAACAGCACTAGTGGAGTAACAACAATGGCGAATTAACAGCACCAGTGGAGTAACAGCACCAGCGGAGTAACAACACCAGTGGAGTAACAGCACCAGCAGAGTAACAACACCGAGTGTTACATTTCTCCTAGCCATATTCCTTTGTTATTCCTGCAAAATACAAACAGTAAGTAATAACAGTATATATATATATATATATATATATATATATATATATATATATATATATATATATATATATATATATATATATATACATACATATACATATGTATGTATACATACATATATATGTATATGTATGTATATATATATATATATATATATATATATATATATATATATATATATATATATATATATATATATATATATATGTATATTTATATTTATTTATTTTGAATTTTTTTGATTTTTTATCTTTTTTCTAGAGCAGAGTGAGAGTGCCTTTTATACGAACAACCATTAAACCAGATGAATCAAAAAGGTGTTTGACAAAGGCATCTCTAGAGGCTAAACGGTGGTATAGCTTTAGACGGTGTCCATTTACTAAGAACGAAGTATGATTCCCATGTATTGTAATTAGTCTAACTATTCCATTGTTGAATACTACGTCCACTTCATATGGTCCCACCCAGTGAGTGCGAAGCTTGCCTTTGAAATCCTTAAATTGGGATTCATAAAGTAGTACCCAATCCCCCACGTGAAACACCTTGCTCTTGATAAATTTATCATGCCATTTCATTCTTTGTTGTTGAACAACAGTAGTTTTCTAGATAGCTGCTGATCGAATCTCGTCCAACTCATTTAGTTGTTCCAATCGGTGTTTCTGTGCTTTTGATAGGTCTAGGCCTACTTCTAAAGCTGTTTTGAGCATATTGATCTCAAATTCTACCAGAAACAAGGGGGATTTCCCATAGACTAACTCAAATGGAGAAAACCCAGTTGTGTTTCGCCATGTTGTTCTATATGCCCATAAAGCTTTTGGAAGTTTTTGTGCCCAGTCCTGTCGATGACTTGCTACTGTTTTTGTCAAGATATTTTCCAATATCTTGTTTGTACTTTCTACCTGTCCATTCACTTGGGGATGATAAGGGGTTTTCACTATGTGTTTAACCCCATATTTCTGCATCATCTTCCCTATCATGTGAGTTGTGAATTGTGCCCCTCCATCTGACATAATTTCCCTTGGAGTACCATATCGAGCAAGGATTTCTTCAAAAAGAAAGTTCTCCACTACTTGCTTTGTTGCTCTTGCGACCGCTCTGGATTCTACCCATTTAGTCACATAATCGGTGTAGACCAAGATGTGATCTTTCTGATGAGAAGGTGGATTGAATGGTCCAAAAAAATCGATGGCCCATTTCTCGAAAGGTTCGAGGACTATCTGGGGCTGTAGAGGCATTTCATCTGCTTTCCCAGGTTGTCCCATCTGTTGGAAACTATCACATCTACAGACATAATCCCTAACATCACGAAAGATGGAAGGCCAGTAGTATCCCATATGCAGCACTTTATGGCCTATTCTCTTATCTGCAAAATGTCCTCCACAGGGGCTGTCATGGGCAGCCTTTAATATATAATAGATGTCATCCTCTGCCACACAACGCTGAATCTATTGATCAACCCCTGTATGCAAGAGACACCAAGCCATCCATGAATATCAAGTACTATGATGAATAATCTTCCTCTGATACTTATATGACAAATGATGAGGCACCTTCCTTGTAGCAAGATAGTTAGCAATATCTTCATAAAATAGAGTGTTAGCAGAAACTACAAAAAGATGTTCATCTGGAAATTAGCTTCAATTGGTATATTCTTACCATCACTTTCTATCCGAGATAGGAAATCTGCAGCCACATTGTCCTTCCCTGGTTTATCTACTATAGTAATGTCAAATTCATGTAGTAGCAAAAGCCATCTTGTAATGCGACCAGGGGTAACAGGTTTATTCATTAAATACCTGATGGCTACATGATCAATATGTACAAAGGTAGGATACTCGGTAATGTAATGTCGGAATTTGTTGGCTTAGATGACAGCAAGGAACTCTTTTTCAGTCACTATGTAATTTAATTCAGTAGGGGCCAAATTCTTACTAACATAGTAAACTGCATATGGTACCCTGTCCTCTTGTTGTCCTAATACTGCACCAACCACTATTTGGGAAGCATCCGTGTGAATGTGGAAAGGTAATGCCCAATCTGGCCCTCTAAGGATTGGAGTGCTACAGACCAATTCCTTGATTTTCGTGAAGGCTACATCACAGTCATCTGTCCACACAAAATCTACATCTTTTGTCAGCAATTGAAAAAGTGGATGTGCTACTTTAGCAAAATTTTCTATAAAATGCCTGTAATAACCAACACAACCAATAAAGTTACATACTTGTGTGGGTGTTTTGGGTATCAGAAAGTGCAAAATCACCTTTATTTTAGCTGGGTCCATCCAGATTCCTTCAGCCGAGAGCAAATGTCCTAGAACAATTCCTTCCTCCATCATCATATGGAATTTTACCGTACTCAAGGAAACACGTGCCTGTATGCATCTTTCAAGAACTTTTTCTAAATTTATCAACCCTTCTACAAATGAATCCCCGTATGGAGTAAACTCATCCATGTAGATTTCAACACTATCATCCACCAAATCAAAGAAGATCCCCAAAATTTCCCTCTGGAATGTTGCAGGTGCATTACACAGGCCAAAAGGAAGGACTCGGTATGCGAATGTTCCCCAGGGGCATGTGAAAGTGGTTTTGTCCTGATCTTCAGGAGCTATCTGGATTTGGTTATACCCACTAAATCCGTCTAAAAAGGAGAAGAACTTTTTGCCAGCCAACGTGTCCAAAACTTGGTCAATAAATGGTAAAGGAAAATGATCTTTCTGCGTTGCCTTATTTAATTCTCTATAAGCCATGCATATCCACCATTTACCATTTTTCTTGGGGACCATTAGTAATGTAGAAACCCATTGGCTATCTCAAATGGGGTAAATAAAACCTACATCCAGTAGTTTCTGAAGTTCTTCTTTCACGACATTTTTCAATGCATGGTTCATCCTTCTCTGTGGTTGTCTCACAAGACGGAAATCTTCCTTAATATATATATGATGGGTACATAAATTAGCACGAATCCCCTTTATGTCTAAGTAATCCCAGGTGAAGGCTTCTTTATGGTTCCGAAGGACATCTACAAGTTTCTTCTTCTGGGATTCTAACAGGTTAGGGTTGATGTTCAGGGTCTTTCCAGGTTCTAATTCCACTGGGATACTTCCATGGGGTGCATCTACGGGTAGCTCCACCGATCCCTCTGCTGCTTCAATAGTTTCTCTAATTTCACACCTTAGAATGGATTCTAGGATTTGTTGATTTGGCTCTAAAACGGAGCAAGGATCATCCATAAAGGAGGTGATTACATCATCCTCTGATTCCATTTTTAATTGGAGGGCCTGCCCAATAGTAAGGACTGATCTTAATTCCTCATTTTCCATTTCAAGCTCCTTCCTCGATAAAATTTTCTTGCTACCTGCTGGTTTTGTGGATGGGTTTGGTTCTGCAGGTGGGTATAACACTAAATTCTTAGTATTGTGCCCATTTGAAATAACCATGCGCCCTAAACGACACCCAATATAAGCATCTGCAGTAGCCAGCCATGGCCTACCTAAAATCAAGGGATGGACGCTAACCGAAGATTGTGTATGTAAGACAAGGAAATCTATGGGATAGTGCCATGAATCCACCGAAATTGTTACATCTTCTAACTTCCCTACTAGTTTTATTGTAGATCAATCTGCTAGTTCTAACACTGTAGGTGTATGTTTCAAGTTACGAAGACCTAATGTATGCATAGTTTCAATGGTGATAACATTGATGGCAGCACCCAGATCTACCAGCACATTCGGAATTTCTACCCCATTAATTGTACTGTCAAAATTTGGTTCCCTGGATCTCCATACTTTACAGGCATTGACTTTCCCATCATAAAATCTTATAATTTTCCCATGACATGAATAGTAATGGGTTCTTTGGATTTCTTTGCAGGCTTCTTTGAACAGTATTTCCTAAGAGTATTTGCATATATCAATACATCCTTCATAGCTTGTAACAGGGTAATTTTGACAAATAAGTTATGTAATTCACTTAATAAGTCGAATTCATCTTGAGGGCTTGATTTACTCAAAGTCAGTTTCTCTGGATAGGGTGGTTCAGATTGATGTTGTTTTGCAGGAGGTGCCTGGTTTCTACCAATTTGTTTTGGTTCCTTATTAATTAATTCTGATTCCTTACCTTCACTATCAAGTTGTTCAATGATAACTGGAGGAGGTTGAACATTAATTGTCCACCTTGATCGCAGATTCATTTCATACAAATCTACGGTGGAAATGCTATACGAAGGTAGGTTAAGAGTGTCGATTTGATGAACTCCCTTATTGTTAGGATTCGGGTTAGGTTGGAGTAGAAGTTGGTGGTGGGTAGGTTGACTACCAGGAGGCACATTAGAGGGTAGTTGGAGTTGTTGTTGTGGCATCGACTGAGGAGACTTCCTAGGAGAGGATCCTCGCCAAGTTGGAGCCCATGGGGAGCTCGAACTGGCTTGAGGGTTCCACTGCTGCTAAGGTGGAAATTGGTATTGCGGCCACATGGTTGGATAGGGCATAGACTGAGGATTAATATTGAAATTATTGAAATATTGAGATGGGTCTGAGTACATACCTTGGTTTCCCATTGGTAGCCAAGGCTGCCATGGCTTTCTAGACCCCATGAGGTATAGTTGCTCCGTGTCTTCTCCTGTCGCTTGAAATACTACTTCCAGGCCTGGCAAGGAGGGGCAGGAGCTTGTTACATGATTTAATTCACAAATGGAACATTCCTCTATGGAGTTTAATGGACATTCCCTCTCTAGATGCTTCTTTCTACACTTTGGGCAGAATATAGCCATGGTCCTATCCAATTCCAGTTGCTTTTGTTTTACTTGTTGCGTATCCATCTGTGCTAACAGAGTACTCAGGATATCCGTTCTCAAGTTGTCTAGCAGGTTTCCAATTTCTGCCTTCATAACACCCCCGCTAGATCCCTTTGCTGAGCGAATCCCTTGTTTATTTCTTGTGAGCCCCCTCAAGCACTGAATGCATAGTTCATAGATAACCTCAAAGCTTTCCTTAGATATATCTCCCTTTCCTACGATGTTCAACAATTCCAAAGAGTCCTCACGAAAAGCTCAGAGGAGGATAATTTTTAAAATATCCTTATCCAGGTCGGAGTGACCTGACCTCTGTAATGTGTACTTAAATCATTCCACACAGTCTTCCAAGCTCTCATCTTCTTTTTGTGTGAACTTAAAAAGTTCCTCTTTGATGTTCTGGGATTTACAGTAATCCTGGTATTTTTCCAGAAAAGTTGTTTGCATGTCATCCCATGTGGAAATAGAACTCCCCCCGAGGCCCATGAACCATCCTAGAGCTGTCCCTTTTAACGTAGCAAGGAAAATTTTTAACTTTTGGGCGTCCATCATGTAGTCATATCCCCGGCACACTATGTCAAATTCGAATAAAAACATGTCGGTGTCTTCTGAAACAAGCCCATGAAAGCTTGGTAAGGCTACTAATGGGATAGGCTTTGTCAGCGCACTAGCTCCCAGATCCCTGATTGGAAACTCGATGGTCGAGGCTGTGGGAGCCATAAATATCCTCCAATAACTGCTGGGTATTTCAACAGGCTCTGTGGAAGATGGCCAAGGGTTCCTTACCACTCGGTTTTGAGTTACTTTGACAGCACTTCCCCAGTCCCTTGGTGATGCGAGTGCCCCTTCGTTTCCTTCTCAAGCATCCTGATGACTTGATCCCTCGACTATGACCTCCTTTCCTTTGCTAGGGTGGCCTAACCTTGTTGATGTTCTGCTTGCAATCTCTTCCCCTTCTATTACCAGCGTAGGGTTCCCCTAGTTAGGTATACTGTTGGATATCTTCTCAACTACTGGAGGGGCCTGTTGTGTCGAATCGCCAAAGAATGTTGTAGACAACACTGGTTGATCTACTGATTGTCCCTCGTATTTTACTCTCCGTGCACCTGGTCTCACGGCTGCGTGAGAGGATGCTTCTGATTCAGCTTTTGCTATAATTTGCTGGATGTAAGTCTTTCTTCCCAAGTCTGGTCCTCCCCTCTTTGGGGCTCTTCCTCTACCCCTCTTATTTGGTTTTGTGTTCATACAAATGTTGATATGACAGAAGGTCTTAGTATCAACCTACAACGCTCTAGTCTTGAAGTAAGGTGTCAAAGGACCATTCCTTCCCCAAGACAAAAGAGCTTACAAAAAGAGAGATAGCTAACAAAACAAGAATCTAGGGTTCAGGGCCCAAAGCAAGGTGTCAAAGGACTCCTCCCTCCCCAGGACAAGAACCAGGAACAAACACACGCCTCCGAGAAGACCTAATACTTCTAGATCTGAAGCAGGGCGTCAAAAGACTCCTCCCTCCCCAAGGTAAAAGCTAGGGTTTCCCGAAATTAAAACACAAAAGGGTTTGAAAGAAATAAATCTAACTCAGGGCCTGGAGTAGGGCGTCAAAAGACTCCTCCCTCCCTAGGACCAAAGGTCGGCCCTATCAAAATAGAAAAGAAAATAAAAACAAGCAGAAAGAAACGCTTATGCTCAGGACCTAGAGCAGAGTGGGAAAACTCGTTCTCTCCCCAGGATAAGAGATTGACCCTCGGGTTGGTCCAGATCATGTCTTGTGCCTTGTTAGCCTCCCCAGAAATGGTGCCAAAATGTTGGGGTCCATGTATGAACAATCTATTCACCCTTTTTCCAACATTAATTTATCAATCCCGGTGCGTATCCTTCCAAGGAAATGTGCAAGGTATATGCAGGGGCAAGGTTACCATCCGTTACCGACCAAGGGTTCATGATTAATATTCAAAACATTGCTGTAAAATTGAACTAGCTACAGTACTCAAGAAAAACAATTACAGGCATTAACAAACTATAACAGCAACCACGAAATAATAAATGCAACACAAGGAAATACGCAGCACTTGATCAGAAGAGTGGGCCCATCTCTCTAATCAGGGTTGCGTTAATCACAACAAAGAATGGAGTAGCAAAAGAGATGATATTTTATTAATCTGGAAAGAGTTATTACAATATTGATGGGGAGTCCCCCATTTACAGGAATAACCTGTCTTTTATACACAGCGAGGGAGAACAACATCTTTCCCCAAAACCTAGTAACTGTATACCCATAAATATACATTAGTTCAGAACGGCACCAACACCGAATACACAAGATCAGCGAATGGTCCAAGAATGGTTCAAGGATCTGCAACTCTAGCTACACAGCTTCCTTATGGCTAGTCGTTGCTATGAATTACGAATCTACTGTAGGATGCTGAAAGATTGGTACATGTTCTCCAGAAGTTGCGGTCAAACATACATTTTAGTGTTGTGAATAGGCAATAAAATATTCCAATAGACAGGAAAGAGGTAATTACCTTGCAGACCTTGCAGATTTAGCATAGTGAACATAGGTGAATAAGTGCAAAAAGGACAAAAAGAGGGATGGAAATGCAATAGAAAGATAGCCCGATTTGGTGCCCAATAGGCGGGCTAAAAATCTTCCTCTGTCGTTGATCTGGGTGGAGTGAATGATCTCCGTTGAAAAGTGTCCGATGATTTTTTACTCCCAATATGACGTTTTGTCATTTCCGTCGATACGAAAAAGGTATATGATATGACTTATTTTGCAAGGTCATCAAATCTTATTCCAATAATTAAATCCTCATTAAAGAATTTAAGCGCTAATTAATCTAAACAACATTTTTAAAGGCACATTTTGAGCTAGCAACCTTAATTTTATTTTCTAAAGCAAATATTTTTCTTTTATTGCTTATCTAACATTTTCCTTTTGCCCTCCTTTTTTAGATCAATTACCCTATCATTTTATTTGATATGGAACTGAAATAATAATCACTCCTAACATTTTTAATTTCCATTTTGTTTTGGTTCATATACTAACTTATCATTTTTTTTGTGGCATATTGATTTTTTCATCTAATAACTAACTTATAAAAAACAATAATGTTACAACATCGGCTCCAACTAGGGACTGCTTTCTCTAGTAGAATGTAGAGAACTTGTAGATCCATGTGCCTTCTCCTCGAGCTATGGAGTCTTAGCTGTAAAAATCACACTAACAGTTGAAAAAATAAAATAAAAAAGAATTTTTACAATGATGGTAGTAAAATCTACTTCAACTTCTCAATACTGAATGTAATGCTTCTGAAATCTTCCATTAAGAGAATATGTGGAATATTGTCCTTCTATATTTTGTAACACAAAAGTGTTGATTCCTTTTAATTCAGTAATAGCTAGAGGTCCAAACCATAGGTTTTCAAACTTCCCATGTTTTCCTTTGTCTTCTCTTCTGGAGTCCCATCTTAGAACTAGATCTCCCTCCTTGAAGTCCCTTTCCATGGCTCTTCTATCAAACATGCTCTTCATTTTATTCTGATATTTTTTCAGTTTGTATTGAACTTCATCTTTGTTCTCATTTAGTTCAATGATTTGGTTTATCCTCCTTTAACAATCATCAGGTTCATTAGTTGAATCCTACAGAAGCTTTAAAACAGGGAAGGCCAAATTGGTAGGGAAAATTGCATCTTTTCCATAAACTAACTGAAAAGGAGATTTTCCAATAGATCTCTTTGGAGTAATCCTATTTGCCTAGGCTGCATAAATTAAATGAGTATCCCAGCTCTTTTCATGATCTACTAAATTTTTTCTGATAACCTTTACGAGACTTTTATTAGATGATTCTGCAAGACCACTGCCTTGAGGATAATATGGAATTGAATGGTGTAATACAATCTGATATTTCTGGAAAAACTCAATCATTTTAACAATGGAAAATGTTGTGGAATTATCAGTAAAAATCTGGATTGGGAAACCAAACCTAGATAAAATGCTCTCTTCAATGAATTTGATTACTACTGAATCAGTAGCATTTCTTACTAGAATTGCTTCCACCCATTTAGTAAAGTAATTTGTTGCAATGAGGATCCATCTATGCTGATTTCTTGAAGTAGGATGAATCTCTCTAATGAAATCTAATCCCCATTGGATAAAAGGTGTTGAGACTATTGTTGGGATCAGTGGAAGAGCTGCTAGTTTTTGCTTACCAGCAAACATCTGACAAGGGACACAACTTTTGACCTTTGCTCCTACTTGTAAGAACAATGTTGGCCAATAAAATCCTGCCCTTAATATCTTATATGTTTTTTCTCTCCAAGCATAATGTCCTCCACAAAATCCTGCATGAAACTGATCAATGATCCCTTCAGTCTCTAATTCTGTTAAACATAATAACAAGATATTGAGTGGGTCTTTCTAGTACAGATTTGCATTTATGATGCAGTATTTGACTGCTTTCAATTTGAGAGTTTTACATTGACTTTTGGAGAATGATACAGGACATTCAAAATGGATCAAGAAATTTACAATATCTTGATACCAATTTGATAAAAGAAATTTCTCATCAATGTGTACAGAAATAGTCTGATCTGAAGGTAAAGGTTCTTGTGGATTCTTTTCTTCAGGATGTTGGGAAGGTTCTTGTGGATTCTTCTCATTCAAATTTTGGGAAGGTTCTTGTGGATTGTCCCCTTCTACATACATATAAGGTTCTTGTGGATTCTTCTCATTTGAATTTTTGGAAGGTTCTTGTGGATTCTCCCGTGGTACTTCCAAAATAGAGTTGATGCCTAGCAATTTACAGTTAGATTCAGCTACGAGCTTATCTAATCCTTAAACTTGTACTAGTTTTTAGGTTTTGATAGTTAGAGCATACTCCAAAATTTGGGTGATCCATCTACTTCTCCTCCCATCAGTAACTGGTTGAGTGAGAAAAGTTTTAACAGCACTGTTGGGGACATAGGCTATAATGGTTGAATGCAAAACATACTTCCTAAAATATTTCAAGGATTAGACTAGACCATAAGCCTACTTCTCAATTATGTCATATTTGAGCTTAGCATCTCTCATAAATTTTCTGAAAAAGGCTATAGGTTGGTCATGGGAATCTTCATTCTTTTGTAGTAAAACAATAGCGAGGGTTGTTTCAGAGGCAAAGGAAAAGATAATGAATGGTTTGGTATAATGAGGAATGGCCAAGGTTGGAGCTTCAGACATAGCTTTCTTGATTTGATCAAATACATGTCTGGAATAGATAGTCCATTTAACTTCATGACCCTTCTTAAGCATATCAGTTATATCTTTGACAATTTTAGCATAATTGGGTATGAATCTTCTTAAAAAGTCGATTTTACCAAGAAAATCATGAATTTCATTTTTATTTCTTGGTAATGATAATGTCTGAATGGTTGATACTCTGTCTGGATGAATAATTACTCCATATTTAGAAATTATATGGCCAAGAAATTTCCCTTCTGCGATAGCAAATAGAGACTTCCTTGGATTCAATGATATTCTAAATTTCCTACATCTTTCAAAAACCTTCATCAAGTGGTTTAAATGTTTTTTATCAAAATTAGAAAATATTGTAAGTTCATCAAGAAAAATAACAAGAAATTTATTTACCTGGCCTACAAAATCTATATCCGTAGCTCTTTGGAATGTAGCTCCTGCATTTGTCAAACCAAAAGGCATCCTTGCATACATGAAAGTACCCCAAGGTGTTGTGAAGGCATTCTTTTCCCTATCCTATTTGTCAACCATAATCTGATTATAACCAGAAAAAACATGTAACATAGAAAGCTTGTTAGCTCCATAAAATTGTTGAAATAACTGATCCATCTTAGGTAATGGATAATTATCCTTTAGTGATGCTTTATTTAAGTTTATAAAATCAACATAGAGTCTAATTTCACCATTCTTTTTTCTGACAGGTATTAGGTTGGCAATATAATTAGAATATCTTAGTGGAAGAATAATATGTGCATCTAACATTTTCTTAAGCTCTTTCTCAATAGTTGGTAGAAGAACTGGATTAATTCTTTTGAGTTTTTGCTGGTAGGGTTTAGCTTCTGTTTTCAGTGGGATCTTATGTTCAATGAGGGATGTATCATAAGTTTTAAGATTAGCATAAGACCAAGAAAAAAACATCTTTGTATTTTTTAAATAACTTAAGATATTGATTTTTAACTTCTGGGGCTAAAGATGTAGAGAATTTTATATTTTGCACTTGTTCTTGGGTTCCAATATTGATTTCTTCTATGTCATCTTGAGGAGAAATGGATGGAGGGTTTCAAGGGACATCATTATAATCAAATAATTTATCTAAAGTAATTAACCCTTTAGGAATGAAGTTGTTTGATAATTGTATGATGTCATGATTTGCAATCTTGGAGTTTAATTCTAGATCATCAGCAACTTGAGGATTGACCATATCAAGATTGTCTTCATCAATTTGTAGAAGAGAAAATTCACCTACAAGATGAAGGAAAGATTTTAGTTGTTCATCATCCTCAAAAATCTTCCAATGCTTTTGGTTATCAGGTATAGATGGCTTATATTTGACTTGGATTTGGTATAACACTTGTGTTTGATCAGGAATGTTAAATGAGCTTGCAAAAACAGCCAAAGAATCTGCATTTATGCTTTAATTTCTAGGGACATAAGTTATGTTGAGGGCATCAAAGAAATTTTCAATGGAATCCTAAACCTCATTTCGATAAGATCTAAGCCTAGGATGCTTTTTTTGGCAAATATTTCTAACTTGTCTTACAATGAGCTTTGGGTCCTTGAAAACACTCAGGTTGTGTACCTTTGAACTCTTGGCTAACTGTAGTCCTAGAAGGAAAGCCTCATATTTTGCTACATTATTGGTAACCTCGAAATCAAGTTTACAAGATTGTGTAATGTTTTCTTTTTCAAGTGAGATTAGTACTACCCCAGCCCCTACTCTATCCTTTGTACAAGAACCATAAAAGAACAACTTCCATACATCAGTTTTATTTGATATAGGGTTTTCAATTACATCTTCAATTTTTACTTGAGATTCATGTATTTGATTTGAATAGAGTTGAAAACAGTGAAAATCTTGATCAATAGCATAGATGGGGAGGTTCTTTGGTTGATTTGTTTTGCATACAGTGTGCACAAATCTAACCTCTCTATACAACCTAAGTTGTTCTCCCCATAAACTGGAATAGTGGCATAAGACATGTCCATCTGAAGAGTTCCCCCTAATTTGGTATAGCAAGACCTTCAAAGTAGAATTCCAAATTTGGGAGTGATGTCAATGACAACAGTATCTAACACTATGCTCTTTATTGGGATTTGGGCAAGAGTAACAACTAAATCCTTAATCGATCCTAGAAAAGGTAACCTTTTGGAATCAAAGGTGTAAAAATCATGATAAGATCCAGTTATGTCAAGATTTAAATGATCCATGATGGTTTTTGGCATGAGATTATGTGATGCTCCATAATCAAGCATATAGTTGTATAGCAAGGAGTCATTTGTCTTTAGTGTCACATAGAAAGGGGGTACTATTTCATTTATCATATCTGAGATAGGACCAAAGACAATTGTTGGTTTTTCATCTTGAAGGCTAATAACATCACTTTCAGCATCAACAGAGGTGTTTTGTATCCATTTTGAAACTTGATTTTTATATCCAGGGTTTTTTGAAAGTTCTGAAAGTGGTATAGGGATTTTAACTCTTTGTAATTCCTTTTCAATATTAAATGTAGTTAAGATAATTTGTTCAATTTGAGCTGTATCAGTTGGCTAATTTAATGGTCGAATAATAGTTGTTTGAGTTTCAACAACTTTGGTATGAGGTTCAATTCTTGGAGGTTCCTTAGGAGCTCTTCCGGGGCCAGGTCTAGGTCTAAAATCATATCTTTTGTTCAGCTCTGCAATTAGGAATTGAGAGAAGGCATGGTATTTGGAAACCTCTAAGGATTCTTGATCTTCTTGAACTTTCTTATTTTGTGAAAGAGGAATAATAGTGATCTGACCAGAAGTGGTATCCATATTTTTATGTCTTCAGTGATAGTCATGGTATTTTCATCGGTCTGTTGATCATCTATAAATAAAAGAGTTGGAACCTGTTGATCATTACTAGGTTTTTGAATAATTTGTAATTGTGGATTTCTTTTGTATTGACCTTGATTTTGATTTTGAGATTGAGTGACCATCTGTTGAACTGTTTTGGGTTGAGTCCCAATCTTGGAAATTCTATTGGATAGATTTCTAAGAAGTGAAGTGATCTCATCTATTTTAGAATCTTCAGGTTTAGTCTTTGAAGAAGTAGAGGCCTATTGACTAAATTTAATCTTTCTTTGGGACTTTTCCTCTTTAGCTTTTAAAGTGGCTGAGTCAGCGCTGTTTTCTTGCACTTATATAGCATTGGTTTTCATGTCTTCAAGAGTCCTAGAAGTTATTTCTCTTAACATTACAACAAAATCATCTTCAAAGGCTTTTGAAAATCTAGATTTAGCTGCTGCTATAGGGGGTTTGCAATCAGGGGTCATCTTATGATAAAGTTTGTTGAACCTTTTGATCAAATCAGATATAGGTTCACCAAAGTTTCTTTTAAGTTCTTCAAACTAAGTCAAAAAGTAAAGAGCATCTTTCTTCACATCCCATTGGTTTTTGAATATATTTGTTAACTCCTCCCAAGAACTAATGGAATTTGCAGGTAACTGCCTAAACCCGATTCTCAAATTTCCATCAAGAGATTGGACAAACAACCTCATATAAACATTTTCTTGTTCTATGTTCATATTATCTGCAAAATCTATAAATTCTTGAAGATGGTATTTGGCTGAGGAACTAGTTTCTCCATTATACCTAGGAAGATTTTTTGAATATCCAGGATGGAATGCATCAAGGTTTTGAGGTAAAACTAAAGTTTCATATCTAGCCTCTACAATAGGTTGGAATGCCATAGTAGAATATGGTGTACGAGATGTTTGTGTAGATGTTGAAGAAGAAGAAGAGGAAGATGGTGATATAGAATGTGTATATCTATGTGGAGGTGAGGAAGGAGGATATGAAGAAGGAGGAGATCTCCTATATGAACTTAAGGGAGTCTTAATAACTAGCTTATGGACTTGAGAATGAATATCCTCTTTTGTTTCAAAGAGAGGATTTGAGTATATCAAAAAGGTCCCCTCGGGTCGTTGAGAAGTAGAAGGGAATGAATAAGTGGTAGGAGATATAAAGTATGTAGGTTTGTATTCAAGTAAATAAACACCCAAGTCAGACTTAGATTTAGGTGATCCTATTGGTAGTGGGGGTTCTTGACATGTTTCAAGTGAGTGACTGGGGAAATATTATTTGAAATAAACTCCCCTATCTAAAAGTTCAGAAACCCTAGGTGATAATTGTGTCCAATCTGGATTGGATGGAATGTTGCTATAGGGATCAAATGATAATATATCTTCAGACTGCAAGGATGAAGAAGAAGAAGATGGTTGATGTCTTATTTTGGAATTGGCCCTTCTCACAAGTTTTTTTCGATCTGACAGAGGACT
Organism: Pinus tabuliformis; assembly: GCA_031772625.1. Classification (NCBI taxonomy): domain Eukaryota; kingdom Viridiplantae; phylum Streptophyta; class Pinopsida; order Pinales; family Pinaceae; genus Pinus; species Pinus tabuliformis. The sequence goes on along the minus strand of CM062814.1, from coordinate 274,906,650 downwards.
AATCGTGTCAAATTCAAAATGAGATCTAATTTCCTTAAAAGGTGCCAGTTTGGCATAGTGGAGTTGTTAGGTGAAGCATTTTGACCTATCTAGACCTTTAGTCAAATTTAAAGGAATAGGATTTATATCGTTGTCCCAGGAAAACTAATCAAATTTAAATCCCCAGCAACGACGCCAGATTGTTGTTGTTCCTCTGAGATGATAATGGTCAATTAATCATGCCAAAGCATCTAAGATATTTGTTTTAGAGTTTTGTTTTTGGTTTTTATGGAGGACCAATACATAGAACAAACTATAAGAATGATGTATTAACTCTTTTAGATAGTACTAATAAATAACCAAAGGGATGATATTTAACCTCACACAGTGATTTGAATTTATAAGGTGTGCAGAAATAATAGTAAGGAGATATGATTAATTTAGATTTCAGACAGAAAGATAAATCATCATAAGTGGGAAAACCTTTGTCCAATGTTCAAAAGTTAAACAAAATATGCTTAAAATTACATAAGTTGCTAACAATTTTATGATTTAGAGGGATCCTTTCAGATAGACAGTCCAATATCTCAGTCTCTTTATGATAATAACTTCAGAAGGAATTTTAAGAATAATTGTAACACATTTATTCTCACCTAATATCTCTGTAAAACTTAAACATATGCAGAATAAACATAATGAATGAAAGACATGAAAACTTACAGAAGAAAACGAGACTGTATGATACCCAATTTAGAATCCTTTGCTTTATTATCAATGATCTAGAAATAACTTGTACATTAATGCTTTACAAAATTTCTTATGGAAAGGTACCACCTTTAATAAATCATATAAGAGATTTATTTACACATGTTTGGATAGTAAACAAAATTTCCTAAACTGATTACAAAATAGCTTGAAAGAAGATAGGAAAAGAAAAATTGTTGCATGATATGTCCCTATTAGATAAGAAGTTGTTGATGACTATTCCTTCAAAATTTCTTGTTGTTATCTTCTTGTTGGAATGGAAAGTTAATCAATTGTTTCACACAATTGATCCCACCTCTTCTCACTCGGTATCTCGAGACTTACCATTCTTCTAAATATCTCATCAACTTCGGTATATCTCTCAAAATTGGGTTTAGTGAGAAAACGGTGTCCAACTTCATATTTGAGTGTGAGGTCAGAGCTCAAGGCTTCCAAAAATTCTTTGCTAGTAATCTGTCTTTTTATCCATTCAAATTGATTGTTGTCCACTGCAATAGTATATAATTTTCACAGTAATCCTCTAATTTTACTAGCCGACCATTTGATGACATTATCACTAGTAACCCGTTCTTATGCAACATACTGAATTTATAATGAAACCTTCTAACTATAGTGTTCAAAGCTTCACATTTTGTTTTCAGCTAATTTAACAGATTCTTCTTCATTAGGACTTTATTAATTTCCAAAATAGTTGTTGTCCTATCTGGAATGCTCATCTATTGTAACTGCTGCCTAGTTTTAGAGTTTAGTACTCTGATCATCCCTGATGCGTCTTTTGGTTTTGTGCCCAATGTGGCCTTTGGGTCTCTATCTCTGCCCTGCATCTGGAAATCAATTCGTGTTGTTCAAAAAAGATTTGTATGGATGGCCATACTTCTATTATGGAGTGGCTAATATCTAACCAATTGTATTCTTTGGCTTGGGCCAAAGTGTCTACCATTATATTCTTACTCTCTAACTCTTTAACTTTGAGCTCTAACCTATGTGACTTTTGCATTTCCTCTACATACAAGGTATCATTTTTTACCTTCTGTGACTCTAGGGTTTGAAACTTCTGGAGTAAATTCTCATTTTGTTGTTTTTGTGCTTGTATCTCTTGTGATAACCTTGTTGTTTCACATGTTGCTGAAGATGAAGTAATGTCAGTAGGAGATGAGCTTAGATTTAAACCTGCCATTAGAATTGTTGTCACTGAGGTTACAACAAGTTGTGATGCATCTTTTTCCTTGAGCAGTTGTTCTATCTGCTCCTCCATTTTTTTGATCTGTATGTTTTTCTCAATGATGAGCTTCAACATCTCCTCCATGTGTTGTTCATTTTCTGCCATTTCTTTGGTCTGTGGATCCTCAGTTGAAGGCAGTTTCAACTGTTTCTTCAAGGTTGTAATCTCTACATTTTTCTTTTGCAGTATTTCTTCAATTTCTTTAGACTCTCGGGGATCATATCCAATCTTGATAATAATATCTTCTAGAGACTTTAATTTGTTATCTTTAGATAAGGATGACAGTTTTCCAATCTTAAGTTCTGACTGCACATTTGACAAAGCAGTTCTGAGCTTGGAAAGAGACATGGCAGTTGTAGTCATTGTTTAAAATAACATCTCACATGATTTCCTATGCAAATCCATTTGATCAATAGGATGCATCTGGTTCACATCAAATGAGAAAATGGTCTTCTTGTAGTCTGCTACGGATTTGGGAAATGGAATTTGAGCTTGCAAAAATTCCATTTGCATCCTTCCTCTTTCACTGTCAAAGGCAGAGAGAAGTCTATGCTGAGAAGTGGATGTCTATTTCCAAAACAGGTTGTATACTTGTGATTTAAGACTTTCATTCTTTTGCTTGATTTCCAAAAATGTTGAGAATATATTAGTATCTACTACTGAGCTGGTCTCAGTTGATTGGATAATCTCCATAGGTTTAGTCGAAGGAGTTGAAGAAGTAGAAGGAGGCTTGGGATCAATGGTCCCTGCAGATGAAACATCTTCCAATTCTCCAAGATCAATTATTTTTGGTGGCTTTCTTCCTGATAACATTGATAGTTCAGTGTTCAACTTCTTTTGTAAGATATACTACTCTTTACCTAATTTTGTAGCTGATTGAGTTTCCTCTCTAGCTCTTTTATGTTGAGTACTCTAAGTGGCTGGAGTCTTTACCTATGGAGTGGATATAACCTGTTCATCTGCTTTTGTGAGAGTTCCTTCAAACCATTGCTCCTGGTTCATAAATTTCTCCAATTTTGGCCTGGGAGTATGGTTCTAAGGTGTTTCCTTCAACTGCAGTCTTAGAGCTTAAATGATCCCAAAAGGATACCAAGTAAAGCTTGGTTGGAGGTTCATGTTCTTTAATAATCTGCCTACCTTTGTACCCATAGATCTAGTGTTACAAATGAATGTCCCTACCTTGGCTTTGAGTTTGAACTTTGATTTCTTCTTTATTGAGACAAAATGGACTTCATCCATATTTATCATCTTCCTAATGTATTCTAGTGAGAATATCCTCATTGACACATACTTAGGAATTTTGTATGGGGCCAACTCACTGCCATATATCCTAATCTCAGTGTAATTCTGGTACAGGTACCAGTCACCAGTCTTGGTCTGCTCTGATAGGTGCAATGTCTTCTTAATTTCTTCTCCAATTCTGGGCTCTTCCTGGCTATTCAGTAATTGAAGAACTGGATGTACAAAAGAATCAATGAACTGAGAGAATGTAAAATTTAATGATCCTACTTTCACTAATTTTGTCCAATGAATCACGGATTGATTCGCTCCCTGCTCATCTTGTATTTTAGGATGAATGGGCAATAGATCTCCCCGTTGAAACAAAATTAAATGGATTATGACTGAATTGTACCTGAAAAATCCTTGAGTGGTCAAATTCATAAACTGTTCATGTATATTATCAGCTGGAAAGAGGCTATAATTGTACATGAAAGCAGGTTGATATTCTTTGCTAAAAATGGAAAAGAATCCAAGGATGGATTCATCAATAGATTGGTCATTTTCATAGCCTAGGAGGTATAATAGCAGAGAGATAATATGTCTAGTGGCTTCAACGAACATGGAAGATGAATAAGGAGGATTTCTCTTAGGTAATTCAGCATCTTCTGGTAGGAAAAGTTCAAAGATAAGGGATGTCTATGGGAAAGTGAGTTTATTGTAAAGGTCCTTGAGAGCTACTGGTGAAAAATGGCTAAAGGATTCAGATGGAGGTATCATTAACATTTGGTTTATGCTCTGATAAATAATGGTGATCAGGGGATTTCCATCGTGAGTCATCATTGTTCTTTGCACAAGATCATACCTGGTTTGACACCAAGTAATTAAATCAGGGAAATGATGAGTTTTGGGAAAATAATGTAATGGCAAAAATGTCTCCCAGATGCGAATAGTGTCCTCTTTATCAGCATATTTCAATTTTAACCGTGAATGTAATTCATAAAAATCGAATTCACATTCACAATCATTCATCTTGAAAAAGGAGCCTACAAGGGGCATGTGATCCAAATCAAGCGTGACTGTGGAGGGATTCCCTTCTTCAACAGTCTTCTGTATTTTTTCTTTAGGATCCATCCTTCTACAAGGGAAATTCAGAAACTGTTTTAATCAAAATATGGATGATAGTGGTGAAAATACACACATATTGATAAATAGTGCTTTTGGTATATGAATGGAAGTGAAAAGTGGCAAAGATTGGAGCCATGGGGTATTTATAGGTTCAATTGGGCTTAATTGACTATTTAAATCTAGCCGTAGGCAATTAATTTGCAAAAGGGATGTGAATTATTGTTTATCGGGTGATTAAATGGTTAATTAGGAATAGAAACGGCTTTAGAGTGTATGGGCAACGACATTATAACATGGTGGGTGGTGAATGGGTGAGAAAAATGGACTAGTGATGTGGAGGTTCATGAATGGATGGAAGATAATGGATTTATATGGCGCGGGAAGAAGTCAATGGTTGAATGGAGGAAAACCGACAGTGGATTTCGGGGGGGGTGATAGTTTATGGTTTCGAGCCTTGGGGGTCCAAAACACTGTGGGGGTGCCACGTTGCAAAAAGGGGCGGCCATTAAAACTGCTTTTCAGAAGGGGGGCTAAAAATCTTCCTCTGCTATTGATCCGGGCAGAGTGAATGATCTCCATTGAAAAGTGTCCAGTGATTATCGGCGCCCAATATGACATTTTGTCATTTCCGTCGATACAACAAAAGTATATGATATGACTTATTTTGCAAGGTCATCAAATCTTATTACAATAATTAAATCTTAATTAAAGAATTTAAGTGCTGATTAATCTAAACAGAAATTTTAAAGGCACATTTTGAGCTAGCAACCTTAATTTTATTTTCTAAAGAAAATATTTTTATTTTATTGCTTATCTAACATTTTCATTTTTCCTTCCTTTTTTAGAGAAACTACCCTATCATTTTATTTGATATGGACCTGAAATAATAATCACTCCTAACATTTTTATTTTCCATTTTGTTTTTGGTCCATATCCTAACTAATTAATTTTTTGTGGCATTTTGATTTTTTCATCTAATAACTAACCTATCAAAAACAAGAATTTTACAAGACCGCCAAGTCTATGTAAACATTCACAAGTCTAGATTGCATGCAGGAATCTTGTGTTCCCATGCGCGGACATGATACATTGGATCACCTCGCACACTGATCTTGAGACAATGACATTGAGTAGCGTCAGCAGGATGGATATTGCTACCTTCAGGGCATAGGATTATGAACAAATATGCCATATGTTGAAGCCAGTGATCACCATGGAGACCCCTTCAGTATGCCTAGTAGTAATGCCAACTCCATGGATATCTTGAAGAACTGGGTAAAAGAGTCTGCCTAATTCAGGATGACACCCAACCATATTTACAAGACAAAGATACTGTGGAATGCGTATCAATACTTGGTCATCTTTGCATGTCACCTGTATGGCCAAGAAAGCACGGAGACCTTACTAGAGAGTTGGGTGATCGCATCAGACAAACTGGTTAGTGAAGTAAAAGTAGACAATTGGTCCTACATGTTGGCTCACAGCTGAAGGAATAGGTAACAAGAGCTCAGCAGCCGCCCAAAGGTTAGCAAGCATAAATCTACATGTCTGCTTACATATTGGATGCAATCTGTGCCTATTAGGAGTTCCCAGGCTTGAATTGGGCATGGACATCGATGGATACATCTGTGCACACTTATTGTAAAATGTTCTCTGAATGCAGCTTCAGAGGAGTCATCACATAGTTGTCTAATAATTTTGCCACCCCGGTGTTCAAGATGATATTTGAGCAGGATCCACCTTGCATGTCGAATGCAACAATGGAGGCATTGATCGACATAGCAAATTGGTGTGCCTCACCATTTAGCACCTTTATACAAATGTACAATGTGGAGAAGCCTCCACATGTTCTACCAAAGTTTGCCTTGGACAAGCTTGTCATGCAAGAGGTATCATACCACATCTCGACAGGATTATTAGCTAGGCTACACCGGAAGAAGAAGGCACAATAGCCCGCTCTTCCATTGCGGATCGGGTTATATGAGATACGAAATTTCAAGCACGTGGATGTCAAAGCAGAGGAGATAAAGAAATATCCATTCAACGCCTGAAGCTACAATTCGTATGACCCGCATTGTTTTTTAAAAGATCATTGCGTGAGGATACAGTTTCAGTGGATTCACGAGGCATGTCATCAAGTAGAGGAGGACCCATGGAGATATTGTTACAACTTCTCTAGGCCTAATGAACCATTCGACATCGCTGTGGAATGGTTCGCGAAGTAGCGTAAAGTAGCATCGAGGAGAGCACCAGTAGCAATAGCAGCAGAGGTACACATACTGGCATGCAATAAAGGTAAGAGGAATATTGTCGACAGCACGGAGGAGGAACAAAGATGCAAGTTCTGAGTAGACCCACTTGTGCAGAAAGAAGATTTGGAAATAGAGGCGAAGGGGAAATAGCACGATAGGAGGAATGTGCAAAGGCAGAGAGAAAAACAGAGAAGGAGTTGCATGAGTTGAAGGAGCAACTCTGAAAGGAACAGGAGTTGCGCAAACAAGAGAAGGAAGCACATCAAGAACGGGTACAGAAGGGGTCACAACATGTACAGAGATATGAAACTGCACCCGTACAGGTAGTCATCTCATCCGAACAGCTAGCACCAAGCACACAGGGTGAGTAATCATAGGAGCAGGAATTTTCTCAAGAGATTCAAGCACTTGAGTAGATGGATACAGAAATGGAACAATAGGAGTTAGAGCAAGACATCAACCTCATGCCTCACCACCAAGAGGTTGACCCTTTAGCTTCAATGGATCCAAAGGTGGAGCAATTCCTAAGCGACCAAGGAGACACTGAAATCCTTGGAGACAATCCGGAAGGAGAGATGCACAACATCTCATTCAACGAGCCACAGCATAGAGTTGTGAAATCTCGCAGAGTATCTACTCTGGATGATCACACATCTCCTCCACAGTTTGAGGAACGAGTGATCATGTCTAATGTGCAAAAACATCCAACAACATTGGCCGATGCTACCAAAGCATATGTTGAAGCCACTAGCTCGAGTATTCGCTTCCTGATAGCAGAGAACGAGCAAATGGCTAAGGAGTTACAAATGGCCAAGCAGGGAGGAGAACTAGTTATAACATCTGCCTAAGTAGAGTTGAAGAAGGAAATATTGGATGAAATATTGTCCCTTGACACAGTCATGCCTGTTGTATTCGAAGTTTGGTAACGTGCATAAGGAAATTTTCCATCACAATGGTTGGAAGCAGTGATGTGCTAGGAGAGCATGTATCTTATCGAATGTGCATGCTATTATTGATTACATGAAAACATGGACAATGAGATACAAGGGAGCCCTGTTACACTTGCCCAAGATGTTGAATCCCAAAGCAGTCAAGCTAAAGGCACACATCCGAAGTCAGATCCGGAACTATGAAGATCTCCTGTAGCTCATCACTAGTTTGTAGGCTTCCCATGCACAGGTATTCATGAGTATGGATGTTGTTGTGCATGCACACACGATCCCATCTATCGGGACACTCACCTAGGCAAAGACAAAGGCACAAGCCCGATTGGAGCTTGACTCGTACTTTGACGAGTTAATGCGCATAGCCACTAGCACAGACTTGGTGATCAGTGCAAACACCATGCATCAGTATATTGTTGGTCCGATGGCACTCAAGACAATGATGCGCATGTTATTAGACGATTTGGATAGAGGAGCTCGAGCATTGTACTTGGATGCTACACAGGCAAGAGTTTGTTTCCAGAAATGTGTCACCTTAGAGTACACAGACACCATCGCAGACTACCAAGCTTGGCATTAGTTCTCTACTGTCGACCACCATGAGGATGTCAAAGAGCTGGTCTTCCCATAGTTTTCAGACCCATAGTGATGTCTTGCATGGCTTGCTCAAGCCTATTTTTTCTCACATGGGTACATGTGCAGATTGTATGTAATGTCTTGCCAAGTGGAAGTTCAAGTGTCAATAGTTGGATGTAATAGTCATAGAGTAGATGAAGAGTCATGAGGGTAGTTGAAATGTCACAAAGGAGAATGTCAGGGGCCACCCCACCCTTTGCTATATATAGTCCCTCATAACTCATTGAAAAGGATTTTGGTTAGTCAAGCTTCTGATAGGAGTATCGTAGAGAGAGGTTGGACAATATTGTAACGAGCCTTGGCTTCTCCACTATGTAGAGCTAGTATATCTCTTTGGAGGAGCATGCGGCAGTGATTGTAACATTCCATTGTCAGAACTAGTGGTTGATCATGATCGTATTGTATGACTAGAACTTACACTTCTTAATATAACAGAGCCATCATGTTTCATGCATATGCCGTATTGTATTTCAACTATCTTGTTTACTCTAAATGATATATCTATATGTTTTCTTATGCATGCATCTGTAGCTATTTTATATATATGTATGTATGAATCTTACTGAAATTTGTTGTTGGTTTAACCATCACCTTGGATTGCTAGCTTACTTGCCTTCCATGTTGTGATGCATCTTTGCTCGTGTGTTTCTTTCTTAATTTTGTGCTTTCACATGTTTCCAAGGGACACACTCACCTCACCCTTCGTGTATTAGAATTGTTCATGCTCCTACCTTGAATTACTGCATATGTCACACCCTTTCTACCAACAGGGACATCTTACTTTTCTCTGTGCGAAACTACGATCAAGGTGATACCGTACGACCCACTGTTGGGACTCCTACACCAAACAGTCTGAGGTCTAGTTGGGACTTCTTATCGGGGAGATCCCCTAACATGTTGGCAAGTCCAGCACCGTCAACAGACTCATAGAACACACCAAAAACACCAAAAAAAGCATGGATACCACTAGATTTCTCCACCTACACTGCGAGGAATTTGAGTGCCTCTTAGTCTCTCAGGATTTACCATAATCCATAGTCTGATCAAGAGATCATTAAGCCCTACACCGAGAGACACACTCTAGGCTTTACCGTACATCCCATCCTGGGACTACTAGGCCCAACAGAGATAGATCCACCTCTTGGCTTTACTGTATATCTTGCCATTCACTGACAAGGATTCCTAGGCCCACCGAGGCACACAATCTTGGCTTTACCGCAACCCACCGTTTGGTTTAGGGATTACTAGGCCAATGGCTTTACCATGATCCACAGTCTAGTTTAGGGACCATTAGGCCATGTTTTTTTCGTTTCAGAGGTCCACCCCACTCAGCTTCGAATCCATCTGGCCATCCCACATAAACCAAATATGAGAACCCATCTCATCTAAGTTATCAAGAAATGGCAAGGCTGGGCTGAAGAATAGTGTCACACTTGGCAATACACATGCCATGATAGAAAATAACCACATGCAATACCATGCATGCCAAATCTAGGAAGGAAGATACACATGCAAGTTGATACCTACAATGAAGAATGTTGTAGCTACATGATCTTGCCTTTCCATGCTTGATCCTTGCTTCCTCTTGCCTTCTTTTCCTTTCTTGCTCCAATGTCAAAGTTCTCCAAGAAAACTCTAAGTGTCCAAGAGAGAGAGAGAGAGAATAATGAGAGAGCTCGAAAAATCAACTGAAAAAAATGTTACCAACTGATCCTCAGAACCCTTTTTATGAATGATGCCTCTTTTTTCTTCATTTTCCATCATTTTCCTTAAACTTCCTCCTCGCTTGCAACCTATGACCTTTCAACTCCCTTTTATCCTAATTTCCATTATTTTCATAAATAAATGTGCCAAAAATGTCATTTTTTCTTTCCAAAGCCTTAGTCGTTGCCTTTTCCAATTTCCTTAGCCATAAACAACCAAATGAACACCCCCTAGGATGTTTTCCCCAAACTTCATCTTGGAATAAGTGTCCCATCAACTATGGTTATTATTTTTTAACTTTTATTAAATGGAATTTTCACCAGGGTTGTTAAAATACCTTACCTCTTGGGGGACACTGTGCTAGGTGTTCAATCACACGTATACCTCATCAAACTGCTGGAAAGAAGACATACTACTCATGGATCTTTATAACATAACTCGATGCAGTATTTACAATGATCATCCTACTGAGTGCCAACCCACATGACATCATGATAACATAACCAAATGATAGCATAGTAACATGACAACATAATCATAATGAAATGACAATGATACCTCTTAGTGGACTTTTATAAAATAGATCATGGTGGTATCTACATCCATATACATATGTACATATAGCAATATCACCAAAACATATACCAAGACACTATTTCAAAGCATATACCAAAACACCATCTCAAAATTGCTTCTCCTCAACCAGCAAACAAGGAAGGATACATAGCCTACATCTGATCTGCCATTTCCCATGTAGCTTCATCAGGCCCAAAGTGCTTCCATTGCTCTTTAACTTGCTCAATTGCTTGGTTCTGAAACATGAGCACCTTTTTCTGCAATATACACTTAGGCTAAGGCTAGAATTCTCCATCGGGTTCCACCTGCAATACAGACCAGTTAATCACATGATCAACATCTTTAACATACTTCTTAAGAAATGATACATGGAAAACACCATAGACGTTCACTGTCGGAGGAAGTGGAAGTCGATAGGCTACTAGAACAATCTTCTTAATGATACTGAAGGATCCAAAAAATTGTGGTCCCATCTTGGCACATGATCCAATCCGCAAGGATCTCTTCTTCGGCTTGATGTGTAAGTATACCTATTCCCCAACCTGGAACTCCTTGAATAACATATTCCAATCTGCATAGCTCTTCTGCCTATCCAGTGCTTCCTTTAAATTTTTCTTGACCACCTACATTTTTTGTTCCATGTCTGCCAACATATTTGGTCCAATAAGTACCCTGTTAACCGGATCACTCTAACCGATAGGAGTGTTACAACTTTGCCCATACAATGCCTAAAACAGACTCATCCTCAATGACTCCTGATAATAGTTGTTGTATGCGAACTCTACCAAGGGGAGATACTCTTCCCACTTTCGTTGTTGATGCATCACATACATCCTCAACATGTCATCCAATATCCTGTTGAACCTCTCTATCTATCCATCTGTTTGCAGATGATAAGCTATACTGAAGGCAAACTTTGTGCCCAAACCTGCAAATAAATCCTTCCAAAACTTGGAAGTGAACTTTCATCCCTTTCTGACACAATCTTCTTTGGAACACCATGTAACGTTACCACATATCTGATGAATACCTATGCTACATCACAAATTGAGAATGTAGACTTCACTGAAATGAAATGTGCAACCTTTCTCAACCTATCCACAATAACCATGATGGAATCATGTTGTCTCACTGTCTTCGGCAACCCTGTGATGAAGTCCATGAAATAACCTCCCATTTCCACTCTAGAATCACTATCAGTTGTAGCAGTCCACCTGGATGTTTCCACTCTGCCTTCACTCACTGACAAAAAAAACACCTAGCTACAAACTCTGCTACATCCCTCTTCAGATTCAGCCAATATTAAATTTCTTCACTACAGACAATGTCTTTTGATAACCCGGGTGACCTGAATAAGGTTTTTCATGAAACTCTCTATGGATCGCCTTCTTGAGCTCACTGCTATCTAGCACATATATCCTATCTCTAAATCTGACCAATCCATCCACTATAAGACAATAATCCATACCCTATGCACGTCCACCTGTACTGCCATCTGTACATGTACCACTACATCTACTTGTACCTGCACCTGTACCTATACCTGTAATATCATATGTACGTATACCAACACCTTGCTGTAACGTGTTAGTGTCAGTCTTTCCATCCTTCCTCCAGTGATCAAATCTGGTCTTACAAAGTGGTCTCAGAGTGTCAAGGTCAAATTTTGTCATTTCAGTGAGTCTTCAAGCAAAATTTGGTCACTAGGTATTAGGTCTAGGGTTTGATTTCACTCCTTCCAAAGTTGTCCAAATGTTGGTCCATGTCATCATTCATCTGAGTGTACCATCATTCAAAGGGTTGTCTTTATCATGTCAGGTTTCACTGGGTCATTTTACACCTTGTTCATGCTTCAGTTGCGCCTAGGCAAGGTTCATTTCCCTCTCCTAGGGTTTTGAAGCTAATTTCTCTTGGATGGTCAAATCATTAGAAACATTTGTATCCGGTTGTTCATGCACCTTCCCCTATCCTTAAAGTACCTTATCAAACACTTCCCATCACTGAGATCCCCCAAATTCCTCATTTTCGCACAAACCCTAGTTTCTTGCTACAACTTGGCAATTTTCTAGGTTGGGCCTGTGTTTTGCCCTTTTGGACCCCTTCCCCTCACTCAATCTTTGAGATTCCACTTTCCTCTGCTTCCTAACATCCCTCACTACTTCCAAAAATTTCCTCAAGAATTTAGAAGCTCCATATCCCCTTCATTTCGCTTCATTTCGACAAATCCCTTGTTCCAAACATCGGGATAGGTTTCACTCAAATGATGTTTCTGAGCAATAAAAGACGCATTTTGGAAAACTGAGAGAGTTTTTTTTCCAAAACAGACCAAGAAAGAAAAACCTCATTCACTTTTTACACAGGTGTCATGGTTTTAGAGAAATGTCAAAAATACCGTTGCCTCAGAAGAATTGAATGCAGCTCTGAAGTGACCTTGGTAAAATCACGTTTTCTCCTAGCTCGGTTGGCCAAATGACTTGTTGGATGAGTCAAATGATAACTAGACACAAATATCTTTCCAATGAGTTATCATGAGCTAAATTTGGAGTTGAGGAAGGCATTCAAAACTTGACTGCAAAAGCACTCTGCCTTAAGGCAGCCTCATTTGGCACATTTTGACCAGTCTTGGGAGATTTGACTTTTGACAGGGTAAATGAACTCAAAATTGAAAATTTTCAATTGTGTTGGTAAGTAGACTCAAGGACCTTTCCAACGCGCTATCCTGTGCCCAATTTCAACACTGGAAAGGCCTCCAAAAGTCTCCTGTAAAAATGCTTTATGCATAGGGCTATATGCGCCGCGCCTTCCATATGCGTCGCGCCAGTGTATTTTTGCACTGAGAAATGAAGCTATATGTGCCGCGCCTTCCATGTGCGCCGCGCCAGTTTCCCAATGCACCGAGCCATCAAAAACTTCACAAATTTGCTCCAAATCGCTCGAAACCTGTGGATCATCACTTGTTCAAGTAGGTTAACCCTGTGATTATTGCTTTTCATCCAAGATTAGTGCTTGTTAGATGGTGGTTTTCGTATGGTGTTGGATAGAAAAATCAAACCCTACCAAGGAATACATTGTTAGGGTTTTGTATTAACTGTTTGGCTGCCAAGTTACTACTCCCACCTCACATTCCCTTGCTCCATTTTTTCCTTGATTTCCCTATTTCATAAAGTCACCCACTCTTATATTCATTAGTTTCATATCCCATACCCTCAATTCCTATTTTACAAAGTCCCAAACCCAAACCCTAGTCCATATACTATACCCTATCCCAACATTCCCTCATATCCCAAGTTACTCATTCCTAAGTCCCACTATCCCTATCCCTAAAGTCATTGCATTCCCTATCATTCATGTCAGTTGTAAAATTCCCAAAACCTCAAATCTTCTAAACAGCCAAGTAATCGTCCATTGTGCCTACATTTGTCAAAATTCCAAAGGGAAAACATCACTTGACAAGACCCCACTGTCCACACTGCCCTATTTCCCACAGTCCCTCCCACATTTGGCAATTGCGCCAAACTCTCATTCTTCATCTCATTGAAAGCCAAACAGACTTTGAAACACCATGGAGGCGGGCACCGATACATCATATGACCAAGACAATGACTCTACAACTGAAACTGCATACACCAGGAGGGTACTGAGGATGCACAAAACACATGATCGGCTCCAAGTCTTGACCGAAGCTTCTTTGGTTGAGCATGGCACTTGATGGGGGACCTACAGTCCAAATTTCAAGAAATTTGGAGAAATTTTTGACATTTTGGAATTTTTGCACTAAAAAACAGGGTTTTTCCCTATAAGGTGCGCGGCGCTTAGGATTGGGAGCTCCAAATTACAAATGGCTTGCAGTTTTGGATTTTTCATGAGAAATCATGAATTTTGGTACTTGGACAAGAAATTTTGGCAAGTTCTGGGTCCCTAAAAGGTCAAAACACATGCAAACAATGACCTCACTGCCCCTATTTTGACACACAGGAAGCAGTCTTGGGAGAATGCACTTTTGGAGGGGAAAATGGACACCAAATTGGAAAATTGCACTTGGGTTGGAAAGTAGACAAGCAGGGCTTTCCAGCAAGCCAACCTGGGCTCAATTTTGACTTCAGAAAGTGCCTCAAAATCAGTAGCAAAGTAGCACGGCGCATATAGAAATCAGCGCGGCGCATATAGATTTTTTGCCCAATTTTTCATCTTTCAGCTCAGAAATTCGGCCAATTTGACTAGTTTTGCTTTAGGATGTAATTTTTGACTTCTCTTGGTGTAAGTGAGTGAACATGATGTAATTTTGGCACCTAGTTACTTGTTCTAGAAGATTCATTCACCAAAGAGTGAAAATTTAATGAATGAATCAGTTTCCTACCTTATAGAGGCAAGTTGTTTTGACTGCCTAGATTTTAGTGCTTTGTTTAGAATTGGTTGAAACAGCTCCTAGAATGATGAGCTCGACCCCTAGAGGCAAGGGAAGAGGTTGGCTTGCCTATATTATGTAATTTCTAAGTCATTTTCATGGTTGGACTCTTGGGAAAATCTTGACACTATATTGTACATTCACTTCTGCATTTTTGGCAAAGGAAAGACCAGGGTTTTGCAGCACTGTTTGGGATCCTTGTGGCTTTATGTGTTGATGGTGTGCTTCTTTCAGTAATTGTAAGTTGTTATGTGTATCATTTTCCTTCTCTCATCTTCTGCAATTGAAAAAATGAAGTGTTAAGGTAGAATCCATAGATTGTTATGCTCTGCCTTTAAGTTTGTTTGATTTTCCATGTTTTCATCTGTTTAAGGAGAATCCTTGAAAGCTTCTTGCTCTCCTTAGCTTCTCACCAGTCAGATCTACCCATTCATTCTCTTTAAAAGCATCAAGATGATCGCCTACCTTGCCCCAAGTAGACCTCTACAAAAACTATGTCTCATCCCCGCACCCAAAATTGCCTTTTCCTTTGATTCAACAAAAACCTCAAAAATCAACCTCAAACTCCTTGTACTTCATACCTAGCCTAAGATCAATTGCAAATTTAGTCATCTCGAGCCTCATCGATTACCTTTTGCTGAGATTGACCCGGAGAGAGCCCTCTCCTATCCTCGTAGGGCTAGCTACGAGGCTGAGCGTGGTTTGATGTGGACCTAGAACCTTGTCTTTCCAGCTTGAGACAAATCTAGGCTCTAATATAACCTATACAGAATCTCCATATACTTTACACCTTGCTAACCTGCCTGCGGGATCCTATCCTATAAGTCTATCCCATAGGAGCTCATAGTTTCCAAGTGTTTTACCTGTACCCGCCTGCTAGGAGCATCTGCCACCTTGTTCTCTTTACCTTTGATGTACGTGATCTCGAAATCAAACTCACTGATCGTGGCCAACCATCTAGCATGCCTGGAATTCAGATTCGATTAGTCAATCAAATACCTCAACCCAATATGATCACACATCAATACAAACCTCCTGCCAAGAAGATAGTGCCTCCACATCTTCAATGTTTGTATTATCGTTTCTAACTCCAAATCATGTGTCAAGTAGTTATGCTCTTGCTCATTTAGTTTCTAGGACTCATAGCATACCACTTGTCCATCCTACATAAGGACTCCGCCAAGTCCTCTCTTGCAAGAATCCGTGCATACTACAAACTCTTTGTCGATATCTACAATTTGTAGCACTAGTGCATGTGTCAATAACTGCTTAAGCTTCTCAAAGATAGCCTCACACTCCTCTGTCCATTCGAATTTCTTATCTTTCCTTTGTAATGATGTGATAGGATAAGAAATCTGTGAGAAGTTCTTGATGAACCTCCTATAATAGCCTGCCAAACCCATGAAATATCTCACCTCATCCACTCTCTTAGGAGCTACCCATTCTATGATGGCTCTTATATTTTTTTTGACCGAATGCAATGCCCTCCTTGGAGACGACATGCCCTAAGTAGTGTACCTTAGTCTAAAAGAAACTTCACTTTTTGATCTTAGCATACAACTAATGCTCTCTCAACAACCTCAACATAGTTGCTTAATTCTCGGCATGCTCTTCCTCATTTTTAGAATATACCAATATATCATCAATGAACAAAATAACAAACTTATCCAAATATAGAAGCACCACATTATTCATCAAACACATGAATGTAGCTGGAGCATTAGTTAAGCCAAATGGAACTACATCAAACTAATAATTCCCATACCTAGTTTGAAAATTTGTCTTGTAAATGTCCTCCTCTTTCATGTGTACCTAATGGTATCCCGATCTCAAGTCGATCTTGGAGAACACTGCTTCTCCCTTCAGTTGATCGAACAAGTCATCAATCCTTAACAAAGGGTACCTGTTCTTGATGGTCACTTTGTTCAACTACCAATAGTCAATGCATAATCTAAGAGTTCCATATTTCTTCTTCACAAAAATATAGCAATGCACCCCAAGGGGATACACTTGGCCTAATGTATCCCACGTCAAAAATTTCCTTCAACTGTAGCTTCAAGTCAACCAACTCAAGTGTGCTCATCCTATAAGGTTCTTTTGATGCTGGAGCTACCCCTGGCACTAACTCAATAGAAAAGTCTACCTCCCTAAGCTGTGGAAACTCTGTAATGTCCTCAGGAAATAGATCCTAAAACTAATGCAAAACTGGGTTCTTTCTCAACACATTTCAATCCTCAGCCTCCTTACCCGTATCACTAGAAATTTGTACTACAAACAATGATCAGGTGCTCATGTCCTAAGTGTCGTAAAATGCTCAAAATGTAAAGTGCTTAGAACTGGTTCAAATTTGAATGACTGGAAAGTTATCATCTTCCCGATTCCGGCGCCGCAAACGGTTCGAAAAACGGTCGCCGTATGAGGAAGTTATGGCAAAAAGAAGAATTTGTCCATGACATTAGAAATTTTAATTTTTCAAAAAAAATTAAAAAAGGAATATTTTGCCTGGCATGAAATCCGAGGCAACCACCAAACATTAAATGTAACTGCAGTTAAGTTGGCAGAATTTTGGCAGGAGCGCCAAATTTTGCGGACCCGCCATAATTGGCGGAGCTAACTAGAATTAGCTGGAGTTTTTCTAGGAAAAAACTGGACAAACTTTAAATGGCCATAACTTTGGCTAGGAAAGTCGGTTTTGGACGATTTTTTTTTTGATTTTGGGTATTTTCAACCTTCTGAAGCCATTGGTGTAGGTCCTACAACCATATGAGGTCATTTTCAGAGGTTTTGGAGCCGTGAAAGTTCTAGGAGCCACCAGGGCCCAGTTTTGTGAAGATTGTATAGGGTCGCAGGTATCCATTGGAGGTGATCCAATAGTCAATCCTGAAGGATTCAAGTGTTATGAATCCATTTTTACCATCTATTTCTCCTGTAGATGCTTCTATTCAGCTGTATTTTCAATTTGAGCATTTAATAAAAACAAGGACAAGCCCGGTTGGGAGCTTTGGAACCAGCAGACGTAGCCCTGGAGGGGGTGAACTACTTTATCAACTTCTTTTGCATTTGTGGTTGATTTATTTTGTAGAAAAAATTCATTTTAATGTGTTAAATGGTAAAAGGAAATAACTCTGCTATGCTTAAATGGGTCATGAACAACTGAAAATTTCATGTGTTTTCTTTCTACAAGACATGGAAATCTTTTAAACATGTTTAATTCTGAATTGAATACCTTGCAAACAAATTTCAAGTAGTTTCAAATTCAGATAAAGTTGGTATCAGAGCTCTTGGTTTTTGTGCAAAGATCTTCTAACTGTCTTGCAAAGTATTGATGCTTACCAGGTTGAAACTTAAAAGAGGGGAAGGACAGTTGACTAGAGAACGAGAGAATCCTCAGTAAAGGAAGGCCAGAGAGCCATCACCTCCACCTTCAATTTCACGCTCAAGAGTCTCAGTAGAAGCTTCAAGGATGTCTGAACATGAAGGAGAAATTCCTATAGAGACAGATCCAAGAGAAGAAGAAAGAGTCTTGAGAAAGGCTTTCTTGGACCTCACTGAAATGGTGAGGATATTGTACCAAGAAAGAAATGAGAAATTGGCTGGAGAAGGGTCCAAATATCCACATGAAGGAGAGGGCTCTTCAGGAGGTAAGAAGGATGATGATCATTCCAAGAAAGGACATGGAGGAAATGGTGATCCACCACCCCCATCTTCACCTTCTTCCTCTTCATCCTCGTCTTCTTCTGTTCATAAGCATAGATCCTCTGGAAAAAGTCCTTTTTTGAAGCTTGATGTAAAATTCGAATTACCTATGTTTAATGATGAAGTGAATGCAGAAAAGCTTGACAACTGGATTAGGCAGTTGGAAGTTTACTTGAGGATCTAGAATATGCATGATGATGCCACAAAGATTCAGTTGGCTTCTTTGAGAATGGATGGAGCAGCATTGGTCTGGTGGGAGGCCAAGACTAAAGAGGAGATCAAGAAATTTGGTAAGGTTACCTTAACATGGCCTGAATTTCTGTTAGTCATTAAAAAATAGTTTTATCCTCTTGCTCACATGCAGAAGGCCATTATAAATTGGCAAAATTTTAGACAACTTAAGGGTCAGAGTGTCCAAGACTACACCCAAGAATTCAGGAGAAGAGCTCTCTTGTTAGGGGTAGATTTACAGACCCAAGAAACCTTACTGAAATACATCGGTGGCTTGCATAGCTACCTTAGACACACCATCTTGATGTTTAACCCTACTAGCCTGGACGAGGTTTGTGTCCAAGCTACCCATTTAGAGGCAAGGGGAAAAAACACATTTGAAGAGGGTAGAAACAAACCCCCCAGGGGGAAAAATAAAGAGAAAACCTCCAAGGGAAAGGGCAAAAAGAATGCATTTGTCAAACAGGAGAGTGAGAAAGTGATCTGTAAACACTGTTCTAAACCAGGCCATGAGGAGAAAAACTGTTGGAAATTATATCCTGAAAAAAGACCTCAATTTAACAAATCCAAAGGGAAACAGAAAACTGCTGCTACTACATCTACACCACAGGATTTAGGGGAAGATTCAGGTGATGAAACCAAAATTGCAGCCATGGGTTTGAAAAAAATGAAGGGAAAAGAAATTGAAACTCAAGCCAGCACTAGTACCTCAAACTGCCCTGTACAAGCTCCTAATGAGGAAGAAAGAATTGAACTGTTTCATGTGAGGGTGATTTCAAAACATACTAAAATTGACACACTTTTTGATAGTGGGTCACAAGCAAACCTTATATCAGAGGACTTGGTCAGGCAGCTTAAACTTGAGACCGTTCCACATCCGAAGCCATATCCACTTGGATGGATTTGCAAGGATGCAAATTTACAAGTTTCAAGAAAGTGCACATTGCGCTTTGCAATTACTGCACATTTTATTGACACAGTTGAACTTGATGTGGTACCATTTGATATAGCAGGAATTGTTTTGGGAATTCCTTACTTGTTTGACAGGAAAGCTATCTTTCATCTCCATGAAAGCAAATATCATCTTTTCAAAGATGTCAAGGAGTTCATTGTTAGAGCTCATCGCAAGAAGACAAATATAGCGATGGTGAATGCAGGACAGGTAAAAAGGCTGGTCAATTCAAGTAAGAATTTTGTTCTTCTTATGATTAAGCCCAAGGTTGATGTGAATCATGAGTCATTTGACAATTGTGATCCAGAACTTAAATCAGATCTGTATGATGTAGTTGATGCATATCATGAGATGTTTCAGGAGCCAACAGGTTTGCCTCCTAAGAGGGAGATTCAGCATGAAATCCATTTGCATTCAGATTGTCCTCTTCCAAACATAGGCATGTACCGCATGTCTATTATGGAGAATGCTGAAATAAAGAAGCAAATCAAGGACTTGTTGGACAACGGTTTCATAAGGCCAAGTAATTCGCCATGTGGGTCACCGATTGTATTGATTCCAAAGAAAGATGGCACTTGGCGTATGTGTGTTGATTTCAGGGCCTTGAACAAGATAACGGTAAAGAATCGTTACCCACTCCCAAGGATAGATGATTTGCTAGACCAGCTGAAAGATGCTCGATATTTCACTAAGCTAGACTTGCGCAATGGATATCATCAAGTAAGAATTGAAGAAAGTGACATTTGGAAGACAGCCTTTAAAACCAAACAAGGACTCTTTGAGTGGCTTGTGATGCCGTTTGGTTTGTGCAATGCACCTGCAACTTTCATGTGGGTAATGGATGATGTCTTGCGTCCTTTTCTTGATGATTTCGTTATTGTCTACTTAGATGACATCTTAATTTTCAGCAAGTCTAGAGAAGATCATGTCATGCATGTTAGAAAAGTACTTGATGTTTTGAAGAAGAATCAATTTTTCTTAAAATGTCAAAATGTGAATTTGGAAAGACTTCTTTGGTTTATTTGGGACACATAGTAGGAGGAGGTGCTTTGAGAATTGATCCTGCTAAGATTGAGGCTATTGTGAAGTGGCCTACTCCCAAATCCATAACAGAGGTAAGAAGTTTTTTGGGTGCAACTCAATATTGGAGGAAGTTTATCTCTAACTTCTCTTCTATAGCAGCTCTTATGCATGCAGTGACAAGTGTGAAGCATGCTTTCCAATGGGGAAGCAAGCAGCAAAAAGCTTTCGAATCTTTGAAAGAGAAGATTAGTTCAGCTCCAGTCCTTGCATTACCGGATTTAAGACAGCCATTTGAGATACAAACTGATGCTAGTGATTATGCTATGGGTACAGTTCTTCTACAGCATGGTAAGCCTATTGCTTTTCATTCTGAAACTTTTAATGGTGTTGTTGTAAATTATCCTACATATGATAAGGAATTGTATGTGTTGGTACAAAGCGTCAAAAAGTGGAAACACTACTTGATGGGCAAAGAAACTGTTATACATACCGACCATCAGCCCTTACAGTACTTGCAATCACAAAGCAAGTTACAACAGTCACGACGCTTTAGATGGATGGGCTTCTTGCAACAGTTCCATTTGGTAATAAGGTATAAGAAAGGTACTTTGAATAAGGTTGCTGATATGCTTTCAAGGCCTATTATTGGTGTTGTTACTTTACTTAAGAATGATTCCATTGTACATGATAGTTACATAGAACAATATGCATCTGATGATGACTTTAAAGATGTGTATGCTAACTTGAGTAAAGGAAATCATGTAGAGGAAAATGACTATCACATGCATAACAATTTGTTGTTTCATTTGGGCAAGTTGTGTATACCACAGGGGGAGAGGATAAATGTCATAAGAGAAGCTCATTCTTCTCTTATTGCTGGCCATTTTGGTGTGAGAAAAATAGTTGCACATCTACAGAGGTATTCTTATTGGCCTCGCATGGTAGATTTTGTTTCAAGGTTCATAAGAGGTTGTTCATTATGTGCTACAAGCAAGCCTAGCAACAGGAAGCTTGGTTTGTATACTCCTTTGACGGTACCTTATAGACCATGGGAGAGCATCTCTATGGATTTTGTAGGAGGTTTGCCAAAATCCCGAAAGCAGCATGATTATTTATATGTAGTAGTTGATCGTTTCAGCAAAATGTGTATACTTATGCCTTGT
Source organism: Pinus tabuliformis (assembly GCA_031772625.1). Lineage (NCBI taxonomy): Eukaryota > Viridiplantae > Streptophyta > Pinopsida > Pinales > Pinaceae > Pinus > Pinus tabuliformis. The sequence goes on along the minus strand of CM062814.1, from coordinate 274,884,756 downwards.
AAGAAAACTATAACTGCTGAATTATTTTTTCATCATGTATGGATTCACTTTGGTTTGCCTACTTCCATTATTAGTGATAGGGATTCCAGATTTGTGGGAAATTTTTGGTCCAACCTATGGGAGATGATGGACACAAATTTGAAGAAAAGTACTGCTTTCCATCCGCAAACAGATGGACAAACCGAAGTTGTGAACAGAACCATTGTGCACCTCTTGAGAGGTTATTGCAGCAAGCATCCCAAGCTTTGGGATGAACATTTGCACTACATACAGCATGCTTACAATCGTGCCAAGCACTCTTCCACAAACACCTCACCGTTTGAAGCTTGTTTTGGTTACTTGCCAAAATCACCTCTTGATTTCATTCTTGAGAAAGATTTTTCCATTGAGGGACATAGTGACATTGACAAAGCTCGTTCATTCATTGAAAGAATTCAGCAAATACATCAGCAAATTCAAGAACAACTTGAGAAGAGTCAAGGCAAGTACAAGGAAAGACACGACAAGCATAGAGTCGATCACAAGTTTCAAGAAGGAGATGAGGTATGGCTGTACATTAGTAAGGAAAGGATGCAAGGAGAAGGTAAAATGCTAAAGCCTATTCGTTATGGTCCATTCAAAATCCTCAAGAAGGTTGGAAATAATGCTTTTCAATTAGATTTGCCTTCCTACATGCAAATGTATTCTGTTGTCAATGTGGATAACTTACGTTTGTATGAACCTCCTTTGATTTTTGATCATGAAAGCGCTGTTCAGCTACCATCTATAGAAGATTTCTCGCCAGAATTCTTAGATGAGCTGAAAGAAGATACAATCCTTGACAGAAGGACACGCACTTCAAGAAGGGGTAGTGTAGATTATGTTCGGGTTGGTTTCAAAGACAGCAAACCGAACAAGGCAAAGTGGATGGAGGTGGATAGAGTGAGGGAGCTGTACCCTCACCTCTTTAACAGGTAGTTGAAGGCTTTTGGGGTCCAAAAGCTTCCCAATGGGGAGGCGTGATCAGGTGCTCATGTCCTAAGTGTCGTAAAATGCTCAAAATTTAAAGTGATTAGAACTGGTTCAAAGTTGAATGACTGGAAATTTCTCGTCTTCCCGATTCCGGTGCTGCAAACGGTTCGAAAAACAGTCACCGTATGAGGAAGTTATGGCAAAAAGAAGAATTTGTCCATAACATTAGAAATTTTAATTTTTCAAAAAAAAATTAAAAAAGGAATATTCCGCCTGGCACGAAATCCGAGGCAACCACCAAACATTAAATGTAACTGCAGTTAAGTTGGTGGAATTTTGGCAGGAGTGCCAAATTTGGCGGATCCGCCATAATTGGCGGAGCTAACTGGAGTTAGCTAAAGTTAGTTGGAGTTTTTCTAGGAAAAAACTGGAGAAACTTTAAATGGCCATAACTTTGGATAGGAAAGTCGGTTTTGGACGAATTTTTTTTTTTATTTTGGGTATTTTCGACCTTTTTAAGCCATTGGTGTAGGTCTTACATCCATCTGAGGTCATTTGCAAAGGTTTTGGAGCCGTGAAACTTCTAGGAGCCACCAGGGCCCAGTTTTGTGAAGACTGTATAGGGTCGCAGGTATCCATTGGAGGTGATCCAATAGTCAATCCCGAAGGATTCAAGTGTTCTGAATCCATTTTTACCATCTATTTCTCCTGTAGATGCTTCTATTGAGCTGTATTTTCAATTTGAGCATTTAATAAAAACAAGGACAAGCCCGGTTGGGAGCTTTGGACCCAGCAGACGTAGCCCTGGAGGGGGTGAACTATTTTATCAACTTCTTTTGCATTTGTGGTTGATTTATTTTGCAGAAAAAATTCGTTTTAATGTGTTAAATGGTAAAAGGAAATAACTCTGCTATGCTTAAATGGGTCATGAACAGCTGAAAATTTCATGTGTTTTCTTTCTGCAAGACATGGAAATCTTTAAACATGTTTAATTCGGAATTGAATACCTTGCAAACAAATTTCAAGTAGTTTCAAATTCAGATCAAACAACATACACCCTTTCCTGTGGCTATGCTTTTTTTGCATAGTTGTCATCATCCTAACTAATATGGATTTCTTCTTACCCTGCAAGACTCGCAATTCTCCATTGTCATCAACACACTCAATGGATTTGTCATAACATTCTACCTTAGTTCTATGAAGATACAACCAATCCATGACCAACAACATACTGTATGATCCCAACAGTAATACATTTATATGTGTTGCAGTAGGCATACCATTTAAATCAAATGTGCAAGCTCTTACCCAATGATGCACTCGCTTCTTTGTACTTGTAGCCAACTGCACTAACCAAGACTCTGCATGCAATTCTTTACTCAAACCACACTTATCCATGAAGCCCAGACTAACATAGATATAATTAGATCTAAGGTCAATCAAAATACAAATAACTTCACCGCAAAGCTTACCATCCATCTCAATGATAGATGCCTAGTGTTTTTCTTGTTTTTTGTCTACTGCCACATAAATAAGAGGAATGATTTTCCCAACATCTCCAACAATCTGCACCTCCTGTGCACTGTATATCTTAGGCCTACCACCATAATTTTGCGGATAATCTCTTCTAAGGTGCTCCTCTCCACATTTCTAGCACTCCAACCTACCAGTGATTCCACCTCTATGTTGCTGCTACAACCCATGTCCTTGTCTAGCTTCATTGAACTTCTTTTGCGTTGCCATATTTTCTTTCCCATTTGAATTTTGAGGCTTTGTTCTCTTAGGCTTCCATTTACCTTTACCTTTGTCCTTCCCTTTCCATCCTTGCTGAGATTCATTCTTACGCTTTGACTGTTCATAGCAATGGTTTAATTTCCCAATGACTTCCTCAAGTGACCGAGGCTCATCATACTACTCTAAATTCTAATGGAAAACCACTGAAAAATCTTTGAACTGTAGCCTTCTCATATGTAAGATACGGTACATACCTCAATAGCTTCAGAAACTTGGTTGTGTACTCTTCATCTTTCATTGGCACCATCTTTAGCTCATATAATTCTTTGGCCTTACTATCATAGTACCTCTCTGACAAGTACTTCTTCATGAAAAACCCCTTGAACTCCCACTAACTCAAGTCATTTGTCCTGATATCTCTAACCCTCTTAACATCTTCCCACTAGATGTTTGCTTTACCTTTCAAGCTAAAGATAGCTATTCTGGCCTTCATGTTATCTGTGTACTCATGCAACTCAAAGTATGTTTTCATCCCAAGTATCCAAGTCTCTACATCTTCCAGCTTCTTCACATGTCCTTCAAAAGTAGGTGGTTTTTATTTATTTAATTCATCCAGCAAGTACCCCCTATCATTCCTCCTTTAAGGATGATAGCGATGACGATGATGATGTTTATCAGAACTAGAAGTAGAATAATACATGTTCTTGTCACCCCTTCTATCCGGAGTGTCCAATAACCTGCCATCTCTCTCTGCATCAGATCTATCTGACTTGTGTCTACCAGGAGACTGACTACCATATGCCCCATCATTTCTATTTCATGTCCATGGCTGATCCGAGGTGGCCCTTGTTGCTGCAATTCTGACAAACTCTGAAGAAGTATTGCATTCACCTATTCTTGTTTCTCTTGTGCCTTTATGATTCGGCCATTATCTGCCTTACAACTCCTTATCTATTCCTTCAATATTCTCAGTGTATCTTCCAAATTATAAGAGTGCCCCACACCACGCTACTCATCTAATGCATAGGGATATTCTACATAGTCTACCATCTTGCTAACCATTTGATCTCTTTCCTGCAATGCATAATATTTCAAATAAACCAAATCACAATAAATGAATGTACCTTAGTATAATTTGGGAAGGTTACCTCATCTACAAGATCAACAAATCAACGTGATATATGTATAACATAACCATAAGAACATTTAGATATATAACAAGTAAGTGCATCAACGCATAAACATCATTCTAGCTAGGGCCTAGTCATCAATGCAAGCCCATATCAACAATGCATGCTATGACCTCATGCATGAAAACAACCATTAATCCATTTGATACATTGATGCATGCAACCATCAACATGCATAAGCAATTCCAAATCAACTACACATGCACATAGACGCATGTAGTCGAGCATAAGCGATCAATTTTTGTAATCAACCTACAAGACTGATACATGTAATAAAAAAAATTCAAGAATTCACCTACTATACAAGGATGTAGTCAAGCGACATATAATCCACATGTAAGTGACATATAACCATATGCAACCATTCATATACTCATGACAATGCATTCTACAAAATCAATCATCAAACTCTCCATGACAACCTTACTTCAACCATAATCAATCATCAAACAAATGTAACAAGCACATGGAATGCTACTGTAAGAGACACACATGTAAAAAACATGCATGCAAGACCAACACATAGCACCCATCAAGTCCGAGAGGTGAACCATGCTCTGATACCACTCCGTAACACCCTCCTCACACATCTACCCAAACAACCAACCAAATTGGGGTAAACATGTGACAAGAGGCTACTATGATTGGATTTGACCTCCTATGTGACCTTAAGGAAGTGGAATCGATAGAACATATCAACCAACCTAACCACATTCGTAACAAAACTCTCAAGAGACATGTCATCAACTCATACATCATGTCCCCAAGTCCCACTGATGTTCTAGACATATTAAGCCTCAATCGCTCCCATGCTATAGGCAAGAGAGCGTCCAAAAGCCCAAAGTTGCTCTCATAGGCTTTCTTGCCAATGACCAGAGACTAAATTTTCAGTGCTATGCCAACGAATCTGGGATTTGAGCCACTTTTTCAGGCCTAGAGCCTAGGTCACTGCCCAGAATGGAATGATAACTCAAGAATAGTAAAATAATAGGGAAACAATGATGTAGAAGAATTAAGTTGAACAAGACCTTAATCAGACCCCTACTAGCCATGTCAAGCATTTCATCAAATATATCATCAACATGTAACCTACAGGTGTAAACAACAAAATTAAGCATAGGTATCTTATACTTATCTGAGAATCGTTATGAATCATTGTTCCCTCATGTCATTTTCTGCATTATCATCTATTAGGCCATAGATATATTATCCATTCATTTACAATGAAAAAAATGTTGAGAACCATACATACCTACTGTCATAAAGCACACATATAACCAACATAATAACAATAGAAATACTCATGAAAGTACAGTCATATAGACCACATATAATCCATCAAAATACTCTTAGAAATACAAGGAGAAATAACTTTTCATTAAAGATGCAATAAGCTAACCGGAAATGGAACTACCACATTCCACTGACCATAGATTGGTTGAGTCAAGTATCTCTTCAGCCAATCACCCCCGTGCCATATTCTAAGCATGAATGTGGGACTCATAAAACACACCAAAAACACCAAATAAGCATGAATGTCATCGGAGTTCTCCACCCACGCCGTGAGGAATTTGAGTGCCTCCCAGCCTCTCATACTTTACCATAATCCACAGTCTGATCTAGAGATCACTAGGCCCTACACCGAGACACACTCTCCAGGATTTATCATACATCCCATCCCAGTACTACTAGGCCCAACGGAGAGATATCCACCTGTTGGCTTTACCATATATCCCGCCATTCAGCGGCAAGGATTCCAAGGCCCACTGAGGTACACAATATTGACTTTACCGCAACTCACAGTCCAGTTCAGTGTTACTAGTCTAATGGCTTTACCGTGATCCAAATTCTGGTTCAGGGACCACTAGGCCATGTGTTTTTCGTTTCGGAGATCCACCCCACTTAGTTTCGAATCCATCCGGCCATCCCACATAAACCGAATATGAGAACCCATCTCATCAAAGCTATCAAGAAATGGAAAGGCTAGCCTAAAGAACATTGTCATGCCTAGCAAAACCCATGCCATGATAGAAAAGAACCATATGCAATCCCATGCATGCCAATTCTAGCAAGGAAAATACACATGCAAGTTGATACCTGCAATGAAGCCTATTGTAGTTGCCTGATCCTGCCTTTCCCTGCTTGATCTTTTCTTCCTCTTTCCTTCTTTGCCTTTACTTCTCCAATGTAAAAGTGCTCCAAGAAAACTCTAAGTGTCCAAGAGTGAGAGAGAGAGAGAGAATAGTGAGAGAGCTCCAAAACTCAACTAACAAAAGGTTACCAACTGACCCTCAGAAGCATTTTTATGAATGAGGTCTCTTTTTTCTTCATTTTCCATTATTTCCCTTAAATTTCCTCCTGGAATGCAACCTATGACCTTTCACCTCTCTTTTCTCCTAATTTCCATTATTTTCATAAATAAATGTGCCAAAAATTCCATTTTTCCTTTCTAAACCCTTAGTCATTGCCTTTGCCAATTTCCTTAGCCATAAACAACCAAATGAACACCCCGTAGGATGTCATGCCCAACATTCATCTTGGAATAAGTGTCCCATAAACCATGGTTATTATTTTTTAACTTTTATTACATGGAATTTTCACCATGGTTGTTACAATGTGACCTTTTCTTGGTCTTCGGGACTAATATGGATTTGATTGTATACACTAAATCCATCTAGGAAGGAGAAGAATTTCTTCCCTGCACAACCATCTAGGACTTGGTCAATGAAGGGCAAGGGAAAATGGTCCTTATTTGTAGCCTTATTGAGTTCCCATTAATACACACAGATTCTCCACATCCCATTCTTCTTAGGAAATAACACAAGAGGTGACACCCACTCACTATTTGAAATGGCGTATATGAACCCTGCATCCAGTAGTTTTTGCAGTTCTTCTTTCACAAGGTCCTTAAGAGATGGGTTCATCCTCCTCTGGGGTTCGTGCAAGGGCTTTCATCCCTCTTTGATGTAAATATGGTGAGTACAAACTGAGGGATGCGCACCTTTCATGTCCTTATAGCCCCAAGCAAAACCATTCCGGTGTTGCCTCAGCACTTTGCACAATTTTTCTTCTTGTTTGGCCATGAGAGAAGGGTTGATATTTAAGGTTCTGAATGGGACAAAATGTACAAGCTTGACATGGTATGGACTTGAGTCAATAGGGCATAAGTCATCCCAAGGATTACTCTCAAATTCTTTCATCAACTCATCAATGGGGATGGGAGTGGGAGGTTGATTCTAAAGGATATGGTCAATGAGATCATATTCGTCAGGTTTCCCCCCTCCTGTAATGATATCTAGAGTGAATTTTGGGTGAGGGGTGGTGTGATATAGTTCATATTCTTCCTCCTCTTCTAACCATAAGGGTAGGTCATGCTCAATAGAAGGCTGAGCAGGAGGATACAATACCAACTGTTTAGAAAAATGTCCATTCTTAATGGTCATGTTCCCAACCCTACAACTAATGTAAGCATCAATAGTTGCTAACCATGGCTTTCCCAATATGAGAGGATAGCCATTAAACTTGGTTTTGGGCTAGAGAACCAGGAAATCAGTGGGATACTCCCAAGATTCAATGGAGACCATAACGTCTTCAAAAAATCCCCCAAGAGCTACTATGGATCTGTCTGCAAGCTACAACACTGTGGTGGTATTTCTCAAATCTCCTTGTAGATTTAGGTTTATCATGGTTTCCTTAGTCATGACATTGATTGCAACCCTAAGATCAGTGAGGGTGTTAGAGACTATAAGGCCATCAATGTGTACATCTACTACAGGGCTTCCAACGTCTAGATATTTCAGGAAGATCAACCTCCCAAGCATCAAATTAGATAATTTCCCAACAACATTTATGGTGGGGGTGTCTCTTTTTCTTCTCCTAGTATTTTTGAAACATTTATTCTTGATGATATTATTATAGATGGGAACATCTTTAATAGGTTGAATAAGGGGTATTTTAACACACAAATTCTTCAATTCTCACAAAAGTTCAACCTCTTATGGTGTGTGTTGGCTAGGGTGGATCAACTTCTTAGGAATAGGAGGTGGATTAGCTTGAGGAACACTCTCTTCCTTCTCTCCTTCAAGCTCTTCAGGTGGAGAAGATGGGTGGTTATCTGGAAGCACTCTCCTAGACCGAAGGTTGATCTCCTGGATTTCCACAACATAAGCAGGATAATATGTCTCTCCACTGTAGACCTATTGTGTTTGATTGTTTTTTAGGTTCAGATTTGGTTTAGTAGGAATTTGAGTTTGCTTAGGTGGAGTAGGATAAGTTAGTTGTGGCTAAGGTTAGGGTGGAGGCAGTAAAGCGGGAGGCTGGTTAACTTGAGTCCTCCACCCTTGTGATGGGTTGCCCCATTGAGAAGATTGGGGTGGAAACGGCTGAAAATGATGGTTGACAAGTTGAGGAGGATATGGAGTAGCATAGGGCCAAGAAGGAGGTGTGGACCAAGATGGGTGTGTGGAAGAGTACCAAGGTTGAAAGGGTGTATTTTGATTTGAATTATAATAAGAGTAGTGTGCACCTTGCATTCCTTATTGATATGGTTGAGGTCCTTGATGTCTTCTTTGATTGATGAAATAGAGTTTGTCTGACCCCCCTTTTGCTCCTTCATATATAGATTTTAGTCTTGGAAAATAAGGGAACTTGTATATTACATGTTTTTCTTCACAGAGTAGGCAGACCTCTTTGAAATTTAATGGGCACTCATTCCTAGGATTTATTTAGGTGCATCTAGGGTAGAAGATAGCTAGTTCCATTTTTTCCTCCTCCCTTTTTCTTTTGATTTTCATGGTATCCATTTTCAGTGTAAAGGTATGCAACATTTCACTCTTAAAATCCTCCAAAATGTTACCTATGTCATTCTTAATGGATGTTGTGGATGGAGAGGAACTAACCAAGACTTGACTAGACCTACCCTTCTTCCTAGCATCCCTAGAGTGATTCTTGAACATAGTTTTAATGTCATCATAGGATAACTAATAGATATCTCCTCCAAGAAGCATGTTGAGGGTTTCTGACATCTCTTCCCTTATCCCTCGAAGAAGAAATAGCTTGAGTGATTCAAGATCAAGGGTACAGTTGGCCCTCCTATGACTGAGTTGAAATCTCTCCTTTTAGTCTTCTATGGATTCATCAAGTCCAAGATTCATCCTGAAGATTTATTCCTTGGTTTCTTTGGACCTATAGTAGTCCATGTACTTGTTATTGAAGGCTTGTTTCATTTGGGCCCAGGTAGTGATGATACCCCTAGGAAGGCCCATAAACCAGCACAAGGCTGCATCTTTAAGGGTATAAGGGAATAGCTTCTTCTCATCAGAGGCATAGTCATAGGTCCTATAGACAACAATAAATTTGAACATGAAGGTATCAGGATCTCAGAGGTTAAGCCATGGAAGCGTGGAAGGGAAGTAAGGCTTATGTTCTTCATTGTAGCCTATCCATTGGTCTCTCTAATAGGGAAAACCTCATTGTCCCTGTTTTCAGCTATAGTTTGGGTACATGAAGTGGGTTCTTCTTCTTCCCAAATAGGTTCTTCAAAAATTTCAAGTTGTTCACCTAGAAGATGTTCTAACTCTCCTGTAGTCAGAGAGGGAAGCACATAGTCACCGAACAAGAGTAAAGGTTCACTGTTTGAGGGTGTGGGGGTTTTTGGTAAGAATTTTCTTTGATTATCCCTACTCCTATGAGGCATGAAAAAAAAATTGTGTTTTTTTCTACTTTTTCAAAAATTATATGCAAAGCAAAAAACAATGCTTAAGTAGAAACAACATCTACTTAGACACCTCCTGGCAACAACACCAAAAAGTGGTGATTCCTGGTAGTGCACCAAGAATATTGAAACTCCCGAGGGCTCCTAAACTCAAATTATCAACTTGAGGTTCGTACAAACTTTGAGGTGATTGTGCTATATGCACAACAGATAAGATTCCACTCATGCCACCCTCAGTTATGACATTAGATCAAAAAGTGCTTAGAGACCCTTCCTCCTACTGAATTAGAATGAAAGCTTGATAAAAGGACAATTGGAAATTGCTTCTAGCTATGAAAATAGAAATGCCATTGACTCAACTTGTAAAAACTTAACTAATCAATTCATGAAAGGACAAAGGCTAACCTACTTGTAGAAATAAAGCTAGGTTATCTTGTAGAATTCATCAAATTACCTCATCTACTTGCAGAAAGGAAACTAACTTATCTTGCATAATTCATCAAACTACCTCATCTACTTGCAGAAAGGAAACTAATTTACCTTGCATAATTCATCAAACTACCAATCAAAATTGCATGTACCATCTACCTAGTTCACACTTGCTCATAAATCAATAACCTACTTGCATGATAAAGAAGCTAACTCTACTATGTTTTTGCAATGAAGAAAAGGAAGGTTTGGAGTGGCCTAGGAGATTTCCCTGATCATATTATCACAACTGGGGGTCATTATGCATCTATGCTAAGTCAAATTTGCAGTGGGGATCGAAATTGGTGAAGGAAAAGGTTGTTACAGGTTTGCTACAAGTGATTGCTACAGGAGGCTTGTAATGCTACAGCTGGGCATCCGAGTGGATTTTGAAGGTGAAAACATTGGCTTAAGGGTATGGAGAGGTGGATAGTAGTTGAAGAAAATGAAATGAGGTTGGTTTAATCCCCTAGCCAAGCTTAGGACCTATCGGAGGCCTATCTTACATTAGGATGAGTGCTCTCGGTGACCTAGGTAGAATGACTTATAAAACAAGGTTTTGGGACAGATTTTAGAAGTGTAAGGAGAAGATGAAGGAGATTAGGGTGGAAGTGGTGAAGGTGCCATTCCCTATAGATCAACCAAACCTGCAATCAATCACATGCATGCATCCATTTATCATTAACAAAATGAAATAACTTATGATGTAAAAGATGAGTTGAATTTCAATAACATCCAATTCATGCAATATGACTAATCTAATCTCTAAAATGATTCTAAGATATAGAAAAGAAAACGTAAAACAGGACAAATAACACTAATGTATTTCCAAGAAATTATAAACGCAATGTTTTTGGGCTATGGTTGTGAATCCTTCTACTCATTCTCCCACAAGAGAGGTGATATAGAGGCTGCAACCACATGATTTTATAGGTTAATTTCTACTGAAATGCAAGAAACTATGAACTACTTGGAATCAAGAAGAAACATAAGTACAAGAAGAGGGACCAAAGCCTCTGGGTTGGGCCCAAACCCAAGGGTCTTGGCCCTTTGAAACTAACTCAGATGCAACTTAAAATCCAACTTCTCATTATCAAAAGGTGCAGGTCTAACACATCACATAAAAGTTGAAAATAACAATGTCAAGCTTGGAGCTCAATAACTACACCTAGTTGAATTAAAACTTTGAATCCTAATGAGATTTTCTTCTAGTTTATTTATACAAAAGGGCAGTTGAATCAAATCCCTTGAATGTAGGAATGACTTCCTCCTTGATCTTGAAAAATGGTGGATCTTGTCCCTCTTGATCTTCACTTGGACTAGGAGTCACTCACCAATGAACTCAAACTAGTGAGAGACGATATGGTGATCCCAAGCCGATTTTAGGGAGTTAAGGAGGTGGACAAACCCCATATATTCCCTCCTAGTTGTCTTCATTACGCCCTTGCATAGTAATAGCCTAAAAATTGCTTCATTTTCCTACAATTAAACCACATTAGGCCACATACTATGACAAACACCTTTTACTCCTCTTACTAAGCATAATATAACAAAAAATGTGAATTAAAGCAAGAGAAGGATAGTTTTAAGGTTGGACGATGACATATTGTTCTTCAAAATGTACCTATTTATGGGACTCATCACCTCTGAGATCTTCTTCTTCTGAGCCAGTTTCTTGTTATTTTTCATTAACTCTTAGCTTATTTGACTCCATTGCCCAATGGTGTTTTCCCATATTCCAACCAACACCAACAACTCTTACATTAATCTGGTCATAGAGCGTTTAACAAACATGCTACCTTTGTGACCAAGGGTAGTTGAGTTTGATGAGAGAACCCCCTCTAGATTGAAGGGAAAGCTTCAATCCCAAAGCGGTTAGAGGTTACCTTAGAGTTTTTTCCACAGCCAACATTTTCTCTAAGTGATAACACCAATCTAGACTCACGCAAACATTCCACCAGGCCAAGCCCCACCCAGATACATCCACAAAGATGTAAATCTGGCTCGATGCATATCTTTCCGTGCAATTACTTTTTCCATACGCACAAGATCTCAGATCGTCTGGATTCACTTGCCAAAAAATATAACCTCCAATTCTTCTTAAGTGGGGCCCTCACTAGATATCACCTCTTACTTTCTTCTTTTGCAAGCTATCTAGATTACGCCAAATTTAGTGCATTCCCAAAAATGCATGTGTAAACTAACCAGATGCCTAGATTCCTGGATCCATCCACTAGACCTAGAAAGCATCCAACCCAAATACAAAATCCTGCCAATATTTATCTGGCTCCGGATACAAAACCTAATATTTGTAGTATCGGACTTAGAAATTCTAAGAGCTCCAAGGGACTCGGCCAGAGCTTTGCTTGAAGCTTGGTGTTCTTAGAACACCACCTTCTACAAGAATAAAACCCTTATTCCAACACTAACATTTCAAATATTAAACACAACTATAATACAATTAATGGTCCCATCAACATGCCTATGATCAGGCACTGAAACAAGCTAAGTCACTGTTAACACTGCTTTGTAAATTCAAATACATCAACATCATATCCTACCACAAAAGGATCCCAAACATTATTATCAGATCCACTTATATATCATTCATTACACCAAACATAACCCCTTTTCAAGAAATACAATAAGTCTAAACAAATAGAGATCCATAATATTTAAAGCATACCATCAACGGGGATTCACTCAGTGAACCTCTGACATATCACATGCATTCGTGGCATATTAAAAAATACCCTTAATTTGACTACATATTGGAAAATCACTCAAAAAATCACATTATTTAACTCCTTACCAATATGAACCCAATACAACTTCCCAATTTAAAAATCCCCTACTTTCACTAGATATTCTAAGTATCCATTTTTTTACTAACATTTTTTATACCCCTTTATATTTTTTCATTAACTTTAAGTTTCATTTTTTATATTTGCCAATATTAAAACCCTTTACCCCCTATATATCCCCCAATATATTATGTCATTTTTTCCTCAATATATATCCCCCAATATGAACCCATGTGGTATGATATTGCTCTCCTAGTGAATCCCTCATGATACCATCCAACAAAAGTCACCCACTATAAACGTTTGACAAAGTATACTAAGCAAGCATACAATGCCATGCAAATGACTCTGCAACTCATGTAAATATCAACAAACATAGTGACCTTCAATTCCCTCTTAACCATGACAACATGTATATAGAATCTTATCATAGAAAAAAAGAATGCACATTCCTCCATTAACAATGTTGATACATACATTGTCATGACACATGGAAACATCATTCATCATTAATAATACAACATATGTACAAGTAAATATACTTATATGATTAACTTGAATGATTGGTAATTGAGGGAGGGAATTCAACTCTCCACTCAACCATAGGCCAGTTACACTACAATATTTTTAGCAGTTGAACACCCCTGAGCTAGATTTAGAGTTTGAGAAGTTAAGTGGTCAAGGAAATTCACACCAATACTAGTCAACCAAAGCACACAGGAATACAAAGCGCACAATGTTTCCACCTGCTAAACACTATAGGAATCTAGAGTACATAATGTCTCCACCTATTAGATACTATAGGAATCCAAAGCACACAGTGTTTCCACTTGCTAAACCATGTAGGAATCCAATCCACACAATGTCTCCACTTGTTAAACACCACAGGATTCCAAAGCACACAATGTTTCCACCTACTAAACCTTGCAGGAATATGGAACACATAATGTCTTCACATGCTCTCTTCTTGCCTTTCCTTCATGCCACGCACCCTTGTGTGCTCCCCCAATTCTTGTTCTTTGTGTTCTCTTCTATGAGTTCTCTTGTGTTTCCAATCTACTTGTCTCTAAGCATACCATCGTGTATCTCTCTTCTCCTTCATGTCAACCTCGTTTCTTGTCGACCTAGTTGCCAATATCTTGCGTGTTGACCATGCCCCACAAGGACAGAGGTGGTATGGGATTCGTCCTTCCCTCAAGGAATTGGTAGCATAATAAATGAAGTAGACAAGGTTTAATCACTTCCCAAGCAACTCCTCCTCCTAAAACTTTTGAATTTGTGTCCACTCCTCCAACCCAATCATGATATGTATTTCCTCATTATTTACATGAATGAAAATTCATAGTAACATTTACAAGAGGGGTAGCAAAAAGGGTTGTCACATTAATTAAAATTATATATATTATATGAACAACTATGATATGAAATGAGTTATGGTTTTTTGGGCATGCTAAGTTATGGTTTTGGCCCATGGCATTGTAATAAAGCCTATTTATAAATTAATAATCTCCATGATAAAGTGAGGGTAAATCTCCACGGTTAAGAATCTTGTTCTATTTTTTCTAAATATATATATGTTTAACTTGTAAGCCTATTTATAAATTAAGAATCTCCATGATAAAGTAAAAGTAAATATCCACGGTTAAAAATCTTATTCTATTTTTTTTAAATATATATATATATGTTTAACTTGTACATTATTTTTTTTTTTACAATTAATAATACTAATATATAATGAATTTATGTGTGTTTTTTTAATTATTTTAATAACACAAAAAGTATAATAAAACAAGTGTTTTGATGTTTATTAATATTTATTAACCAATTAATTTATATAATTATACTAATTTAATGTATATATTTAGAAAACATTATAAATCATTGTCATATATATTTAACTTATACATTAATTTTTTAAATAATTAATAATAATAATAATAATAATAATATAAAATTATTTTTTTAATTATTTTAATAACTTGAGAAGTATAACAAAACAAGAATTTTAATGTTTATTAATATCTATGAACAGATTAATTTATATAATTATATTATATTAATTTAAAAAACATTATAAATCATTGTCATATCAAATTTATCAGGTTCAAAAAATAAATTTATTTAATTACTTTATATTTATAATACTTTATTATGTAAAATGATTGATGGAAATTGTATCTTTTAATAGGAAAACTAAAAACCATCATAATGTTGTCTTCCATGATAATCATTATAATATATAGGCATCCTTTGATATCAATCTATGCCATGAGCAAGTGAGCATTCAAGCACCCGAAGGCTAACATAATATTAATGCTCTTGATTGAACCTTCACGCTATGCCATATTTTAGGATACGAGGCAAAAACATATTTTAACCTTTGTTGTGATGAGATGGAATGAGGAATGTGGTTAATGTTTATTTTTTAGAATTTAACTTTGCTAGTCATGTTATTGTCTTCCACTATGACATTGATTCAAAGGTTTGTGAAGAAAATTAAATTTTATGTAGGTTTAGGAGCATTTATTTCTATTTGGGTTAGAAATCTTATAGAGATTTAGAAGTGATTACCTTTGATTGAAGCTAGAAGTGGGAGTCTATGACTATGTAATGGGAAGACTAAGAAGATGGTCAATTAATTAATATGGACATTCATTTTATAAAATTTCTAAGTTTTTTCTTTTTAAATTTCATAAAGAAACCCAAGAATGTTTAGAAATGGTCAATTAATTAATATGGAGAAAATAAAAATGCGCAATGAAAACTAGAATGAAATAGAGGAAAGAAATAGTAACAAATCAAAGAAAACTTAGGAGAAAATAAAAATGCTATATGAAAGAATTTTGAAGTTAGAATTTGATCGTCCATCAAAATATTAAACAAATCTATCATTAATAATAACGAGGAACAAATAAAACACCCCCAACAAATATAAATCTTGGTGAAAACCATACATAAAACTATATGCAAAATACATTTAATTTAATTTACATTAAATTAATATAAAAGACAAACCGCTGGCGGAAAAGACGACTTCGGAATCGCTGCAGCGGACTGCGATATTAGGCGAGCGGCCACAAAATTGCCTATGAAAAAGGTTATTAAGATTGCGTTAGAAATGAAGCGGCACAACTGGCAGTGAAAGATATCGAAATGGTGGAAAAATGGAGATGCGGGGAATCGAACCCCGTGCCTCTCGCATGCGAAGCGAGCGCTCTACCATATGAGCTACATCCCCTTGAATGCTGAATGGAATTCCAACAATAAGGTATTGTAATAACCGTTCGGGTACTTGATCGCCTGTTTTAGGAGGGCAAGGTAGTTTGAACCAGCCAAAATAAAAGTAGGGTTTCCCCGTGAGTTCGTCAGTTTGACTGAGTATTTATAAGATGCTTGGCTGGTGGGTTCATCATTTGAGTTGGAGACCCATAAAAATGCTGCAATAATTAACATGGCGCTTCATTAGTCCCAATATGGCCAAAAGAATTAATCCCATACCTCAGGCTTGGGATACCAAATGGTTTCAATGAGAATTTACTTTATTAGCTTTAAGATTAGGTTCAATTCCCTGTTTACCTTAAAACAATAGGGTTTGAAGATTGCTCCATAGACATGAAGGCTTGACAGTTCCCATGATTAATGTATTGTGCAATAAATAAATATCTGAACATGATGACCAGTAACCTAACAGAAGCATGCTCTCAGTTGCAGCTTTGCTTTCACCTGAACAGAACACATAAACTTAGTTATAATGTAAACGAATTTCTAACTCCCATGCCACTCTGATTCCTATTAAGGGTTATATCAGGAGCAACCCTTCACTGTAATGTGACCAATTTCAAGGCTTCGATGTGCTACCCAGATAGGTAAATCGATTTATCGGCAGCTTGCTTTTTGTTAACGTTTTAGAGTAGGTTTGATTGAGTGATTCAGATGCAGCAATTTTTTTTCCAATTTTGCTTCGTAGTGTTCACCAGTTTAGTTTCCATGGAGTCACTGCAGGATCCGAATTTTGCATAGAGTTGTTTTAAAGGAAGAAATTAGACTACTAAACACCTTTATCTATACCATCTTTTACTCTCTTTTTTAATAGGATTTAGAAACAAATTTACTATTATTATAAATTGAACTTGTGAAAACAGAGATTGCAAGATAACTCTGGAGATTATCAGATTTGATACATACCTGTAGTCCCAGTAACAATCAAACTGTATCAGTAGGTGTGTACAAGCTATTGTGAAAGGTAATCTTGTGGACAAGTGACAATGCTTAAGAAAACTTTTGTAGAAGGGATTGGCCAGTTGTACTAATACTCTGGATGTTTTCTGCAAGGTTATAGAGGCCAACATACAACCTTCGAAGTATTACAAAAACATGGAGTACTTCCCGATTTATATATATTATAGTTGCTTTTAAGTCCCCATTGTTCCTTCTCCCAGTACGCTGTTTACCAAGCTACTAGTTATGCTTCTCATGTAATAAATTGGTAAATTTTCCTTCAAGTTTTCATGGCCTCCATCTTAGAATGTACAATCTCACAGGGTTGATATGGTTACTGTCTTGGAAAGACAATGTTATCTACCTTGCTGATATCTTTATGCCCATCACCATGAGGAGTACTTGGTATTGGAGAATCCAGGACCAGATCATTCCTGAGGGTAGGATTTTCAGTTTTTTGGCTGCCAATTGTATCTATATTTTTTTCCAGATGAAAAAACACTGATTTATATAATATACCAGTACATTTTCATGATAAACATGCAAAATTTACATACAATTTGAGATCCCCATACCATACTAGAGAGTAAGTCTGTATCTTTCTAAATATGACTTTATGTAAAAAAAAAGAGATTCAGTTGTATCTATTTTCACCACAAATGTACATGTCAAATTCTTGGTTTAATTCATGTAGTTCTTGACATCTCTTATATGGAATACCGTATTCGTTGAAAGATTTGTACTTGTATCAAAGCTGTTGTGAACAAGAAATCTATAAGATTCCTATAGTCTTTTGACTGAACCATATGTTTCTGTGGGATGTATCCATTGTTTGTTAAAAGTTTCGTGTAATTGTAAATTGAGTGGTGGCAGCTGTAGCTGAATATTCTGCAGCCATTGTGGGGTCATGAGATAAGAGCCATTGCAATTGTTCACAGTTCAGCATTTTGCAATTGTTCACGGTTCAGCATTAAAGATTGTGTAGGATATCATTGTTGTTTATAGGGGTTTTAAGAATGGTGGCCAGTTGTAATTTGCAAGATATTGGAAGTTTGGAAGAGAATTACACATTAAGCAATTTGATCCCTCTATGTGTTTGATAGATTCAGATTTATCTACTTTAATTTAATTTTTAAAGATGTTGAGATATATGTATATGACAATATCTATGTCACGTTGAGCCTGATTTAATTTTGGGTTGTAATTTTGAGATAGATATAAGCAGGTTTAAGTTTTTAAAGATGTTGATGCATATAAATGACAACATCTATGTCATATGGGGTTGTAGAGGTCCTTCCCACTCTCGCTGCAACTACAAGCAACTAGGGAAAATGAACCACTTGTTTTGGAGTTGCAAGGTTGCTCATAGATATTGAGAATATGTTGGAATACCTGGTCATCTATCTTTTCAATAAGGTTTATTGGAAAATTGTGGGGGGCAAGGGGGCAGTGGGGTTGATGAATATCTTGTACCATACTAGTTCAAGGGAATTTTAAGGTGTATAAGAGTGAAAACATTTGGTGGGGGCGGGCGGTGGGGTTGATGAATATCTTGTGCCATACCAGTTCAAGGGAATTTTAAGGTGTATAAGAGTGAAAACATTGCAACTATTATTGAAACTCCATGTGATGCCACCCTTATTGATTATTACTTCTTCTTTCCTTGTGTATTCCACCTTCGCTGATTATACCTCCTCCTTTGTTGCTTTCAAGGAGAAGTTTTTGTATGATCTTAAGTTGATTATTAGGGTCTCTAACATGGTCCTATTGCATAATTTGCATAGTTATTCAATTGAGATATGCCCTGATCTAAAGGATTGTTTATGAACCTTGTGTGGGGGGAGGGGTGGGTAGTGGGGTTAATGAATACCTTGTACCATACCAGTTCAAGGGAATTTTAAGGTGTAAAAGAGCGAAAACATTTGGGGCGGGCGAGCAGGCAATGGGGTTGATGAATATCTTGTGCCATACTAGTTCAATGGAATTTTAAGGTGTATAAGAGTGAAAACATTGCAACTATTATTGAAACTCCATGCGATGCCACCTTTACTGATTATTACTTCTTCTTTCCATGTGTATGCCACCTTCACTGATTATACCTCCTCCTTTGTTGTTTTCAAGGAGAAGTTTTTGTATGATCTTAATTTGATTATTAGGGTCTCTAACACGGTCCTATTGCATAATCTGCATAGTTCTTCAATTGAGATATGTCCTGATCTATGCTAGAAAATGATATATTACAGAGCAATGAAACACATTGAATATTGCATAAATATAAACATAGAAAATGCATAAAACCAGAGAGACACAAATATACGTGGTTCACCCAGTTTGGGCTATGTCCACCCCAAACAGCCAGCCCTTCCTTTCTATTATCCAGCAAAATGAAGAGACACAACCTACAGTAGATCTGTTGTAATATCCTCTGTTTTCTCTCACAATCTCACCTCTCTGTTGCTCACTCAGAGAATACACATATATTACACAGCCTCAATACAATGCCCTCATACAAAGAGAGGGGTTGCCTTCTAGGGAAAAAAACCCTAAAATAAACATGAGTTCTACCGTCAGATCATCCGCCTAATGAATGGCCCAGATTGACTAGAAATTACTATACTTTTACAAGGCAATTTTACATCTGTTTTAGCTTCGGGGGCACTACCCCCGCCAGGGGACTGCTAGCCCTCGGACCCCCCAGCCAGGGGAGATTGGCCCCCCCAAACCCCCGGGGGGGGACAAGTCCCCCCCGCATGGAGGGGTGTACAAACATCCTGGGGTATACATCCGGCTAAAACAAAGACCTCTAAATAATCATGCTCCACACCCAACAATCTCCCACTTGGAGAATGATTGTAGCAACTTCACCGCTGCTTCATTTGCTAGACAATGACTCCTCTTTGGAGTTGGTTGTTTCTCATCTTCATCGTCATCCTTGAAGACCAATTGAAACTGAGCATATTCTCAGTTTCTCCCTGGTTACAACTTTTGTTAGCATATCTGCAGGATTCTGGCTAGTGTGTATCTTTTCTAACTTCAACTCTCCATCTTCCAACGCTGATTGTATGAAATGGTACTTGAGCTGTATGTGTTTAGTCCTCGAATGAAATGTTGAGTTCTTTGCAAGATGAATGGCACTTTGGCTATCACTGTATAACGTGCCCATATCATGCTTCTTACCAAATTCACCCATAAACCTTTGTAACCAAATCATTTCTTTACTAGCCTCTGTAGCAGCAACATACTCTGCTTCTATTGTTGAAAGTGCAACAACACTTTGGATTTTTGAAACCCAACTGATAGTTGTTCCACCTACAGTAAATACATATCATGTAGTGCTCCTCCTATTATCTCTGTCCTCTTCCATATCTGCATCAACATATACATGTAGAGAAATGTTTGAACCACCAAAGCATAATGCTTGATTTGTGGTACCTTTCAAATATCTGAGAATCCATTTCACTGCCATCCAATGTTCCTTTCCTGAATTGTTCATGTACCTACTTACAACTCCCACTACATGTGCAAGATCAGGCCTTGTGCAGACCATTGCATACATTAAGCTTCCAACTGCTGATGCATATTGAACTTTAGACATATAATCTATGTCTTCTTGGGTCTTTGGGCACATTTCCTTACTAAGTTTGAAATGGCTAGCAAAAGATGTACTAACTGGTTTTGCATTGTGCATATTAAATCTTTTCAACACCTTTTGTATGTACTCATTCTGAGACAATGTTAATTTGCAGTTTTTCCTTTCTCTAGTTATTCTCATACCAAGGATTTATTTTTCAGCACCCAAATCCTTCATTGCAAGTGAATTTGCCAATTTTCTTTTGAGCATATATATTTCCTGCATGTTAGACCCTACAACAAGCATGTCATCTACATACAATAACAATATAATATAGCTGCCATCATTTTGCTTTTTCAGATAACCACAATGATCAGAGTGACATCTAGTATAACCTTGTTCAGACATAAACTTGTCAAATTTTAGATACCACTGCCTTGGAGCATGTTTTAAGCCATACAAGCTCTCCTTCAACCTACACACTAGTTTCTCCTTCCCTTTTACCTCATATCCTTGTAGCTGCTGCATATATATCTCTTCCTTCAAATCCCCATTGAGAAAGGTTGTCTTTACATCTAACTGCTCAAGATGCAAATCTTCAATTGCTATTAGACTTAAAATAGTTCTAATTGAAGTCATTTTAACAACAGGAGAAAATATTTCATCAAAATCAATACCTTTCTTCTGTGTAAACCAATTCACCACAAGTCTAGCTTTGTACCTCTTTTTTCCTCCATCTTCTTCCTTCAGCTTGTAAACCCATTTATTCTTCAATGTAGTTTTTCCTACATGCAACTTGACTAAGTCCCAAGTCTGGTTATGCATTAAGGAGTCCATCTCTTTTTCCATGGCTAGCTCCCACTTCTTCCTACTTTCAACCTGCATTTCTTCTTCATAACATTCGGTTTCACCAGAATCAGTCAACAATAAATAATATAATGAAGGAGAGTATTGTTCAGGGGGTATACTTATCCTAGTAGATCTTCTAACACCACTTTCAGGTGTTTGGGGTACCTGTTGCTATTGTGGTGGTCACTGTTTTTGTGGTTGTTGATTATTATTATTTTCAGGCACCTTTACTTTTTCAGTGATCTCATCAAAAACTGTGTATTCCTTGTTTTCTTTTTCCTGTTTCTTTTCCTGCAACTAATTCTTATACAAGACCTTTTCATTGAATATTACATCTCTGCTCCTAATGATTTTGTGATTTTCATAATCATATAAGTGATAACCAAAATCATTAACACCATATCCAATAAAAGTACATTTCTTTGATTTTGCCTCAAGCTTTGTTCTATTTTCTTTATTAATATGGACAAAGGCCTCACAACCAAAATGCTTTAAAAAGGAGTAGTTTACCTTTTTACCTATCCATGCTTCCTCTGGAACACCACCATCCAAGGAACTTGAAGGCCCTCTGTTTATTAGATAAACAACAGTATCTACAACATCTACCCAAAATTGTAAAGGCAATCCTGCATGCAATCTCATGCACCTTACACGCTCCATGATTGTTCTGTTCATCCTTTCTAACACACCATTTTCTTGTGGTGTTCTTGGAACTGTCTTCTCTCTACGAATTCCATGCTCTGAACAATACCTATCAAACTCTTTGCTGCAATATTCACCTCCATTGTCTAATCTGAGACACTTCAATTTCTTTCCTGTCTCAATCTCAACCAAAGCTTTCCATTTCTTGAAAGTATCAAATACATCAAATTTATTCTTAATACAATAAACCCAAGTTTTTCTAGTTGCATCATCAATAAAAGTAACATAATAACAAGATCCACCAAGAGATGATACCTGAGCAGGTCCCCATACATCTGTATGCACAAGCTCTAATTTTTCGCACTTCTTTTCTTTCCCAACTCTAAGAAATCTAACTCTTCTTTTTTCCATAAATGCAATTCTCACAGAAGTCCAAATCAACATTCTTCAAACCCGGCAACAAATTCCTTGAGTGAAGGATCTCCATCCCCTTGTCACTCATGTGTCCAAGCCTATGATGCCATAGTGCTGCATCTGCTCCTTTAGAAGTTAAAGCATTAACAGAGTTAGAAATACCATTGCATAAATAAAATGTACCAACCTTTTCGCCTTTTGCTATTACCAGGGCTCCTTTGGTGACCTTCCAAGCTTTATCTATGAAAGTTGTCACACAACCTTCACTGTCTAACTGCCCTATTGAAATCAAATTTTTCTTCAGATCTCGAACATGCCTTACCTCCTTTAGTAGCCATTGGTTTCCATTTTGCTGTTTTACAAGAACCTTACCCATTCCAACAATTTTACAGGGTTTATCATCAACCAAAAGGACTTGTCTAAAATCTCCTTGAACATAGTCATGAAAATATTTCTTATCAGGTGTGGCATGGAATGAGGCCCCTGAATCTACCACCGAGGAATCAATAATATTTTCGAAAGAAAGAATCAAAGCATCTTGTAACACCTCACCTGTCACATTTGCTTCATAATTGTTTTCTTGCTGTGCATCTCCTTCTTTTCCCTTCCAAGATCTACAGTCTTTCTTTAGGTGTCCTTTCTTTTTGCATTTCTAGCACACTATCCCCGATCTGGACTTGGATCTGCCTTTCCTTGATTTACTGCAATATCTTGAGTTCTTTCCTCTTTCCATTTTTCTTCCCCTAGACTCTGCACTTAAAGCATTACCCGATGTCTCACCAAAGCTTTTCCATCGCATTTCCTCGCTAGGGATAGCACCGACAACATCATCAAACTTTAAAGTACTAGATCCAAAAACAGAGTTACTAATGGCCATTACTAAACCATTCCAACTTTCTGGCAATAAGCACAAGAATAACAAAGCTCTAACTTCATCTTCAAAGTTTACCCCTACAGAACTTAACTGACTTGTAACTGTATTAAAATCATTTAAATGGTCTGCAACAGATCCACCTTCCGACATCTTCATATTAAATAACTATTTCATAAGAAATACCTTGTTTGAGGCCGAGGGTTTTTCA
Source organism: Pinus tabuliformis (assembly GCA_031772625.1). Lineage (NCBI taxonomy): Eukaryota > Viridiplantae > Streptophyta > Pinopsida > Pinales > Pinaceae > Pinus > Pinus tabuliformis. The sequence continues at coordinate 274,861,120 of CM062814.1, read as the reverse complement.
TATAGTTTCGCCAATGCCTTAATCAAACCCTCTGTCGTTGTTTCCTTCGAAATGTTGAAGGCAACCGACGCTGCGAGGCACAACCATACTGTTCCGAGTGCCTTTCTATCGAGAAGATTCCATTCTTCATCTGTCATACCTGTCGGCATCTTTGTTTTTCCGCCCAATGGTAGGTACAGATCTTTCTGATACAGATAATCTTCCATCTGCATCTTCCACAACGAGAAGTTTTGGCCGTTAAATTTCTCGACCCTAAACTTACCATCTTCTGCCATTGCTCCCACTCGAACCAGGAACCCTTCTCTCCTGCGAGTTTGTCAGCCAAATAGACCTTCGGCTATGATATCAGTTGTTAGAAAATTATATATTATTGCATAAATATAAACACAGAAAACGCATAAAACCAGAGAGACACAGATATACGTGGTTCACCTAGTTTGGGCTACGTCCACCCTGAACAGCCAGTCCTTCTTTTCTATTATCCAGCAAAATGAAGAGACACAACCTACAGCAGATCCACTGTAATATCCTCTGTTTTCTCTCACAGTCTCACCTCTCTGTTTCTCTCTCAAAGAATACACATCTATTACACAACCTCAATACAATGCCCTCATACAAAGAGAGGGGTTGCCTTCTAGGGAAAAAAACCCTAAACTAAACATAAGTTCTACTGTCAGATGATCCGCCTACTGAACAACCCAGATTGACTAGAAATTACTATACCTTTACAAGGCAATTTTACATCTGTTTTTAGCTTCAAACCCCCGTCGGGGGACCGCTGGCCCTCAGACCCTCCAGTCAGGGGGGATCGGCCCCCCCGAACCCCCGCGGGGGGGACAAGTCCCCTCCGCACCCCCCCGCATGGAGGGGTGTACAAATTTCCTAGGGTATACATCCGGTTGAAACAAAGACCTCTAAATAATCATGCTCCACGACCAACAATCTAAAGGATTGTTTATTAACCTTGTTATAGACATGTCCACCAACACCTTTTTTTAAGTTATTCTTTCCTAAATGAATGAGCTTGGTAACTATGGCCTTAAATTAAAGTATTTTCTTTAACCAATACTTATGTGCTGTCGAGATGCATAATATGTCTTCACATTTAGTCCTCTCAGTTTTTCATTTTTTGTTTTTATTTTGTATGGATGAAGTTGAGGTTCAGACATGATTCCATACTAAAATAAAATAGTGAAGAAGCAACAATCGGTAAAAACATCATGGGTTGTAGTTGAGCACAAGTGTGCAGGGTAATAACAATAAAGATTGCATAATTGTTTGGGCTCTTTGAGTTTGTTTTCGTGCTTAATTGCCAATAAAAATGATTCTCTCATTTCCAATATACACCATAGGATCACCAACAAGAAATCTATTAGAACTAACAAATACACTTATGTTATTATCAACATATTCCTCTTAGGATGGATTGCCTTAAATATGACCACATTTCCATTGATAATCTCTAACAACGAGTTCTGGCGCATGAGTCTGCTAAGTGAAATCAAGGGGAAGAAACACTTTTCCAACGTCCATGGTTGGAATTGAGAATTCCCTATCAGTGTGAGAGTCCCTCCTTCTTAGCATTTTACAAATGTAATTGGTTAGTTACCTTCTGGTATGCTAATTTTGAGTTTATTTGATTATTTGTTTCTCTTAATGTCATTTGAGCATATAGTTCATTATTTCATTCCTTTCCTTATCCGTCAATAAAGTAACATCATATGGTTGTAAAATCAAAAGCAATAGAAGGTTTTGGATAGTTAGGTATGTGTCATCTCAGCATAAAACTCCTTGTTCATTAAGGCAGATCCACAGGGTCACTGTGACCTGGAGGAAATATGTAACATGACTCCCAATCAATGTCACATGGTTCGGGTTCGAGTTCAGGTTCAACAATGATTAGGTTTGGTTTGAGTTCATTTTTTTGATGAGGATCACCATTAGGTTCATATATATATATATATATATATATATATATATATATATAGATATATATATATATATATATATATATATATATATATATATATATATATATATATATATATATATATATATATATATCTATATATATATATATATATATATATATATATATCTATATCTATCTATCTATATATATATATATATATATAGGATAAAATAGTACGAAATCAACATCAGTAAACATCAAAAATGATATCACTAACATGGGAAACTACAAGGACAAATTACATGGAAACTACTAGATAAATTACAAGCTTGAGTTGTGACATGAAATTATGAGTTTTGATCTATGGACTTGGTCAATGGTTATGAGGTTCGATGAGGTTCGCCGAATGTCAAAAAAAATTTTTTTTAAGGTTCGCCAAAATTCGAACCTCAAGGTTAAAGTTCGATGAACCTTGTGACATAGCTCCCAATAAAGGGTAAGGATACAAGTGGCTCAACACCTGCTAGCCAAATCTTTGAATTGATACTGCTCTATTACCCTTCCCAATTATGTTGGGAGAAGTTTAAAAGCTAATCTCAATTCTATAGGGAGAAGTTGGTCCTCATGTATACTCAGAGATATCTCTATGCATAATATTCCTTCCCATTATTTATGTTATTCTGAGTTGCATGCATATTTCTTCCAAAATAAATCACCAATTACTTCATTTCCCTCTCCTTTTAGAAGCTTACGAAACACAGATACATTTTCTCTCAATAGTAGGTTTTCATTTGTAGCTATACAGACCACTCTTGGAAAAATTATATATTTTTAAACAAATTCTCCAAGTTGTGAGAGACGAGAAAACTGGTATTCTTCAAACTAAGAGCTTCTACGGGGTCTCATATCAATCCTCCTTGCCATTCCCTTCATAGAGGTGTCTTCGTCATCAAATTCTCATTATGCTTAGAGGTTCTCTACAACCTAGTATGGCAACAATGTTGTAGAATGGTATGTAATGCAATTTTATGTTTATTCGATCAAATTACTTAAAATTAAATTAAAATTTAAAAATAAAAATTATTAAAATAAGTTTAAGTTAATCAACTGATTGATTTACGGATGATGGTTTACAACCCATGTATTTGTTATGATAAAGTCTATGTAAAAGATTGAGGAAATCCATTATGGAATGCAAGAGTACTAGCTTAGATTCATCTTAACTCCATACTTGATCCCTCTTGATGCTTGGTAGATCCGGACTTAAGATGGATCTAACTTGGCTTTAACACAATAAAAGGAATCAGCTATAAAACTCATAGTAATAAAAAAAAAAAGAGTAGTTGGCACCCATTGGAGTGTCACCATCCATTGTTCTCTCTACATAAGTGTATCTGATGTTTTACTATACTTCTCTATGAATGTGTTTAGAGGTGCTTTAGAGTAAGTATGGGAGAGATTTGTAGTGATCTATTAAGTGAAATGCTAAAGTGAAACGTTAAATCAAAACATAATAATAAAATAACATATTGTTAACTCAATTAAAAAAAATAAAAATAATAAGCAAATTTAGTGCATTGCATTGCATTATAGTTTTGTTCTATTGATAAAATTATAAACAATTTATTTTGGAAAAAAATTATATATATAGATATCACATTAAACAAATAAATTAAAAATTTATATAGCATCTTAAAGAAATATGTCAAGTGCATATGTATATAATTATATGTATTATTGGGGTTTTAATAAAATTAAAAATAAAAATAAAATTCTAGAAATGTGAAATTTATATATAATATAAATAGTATTATTAAGAACAATCCATCTTAACTCTAGATTTATTAAGCATTGAGAAGAATCAAATCTCTCATGGTGCAAATATTTCTTCGAGTTTTTCACTCAAAAAGAGGTTTGTATCTTCAGAGATTTGATCTCACTCGGTGCTTGGTAGATCCAGAATTAAGATGGATCTATGCTAGTGATATCCTTCAAATACGCTAATCTCTATTCTTCTTCTATCATTGTTTTATTTCATGAACCTACAAAAGTTCATTGTTCAAATTTTATTATTGCTTATTTTCAAAGTTGAATAAGAATTCATTGTTTGAATGTTAGATGTAAGGTATTATCATACTTAAGAAAGAGTAGTGGGAGATCTAAATACTTTTGAAAAAATTCTATTCTATACAGAATTTGGAGGGAAAAAAATATATCCATTCAATAAATGATTAAAGCAGAATTGTAAGGCCACTACATAGAGTGGCATTAGGAACCTCCACTACCTCGACATGGATGGATATCTGAAACGGTTAACTCAGCTTGGCCCATTGGCAACGTGCATCTCAAACAACAACCTTGATTCCTTGGCAAGACACATTTGGGATAAATATAGATGCATTGACCCATTTGCAAGGTGCACTTTAGATAGCCACATTGGCCTGTTGGCTAAAGACACTCTTTGATAGATGATTGCATTGGCTCATGGAAAGGTGTTGGTATGTGTTATATTCTTTGCATGATTGGCCCCATGCATTATATATTGATGTAGGAGCGAGGAATGGAACCATCGAGAAAAAAATAATACTAATGATAATTGGTCCATTTTTTGCATGCTTTTGGTGCTTTTTGCTTAACGATTTTTGGGTCCATTGTAATGTAATTCTAGTTAAGGAATCTAATCCATGTCGATGGATTAAAATTTTGGATGCCACGACATTCTATATATTTTATTGTAAATGATGAAGTTTGAGGATGATAAAAGTTTGAAGTGTGGCTCTAAACATTTTGTTGGTTTCGCCAATTAAGAGTTCCAAGGGTACAATCTTTGTGTATTGTGTGTGATTGACATTGTTTACTTTTTCGTTTATTAGGAAATTGTGTGCATTCTTTTATTATAAAATATTTTAAACTTACACAAAGAAATCTTCAAACAATTGGACATCTTGGCTTGTTGATAAGACAAACTGCAGATGAACTTGGTTGCACATGTGAATAGACAGGTTGCATCTCAAACAAATAATCATTGAATGCACCAAAGGAATTGGAGTTCGGGGAATTTTGAGTCAAATTGGGTCTTAAAACAAAAAATGTACAAACAAAATCAACTTTAAAAGAACCACTAAGATTCAAGATTATGGCAGCATCTCCAAGGATATTGTTACCTTTCTCAAATGTATAACAACCACTTTACCATATGAACTACATATATCCAACAAAAATCAATTCCCCAAGTTTGTTATGTTCTTAATTTTTTACTAATAAATAATTATCAATAGCCAAACATAATATGGAGTTGAATATAAAATGAAGAAAATGATTAAAAATTTATATATTCATCTTACACACATATGCTCTCTCTCTCGCATGCATACACACACATACATTATATTAATTTTACTTTGGAATAACAATGCAACATGCTCACTACTAGCATCCTTGAATTTTAAACCATAGTTCTAATCAATGTCATGTAAACTAAAACTAGTTTTTTTTTCATGGAGTAACTACCATGAGACTATTGTCTGATTTTACAATTAAGTTAAAATTACTCACATGTGTGTGTGAGAGAGAGATGCAAATAAATGGTTAGGGGACTAATCTATCTAATTTAAGCTTGACTAGTCATTCCTCATAAAGAGAGAGTTTTGAAACTAATGATTCGATAGAATGGATTTATCATGCTATTACTTGATAGATAAGAAGAAAACTTCTTATTTAAATGGTTTAATATGAATCTACACTAATATTTTAGAAGCCAAAATATTACAATTGCTCTTATGTTGTACATATCACATAGCTGACATGTATTCTTATATATAGATATAAGGAATAATGAAGTGTATGCACTGAAAATCAAGTGTATCTTATCCTTGTGTAGTTATGTTTTCTTAAGCATTCATTAATTATATTAAAGATTATGACTAGGTTTAATAAGTGAAATACAACCCAAAAAAGAATCTCTTATACACAAACATGAGCAATAGGAAAGTAGGGATTGTGTTTTGATGTCCATGGGGAGTGAAGTTTAAATAGTTCAAGTTGATCATGGGTTCAAATTGTAGTGGATGGCTTTATAGATGGAGGTAGACTAGAGAACATCACCTTGAGTTTCTAGCGATAATTCCTCTCATGTATTTGTCAATTTTTTATAACACACTTCTACTGAGATGGATTCTAGATTCCATTTGTAAAACTCGATTCTTTCCCTCTTTCTACCAGCCTTTAGAGGGTCTACCAATGTATATGGTGTAACTAAAACATAAGAGACAACTTTTCCATACTCTTTATTCCAATCAATGTTGAAATACTTTGGATGTTAGTGAATTGTTTGATAAAATTGAGCACAAAAAAACAATAATCTATTTGATGAATTTCTTGGACTAGATTTGATCCCGTAATGAATATTTTTATTTCTTTGTGAAGTCCATATCTAGGAGAATGGTCACCTTGGATGTTACTTTTATAGATGCAATAATTGTTGTTGAGGAGAAGAACAAGTTTAGGTAGGATATTTTAACTCCTAACATATATTGTTGTTTGCTAGTAATAAAGAAGATACTAGCATGTTTTTTTTGAAAGCAACAATCTTGCACCACTATTTCATTTGCGTCGAGTAATTAAGAAAAATAGGTAGAGCTCCTCGCTTGTAGTTATAAAGTTACAAGCTATGTAAGGTTTATCAAAAACACAATCCCCTCTTTCAAGAAACTATCCTTAGGTCAAGTAAACCTCAAGTCAATGTTAAATATCCTCCTTCATTCCTAAGAAGGTACCATCCCCTTCCTTTTGTATGGGGAATGTTGTAGCATTTTTTGGTTTTGGTATGCTAGCATCAATTGGTCAAAAAATGTTAAGTTAGGATATGAACAAAAAGAATATTGAATCAAAAAATGTTAGGGATATTTTGATGAATAATTCCACATCAAATAAAATGTTAGAATGAATGCCCTAAAAAAGGAAGGCAAAAATAAAAAATGTTAGATTAGAAAGAAAAGAAAAAAAATAATAAATTTTGAAAGTGCTGTGAATACAAATGCCACTACTCTTAGTCAAAGTTTATTTTTGCAAATAAAAGTTGTGTGCAGATTGTTTAAATGCCACACTAGTTCATACAATCCAATTGTACAGTTTAATCATGAATGGATTTGATAAAAATTGTTTGTCAATAGGTAGCAAATAAAATTGGCTTAACAGTTTAATCTGAGCCAATGGAAGCAAAAACAGATAGAAGTAGATTAAACATTAAAAGGAAAATGTTGAGTTGCTAGTCTAAATGCACTCGGGTGACTAATATTGAAAAAATGTTAGGAAAGTAAGGGTAGGTAGAGAAATGAAATTGGAGCATGATAGGATTTTTATCCTAAGTCAGAACATTGGATACATGTGTATATGGTGATTAGTTTTAATTAACCATAAATTGTAAATATCAATGTTATTTGTAATATTCAAACTTTATTCATTCATTCATCATACCCTATACACCACGCATGTCACATCTGTCATAACTTTGGACCCCACCATCACTTTCCGCCCTGTCACATTAAAACTCATTCACATATTTTTCATCCCACACACTCCCCCAAGATCCGACGACTTACATCGCTCCTCGGCCCTCCTTTGCCATCCAAACTTTATTGGCGGGGGGATTCGAAGTCGGCAGTTTTGGAAACTACCCTCCGAAACTGCTTTTCCTCCATCCTAGTCTTTCGGGACTTAAAATCCTGAAACAACTTACCACCCGAACTTACTCCCAAACGCGGTTTTCATTCGACTGTTTACCGCCACTCCTACGTCATCATCCACGTCTGCCCCATGTCACTTCCTTCATCCAATCAATTGCCGCCTATTTGTCCATTATTCATTTAATTCCCCATTCCCGCTCACACATCAATATTCCATTGATCTATTTATCAGCCCCGTTGGAGAATTAATGACAATTTAACTGTTGATTAATGGACCCGCTCCATGTTATTCATTATAAGCCTTGTTTTTCACAAAAACCATTACATAGTGCATTCCCATAATTTGCTGGATATTTGAAGCTTGTAGCCAAAACGATAGATTCATCATTCAACTAAATTTTCAATTCTGTTCAAAACCAAGCCGACATCCAGGTCCACCTAATCCATTTTCAGTTATATTGTTTTTCTGTTATCACCATGTTTCAGACCAATTCTTCCCTTTTCCATCAAGTGCAGCTTGCAATTCACTTAACAAAATGCCTCCTAAGGGAAAGGAAAATGCAAAAATCCAAAATCCTCTCATTCATCCGCAAGTTGAATTCCATCATACTCCCCTGGTCGACAGAGACTGTAAAATCTTGAGTCTTCATCTCAATTTGATTTATATGAAATCTACTGCTAGATGGAGGATCACTTAGTTTGATCAAACAGATGAAATAGGACTTTGGGACTCCCACCTTCCTCATTACATTTTTCCTCAGATACACAGAGCACCTGAATTTGTTAGGAAATGCCATGAATCCTATGATCTCAGTCAAAGAGCTATCATTTCACCTATAGGAGAAATCCTCTGTTTCATCAATTCTCAGTCTATTGACCAGATGTTGCAGGCCCCAACTATTGCAACAACCCATCCTTTTTCTCATGAAAGCTTGATAGAAGCCTATCAAAAGCCAGATTTCACTAAAATATCTCAAACTCTTGAACTTTTCCTAGCTGTAGATAGGCCTTTGCCTAAAAGAAATCCTCCCTATAATTTATCCATGTTCCCAGACAGAACCAAGCAAATTACCACTATTCTTTCTTATCTTCTTGGTTATAATTCTAATCAATATGTAAATGAAGCCATCATACATTTCTTGTCTATCTTTTCTATTGATTCCAAACCCACTATTCTCTATAATTTTAGCCAATTTATAGCTGAGGCCATCCATGAACAATTTGTCCAGTTTAATACTAAAAAAGTATTCAAGTATGCTTTAGTACTTGTATATCTTTTTATATATTTTTAGGGAGACAAGTTTCCATTCACCTTGCAGAAGTTAGATGAAGAAGGAAATCATCAATCAGTGATATTTTGGACTTCTATGGGAATGAAGGAGACGGAAGAACATATAAACAGTTCATAGAATTATTTTTTCATCCAGCTATTAATCTTATGAGCAGCACTCCAGTACCAAGAATCAATGATGAAATTGTGAAATTATTGCAATTGGTTGATCAAGCCACAATAGGAGATTGGTATCTTTACCAAAACTATATAGAAATCAAAGTCTATGGCTATTATCTTCCACCCTACAAAATTCCTAAGTACCTCCCTATCAGAATTTTTGCATTGGAATATATTAGGCAGAGGTTAAATGCAAATGAAGTACATTTTGTGGCTTCAAAGAAGAAATCAGAATTCAAACTAAAGGCTCAGGTTGGTCCATTCATTTGTAACACTAGAGCAGTAGGAGAAGAAGTAGACAAGTTATTAAAGGAAATGAAGTTTGGTCTCAACTTCACTTGGTCTTATGACCCAATGGGAGTAATTTCAAAACTCAAGGTTGAAATAAATTTACTGCATACCACCACACAACCAGCCTTGAAATAGAGCAATACAAAAATCAGTTAGAATGGAAGGAGAACACCCTTCAAGAAGCTGAACAACAGGCAGTCTCTACTTCAAATGTACAAACTCCACTTGCACAGGAAAAGATAGTTAAACGAGGAAGGGAAGAACAATCATCCCCTACAACTAAAGCATCAAGCTAGGGCTTTAGAATTGTACATAGAAAGAAGAGACCTAGGATCTCTATGAAGGTTAGTGCAACAAATGAGTCACAGAAAACAACATTTGATGGACTTGGAGAGACTTTTCTTTTTACACAGTTTGGTGGATAGTCTACTTAGTCCCCCACTCATTCCACTACTTCTCAGGAATAGTAGGTGATTTAGACTAGTGGAAGCAGTCAGAAGGACAAAGAAGATGGTATCCTTCATGTCTTCAGTGAAATTAAGAAGAAGAAGGAGGAATTGAAGTTGAACACTTATACTTAATTCTAGAAACACTCTTCTAGTTCTCAAGCTAGAATTCTTTCAGTCTTTGACTCTGAAAAGGGTAAGATGCAAATGGCTTTCTTACAACCTCAAATTCCACGTCCCAGGACTCCTGCACATTATCAGAAGAAAACCTCTTTGAGTTTAATGTAAAATATGTACATCCAATTAACCAAATTGAGATGCATAAACAGATTGGTCAAATGATTTCTTCCACTTTAACTAACACTACCATGAGCTTTTCAAAGTTACAGGTCACCTTGGCCAATATAAAGTCACAGCTCAAGTTGGAAAAAGTTTCCTCACTGGCAAAGGACACCAAGATCAAATCTTTGGAAGATCTGGTGCTGAAGATCGGATATGATCCCTCAAATATAAATGTTGCAGAAGAACTTTTCAGGAAGAAAAGTGTTGAGCTCTCAACATTAAGGAAGCAGCTCAAACTATCAACTTCTGAGGACCCAATGACTAAGAAAATTGAATAAATCGAGACTCAGGAATCTGACATGATGAAGCTCATCATGGAACAAAATCTACAAATAAAACAGATGGAGGAGAAAATGGAGAAATTTGTCAAAGAGAAAGAGGAAACTGTGAAAAGGGCTCAAATTCCAATGGATGTAGTTCCTCTTGCAGCAGTCTCTATAACCAGAGTTTCTACCTCAGGCACAGCAAAAACTACAGGTACAACAGAAGGAGCTGAACAACGTGCTGAAGCTGTTCAGAACATGCGTATTCATAGTAGAAATCAAGAAGTTGTAGGATGAACTGAAGGAATTACAAATATGAAAGCAGTTGCAGACAATTCACATGCAACTGAGTTGCAAAGGGAAAAAATTCAAATTGAAGTATTGCAGAAAGAAATCAAAGAATATTACCTTGGAAACAAACTAGGTTTGGCAAAGGAGATTTTATGGGAAGAGATTACTGAATCAATCAAGGATATCTGGCCTTATATCAAGATAATCTTTGATAAAATAGAATTGTTGGAGAAAGCTCAAGAAGCTATTGAAACTATCTCTAAGATACTTGAGGACATGCTAGAAGTTGCCACTGAGATAATCAAGTTTCTAAATTCTAAACACAACTATGAGCTTGAAGAATTAGGTATAAATGACAAGAAAACAACCATACTAGAAGCGAAGAAGATCATTGCAAAGAAAAACCTCATTCTTCAGTTGGAGGAAAAATGCAGCAGCGTTAATGTCATAGTTCAACGATTTTTCAGTAGGTTAGAACTCTTGACCAACAAGGGTTTGCCCTCTATGCTTGTGATAAATGATAAATTAATTCCCATTGAAGATTATGTTAAAAGTTTACAGAGGTCAATACCAATGTAGCTTCAGTTTCAAACATAGGAGGTGCAGCAACATCGAGGGTTGTGTTCAACGCACTCAGAGATACCTTTTTCATCCTAAATGAAATCAGACATATATTTTCAGTAAAACCCACTTTTACTAAATATATAGAAATGGATGAAGTTTATCGAAGGGTAACTAAGTTATCTATCCTAGATAAGAAACATTGGGAACAGTTAACTGATTTACTTGATTGAAAGGAGGATCAAACAACATTCAGTATTTCCAGGAACAATCATCAACAGTTCAGCAGTTTTCAGCTTTTCCAGGAACAGTCATCAACAACTCAACACCAAAATAGTGACAGATCGACTATCATTTTATATTCCTGATTTTGTATTGATCTATTTTTGTAAATTTATTTAAGATATTTTCTTAGCTTTAGGACTGTATAAATAATTCCCTTCCACGAGTTATTAGGGGTTGCACTCTTGAAGAAACATTTGTAAGCATTAAATGTACTTGGATTTTTCTGAATCATTAATAGCAAAGCAAAGGATTCTGAGTTTTGATTCATACAATGTTGTGTTCCCTATAAGTTTTTCAGTTTTCGTTCATTGTGTTCTTTCTTCATATTTTTAAGTTTTACAAAGATAAACAGGTAGGAATAGTTGTGTTTCAATTTACTCCTATAAGCTTCTAAAGTGACCATCTTTAAAGAGAACGAATTATATAAACTATTTGTTTAACTAATTCCCTCGACATCGTAAAATCATCAACATATTTTGTAATCTTAGGCATATTCTGTTAAACTTTCTGAACATTGTTTGAAGGTTTTCTTACTTATAGTTATTTAATTTTCTATTTGAAAATTGTAATAGTCATATCATCTTTCAATTTCTACTCATCACCAGACAAGCTATATCACTGTGTGGATTTTAATAGTAGCCCTCTATTTAAATATTAATACTATTCAAAAAGGTTAGGCATGATTGTTTTAAATATGTTTCATACATTGGTCCTCCAAAATTAAAACAAAACCCCCAAAACAAATATCTTAGATTCCCTGGCATGATAGCTGACCATTATCATCTCAGAGATACAACATCAATCTGGCACCGTTGCCGGGGACTCAAATTTCATTAAGTTTTCCTAGGTCAATGATATAATTCCTATTCCTTTAAGGTGACTAAAGGTCTAGATAGGTCAAAATCCTTCACCTGGCGACTCCACTGTGCCAAACTGGAACCTTTTAAGCACACTAGATCCCATTCTGAATCTGACATAGTTAGTCCTCTATCAGATCCAGAAAGACTTGTGAGAAAGGCCAGTTCTAGAAGGAGACATCAACCATCTTCTTCTACTTCAACCTTGTAGTCTGAAGATATATTACAATTTGATCCCTATAGTAACATTCCATCCAATCCAGATTACACTCACTTATCACCTAGGGTTGCTGAACTCTTAGATAGGGGAGTTGATTTCAAATCAACTTTCCTTATTCATTCACTTGAATCTCATCCAGAACCCCCACTTCCACCGGGATCACCTAAATCTGAGTCTGACCTGGGTGTTCATTTACCTGAATACAAACCTACAAACTTTATATCCCCCACTACTTATTCATTTCATTCCACTTCTGAACAACCTAAATCTTCTACTTCTAAACAACCTAAAGGGACCTTTGCTATATATTCAAATCCACTCTTTGAAACAAAAGAGGATATTCATTCTCAGGTCCACAAGTTGGTTATTAAGACTCCTTTGAAATCATTCAGGATGTCTCCACCTTCTTTATCTCCTCCTTCTTCACCCCCACATAGTAATTCACCCCCTCTATCACCATCTTCCTCTTCTTTATCATCATCTTCACAAACATCTCATACATCATCTTCTACTATGGCATTCCAACCCATTGTACATGAAAGATATGCAACTTTAGTTTTACCTCCAGTCCTTGATGATTTCCCTAATGGATATTTAAAACACCTTTCTAGATATAATGGAGAAATTGGTCCCTTAGCTGAGGACCATCTTCAAACATTTCTAGACTTTGCATATAACATAAACATAGAACAAGAAAATGTTTACATGAGGTTGTTTGTTTAGTCTCTTGGGGGAAATGTGAGAACTTGGTTTAGGCATTTACCTGTAAATTCCATTAGAAACTCGGAAGAGATAACAAATATATTCACAAATCAATGGGGAGTGAAGAAATATGCTCTTTACTTTTTGACTGAGTTTGAAGAACTTTAAAGAGACTTTCGTGAGCCTGTCTCTGATTTTATCAAAAGGTTCAACAAGTTTTATCATAATATGCCCCCTGATTGCAAACCCCCTGTAGTAGCAACCAAGTCTAGGTTTTCAAAATCTTTTGAAGATGATTTTGTTGTGATGTTAAGAGAAAGAACCTCAAGGACTCTTGAAGATATTCAAACTAATGCTATAGAGGTGGAAGCAAATAGGGTTTCCTCAGCCACTTTAAAAGCTAAAGAGGAAAATGCCCAAAGAAACTTAAATTGAGTCAAGAGGCCTCTACTTCCTCTAAGACTAAAATTGAAGATTCTAAAATAGATGAGATAACTTCACTTCTTAGAAATCTATCTAATACAATTTCCAAGATTGAGACTTAACCTAGAACAATTCAAAAAATGGTCACTCAACCCCAAAATCAAAATCAAGGTCAATACAAAATAAATCCACCATTACAAATTCTTCAAAGGCCTAGTAATGATCAACAAGTTCCAACTCCTTTACTGATAGATGATCGACAACTTGATGACAATACTCTGACTATCACTAAAGACATTAACAATATGGATACCTCTTCTCGTCAGACCGCTATTATTCCTCTCTGCCAACAAAAGTAGGTTCAAGAAGACCAAGACTCCTCATAGGCTTCCAAATACCATGCCTTCTCTGAATTCCTAATTGCAGAGTTAAACAAAAGATATGATTTGAGGCCTAGACCTAGCCTTGGAAGACCTCTTAAGGAACCTCCAACAATTGAACCTCGTACCAAAGCTGTTGAAACTCAGACAACTATTATTTGACCATTAAATCAGTCAATTGATACTTCTCAAATTAAAAAAAAAAACATTTTAACTGCATTTAATGTTGAAAAGGAGTTAGAAAGAGTTAAAATCCCTATACCACTTTCAAAACTTTCCAATAACCCTGGATATAAAAATCAAGTCTCCAAATGGAGACAAAACACCTCAGTTGATGCTAAAAATGATATTATTAGTCTTCAAGATGAAAAACCAGCAGTTGTCTTTGGTCCTAGCTCAGATATGATAGATGAAATAGTACCCCCTTTATATGTGACTCTTAAAACAAATGATTCTATGCTATACAATTGTATGCTTGATTTTGGAGCATCACATAATCTCATGCCAAAAAATATCATGCATCATTTAAATCTCGACATAACTAGATCCTCTCATGATTTGTACACCTTTGATTCCAAAAGGGTGCCTTGCTTAGGACTGATTAAGGATTTAGTATTCACTCTCGCCCAAATCCCAGTAAAAAGTGTAGTGTTAGATATAGTTGTCACAGATATCAACAATGTAAACTTTGAAACGGGAACTATAAACTCAAAACGGGAACTCTAGCCAAAAAACCCCAAAAAAACATCAAAAACAGTGCTAAAAACGAAAAGTGTGTATACTGGAACGATGTTTTTTTTTTTAGGTGTCAATTTTGAACGTGTTTTAAAAATGGCAGTGACTACAAAATTTTCGTGCAAAATATAGCTTCAAAACGAAAGTGTTGATACTGGAATAATGAATTTTTTTTTTAGCATCAATTTTCAAACTTTTTAAAAAATGCTAATAAAACCAATTTTTTATGTCTCAAACAAAGTTAAATTTTAAGGAAAAAACACATTAATGTTTCCGGTAGAATATCATTTTTCTTTCCTAAGTATAAATTTAACATGTTTTCAACCACAACATGCTAGATACAAAAGAAATTGAAATTTTTTCAACTATAAAACTAAAAAAACATGACATTATGAACAAATTATATCACTGAATGAATTCAAAAGTCTTTATTTGTATACTGAATAAAACATACATTATATCTCTAATTTGATATTGCATTGTAGATATTTAAACAATAAAATTTATCATACTTAAGACATAATCCAACAACATAAAAATGCTTCATAACTTCTCATTTAACAAAATATGGAAAACATTAATTTTATTTGAAGATACGATGCATACATCAGTTATATAAACTGTCTTAAACAATTATTCAAACTCAATCACCCAATAACCGTGGGTAGGCCGTCGTCGTGCCCCCTTCCCCCAACCCATTACCGATCTTTCCCATTCACCCATGCCCTCTTCCTCCTTCTGCCCTACCCATGCGCCAGCCCTTGCTACCCCCAACTCACCCACCCATGCACCATTTCCCCAACTCTTCCTTCCCTACCCCACAACTCTCCTCCCCATAAGCCCAACCCCTAACTCCCATTCCCCTCCAATCTCAACTCCTCCCCCCCTTCCTTAACGCTGGCCCCATGGGCCTCGCGCCCTACCCCCCTCCACCCTACCCTTACCCCTACCCCCACCCCCACCCTTACCTACACTAACCCTACCAATGAATATATTAAAATAAACACCCTCCTTTTGAATATGAGATATTTAAATGATTAAGTTTCTAAAATGAAAAAGAGAAGACATTTATTTATTTATTAATTCATCCATGATTATAATTGTTTACATTTAAGTGGTTACTTTTTTTTATATTTGTGAATATCAAATTCAATATTAATCACATAAGAATACAAAATAAACTTATATGTAATAATTTATTTAACAACAATTAAATAAAAAAAATTATAATCTATTTAAATTCTAATTAAAATATAACTAACTATATACAAAGGGTTTATATGAAGAAATAAAATAAAACAAAAACTGTATTTACATAACACCCTTAATGCATATAAATGATTATATAATAAAATTAATCAAAGAAGAAAAGGCGGTCGCATTAATGCATAAGAATTACATTTTCTATATATATTTAAATAAAAAATTCCATTGTTTGATTACGATAATAAAAATAAAATTTTACGTCTCCCATTTTCACGACTCACCAAGGAATGTAGATCCGCTTTTGGTGCAATTTTGATAGTCGCTTCCATTCCTTGTTTCTTATTCATAATCGTGGGTGACGTTGCTTTTATTTGATTTACAAAATTATCTACTTTACCTTGTACACTAATCAGATTATTATCGTGGTATAGCTGATGGATCAAGAATTACATTTTCACTAGAGAATATAAAATATTTTGGAGAAACAAATGACATACCTTCACTTCTCATGGTTGGTTGCCCATTGGTTCCTTCTGGTGAAGCTTTTGAGGAGACATGTCATTATGACGGCCAATTCCATGCGGGGTTTTCCGAACAATTTGGATAAAAGATATTTATGAGACAACTTACCGAGGCCTCAGGATCAAGAAGTCTCCGCATCTCCAAAGCATGATCTCTTTCTGACATAGTGCAAATAAAAAACAATACCATTTGCCGGTCTGTGTTTTTTCAATACCATTTTTAACTTAATCCTCTTAAATAAACAAGCATGCTAGTGTTTCGAAAACCACAACGGGTAATAAAACCAATATTATCTTAATGCTCTTAAATAAATTTGTTTTTTGTTATTACTTATTTAAGAGAATACTATTAAATAAATACGAATTTATAAACAATTTTATTTTTTAAACAATAAATTTTTATTATAAATAACATAATATTATTAATAATAAAATTGGCTTATCAACCATAACACTTCGTATTCTTTTATCTATAATAATATTATCAATTTTAACGGATGGCCATTACCTCAAGCTTCGTTAATATTATTTTTTTGCTATTAAGAAAAGAACGAAGATTGATCATTTAAATTTCTTAACAAAAGTTTGGATTAATTTTCAAAGAATTTGTGAAATAAAATAATTTTAAAGAGTTGAATATCTTTACATTATAAAGATAGAATTTAAAAAATGTAAAATTACAATTTTTATATTACTATAAAATTTAAATTACTACGACATTTAAAGTGGTTGATATATAGGCGTTATTTTCCATGCACCATGCTCTTGTAGTTTCTGTTGCTCGTAAAAAAGCAGAAAGTATTTGGGTAAAACATTTATTAAACTATGTTAGGATAATTGGCCAATCGTAAATAAAAGGCCGATAATATTGTTTCCTTTTGCCTTCTCCCAAGTTCTTTAATGCTTTCGAACACATTTTTATCTATAGTAATATAATATTTCGTACCAGGTTTTAAATGTTTTTATGTGATGCAGTCGGCCCTCGCATGAGAGCCAACTGCGTCACCGCTCCGTCCTTTGTCTCAAGGAAACCCTGACGGATGAAAGAAAACAATGAGTCCTAACCCGGTCGAAGTACCTGAATCCGAGCTAAGTGAAACAAGGTTATTTCAGAGCCCGGCAAGGACTGGTTTAGTCTCTGGGTCAAGCCGTCTTAAGTCCGCAAACCAATAACCTGTCCAGACCCTAACCGGCTGTGAAAAGTGGAAATATTGTCTCAAAATAATTAAGAAGTGCTTTCTTTCTCATTTCACATTGCAAAGTAAATGTAGAGCAACTGGTTAAGCACTAAAGAAATTAATGCAGTGACAACCAAGATATAACATTATTCTTCGTTAGAAAGAAGGCACCATATAGTAACCAGACTCACATAACCGAGACTTGCTCTAGCTCGAAGCCGTTAATTATAATAACTGGAAACATATCTAATTAAGTGAATAATTTAATAATTTAAAATTATTTTTCATTCTAATGGAAGTCATCTGATCTGTGTCATGCAGATAGAAAACATGTGCGCCGACTTTCTGGTATGTCATCCTCATGCTGTTCAATACATTGATAAAGCTGAGCAAAATGAACATCATGTGATATACTTGATTGGGTTGAAGGGCCTAGAAATTTCTTCATTTTGGGTGATCGTGGGCGGCGGGTCGATTCCGAGAATCGACCCGCCGCCGGTCGGGCGGGGCGGGGCGGCTCGGGGGTGGCGCTGCGCGCCTGCAGCGCCACCCCCGGGCCGCCCCGCCCCGCTCGACCGGCGGCGGGTCGATTCCGAGAATCGACCCGCCGAATAAGAAACAAATTTCATGTAACGTGGGAGTTTATATTAACATAAATTTTTTACATTTATCATCCTATAAAATTGGGTTATTAAATCCTCACAATTTTTAAATGAATGTAAAAAAGAATTTGCCTTATTAAATCTTAAGGCCACTTGCATTATGTATGGGCAACCCTGATGTAACATTTGTTATTGAATTTATGGTGGTGTAGCGAGTAAATATGTACGGAGAGTCAAAACTTACTGCCATTTTTTTTTCTTAAATTTTTTTATAACCAGAGTGCTTAATCTTGTTTTTATAGCAGAAATGTAGTCAATATTATAAAAAAATCCAGAGACTCCAAAATCTTGAAACTTAATATGGAATTTCCAAAAGTCACAAAATTTTAGTAGAATATTTCCATGAGCAAATTTATTACATTTAACAAATTTCAGGACATGTGATTTTGTTAACCGAGCATTGCGCAGATATGATCAGTTAAAAGCGTGGAATGTCCTCAATATTTGACATTAATCTCAAATATTTAGCGCGCACATGGCAGGGCATGCGTTGACTGTAAGTTTTCACGGTGCAAGATGCGTAACACTATCTAATCCACAACCGTTGCCCGGCTAGTACAAGGTATTAAAGAGTAAAAAGGAATTTGGGTTATTACACGTTCAGGGTACTGTTTTTGAATCGCTGAAATGAATTGAATGTTGTTAAATCTTCAAAATTTTTGGGATTGTGAAAATGCATTGACTATCATATAGTTTGTAAAGTTAAAAATTAATGTATCTAATTATATTAAATCTTAAAGAAAAGAAGAAAACGTTATTTCCTTCCGCAGCTAAAATTCATAAAACATTTAAACTTCAAACGAAGAACAGCTAAAGAGTAATTGATATAAAATATAAAAAGCCCAATACAATGACGTGGGAAATCATGCATTCCCAGAAACCCACATACAAAACATGAAGACATTGCTACATAAGGTTGTGGCTCAATCCAAAACCCTAATACCTGCGATACAACATTGACTTGATGCGTGGGAAGACACGCAATCCCAGAAACCCACAGATAAAACATGAAGACATTCGTAGATAAGGAGGTTGTGACTCATATGCAATATATACCAAGAAGGTCTACAACCAGAAAAGCATATGTATATTATAATCAATGGAAAATCTAGATATTTAGCAAAGAACTATCTTGAATGAGCTCGCGACAATTGCTGATAACACTATGAAAGTCAAAACAAAACCGATATCCCAGGACTTTCCTTTGATCTGCGATTGTGTCAGCAGGCTTTCTATATCTATAGCATTGTTGTCTCCATGATGTGGTTGGAATTTATTTCCAATCGTCCAATTGATTTGCAGCTTTTTGGCAATGGCCCATAATATTGCGATGGATACTAGTAAAGAAAGAGCAGAGCCTAATGGCCATACATCGCATCTCTTAACAGAAGTAAAGACATGGCCATAAGAATAATGTTTCTTATTCGGCGGGTCGATTCCCGGAATCAACCCGCCGCCCACGATCACCCAAAATGAAGAAATTTCCAGGCCCTTCAACCCAATCAAGTATATCACATGATGTTCATTTTGCTAAGCTTTATCAATGTATTGAACAGCATGAGGATGACATACCAGAAAGTCGGCGCACATGTTTTCTATCTGCATGACACAGATCAGATGACTTCCATTAGAATGAAAAATAATTTTAAATTATTAAATTATTCACTTAATTAGATATGTTTCCAGTTATTATAATTAACGGCTTCGACCTAGAGCAAGTCTCGGTTATGTGAGTCTGGTTACTATATGGTGCCTTCTTTCTAACGAAGAATAATGTTATATCTTGGTTGTCACTGCATTAATTTCTTTAGTGCTTAACCAGTTGCTCTACATTTACTTTGCAATGTGAAATGGGAAAGAAAGCACTTCTTAATTATTTTGAGACAATATTTCCACTTTTCACAACCGGTTAGGGTCTGGACAGGTTATTGGTTTGCGGACTTAAGACGGCTTGACCCAGAGACTAAACCAGTCCTTGTCGGGCTCTAAAATAACCTTGTTTCACTTAGCTCGGATTCAGGTACTTCGACCAGGTTAGGACTCATTGTTTTCTTTCATCCGTCAGGATTTCCTTGAGACAAAGGACGGAGCGGTGACGCAGTTGGCTCTCATGCGAGGGCCAACTGCCTCACATAAAAACATTTAAAACCTGGTACGAAATATTATATTACTATAGATAAAAATGTGTTCGAAAGCATTAAAGAACTTGGGAGAAGGCAAAAGGAAACAATATTATCGGCCTTTTATTTACGATTGGCCAATTATCCTAACATAGTTTAATAAATGTTTTACCCAAATACTTTATGCTTTTTTACGAGCAACAGAAACTACAAGAGCATGGAAAATAACGCCTATATATCAACCACTTTAAATGTCGTAGTAATTTAAATTTTATAGTAATATAAAAATTGTAATTTTACATTTTTTAAATTCTATCTTTATAATGTAAGGATATTCAACTCTTTAAAATTATTTTATTTCACAAATTCTTTGAAAATTAATCCAAACTTTTGTTAAGAAATTTAAATGATCAATCTTCATTCTTTTCTTAATAGCAAAAAAATAATATTAACGAAGCTTGAGGTAATGGCCATCCGTTAAAATTGACAATATTATTATAGATAAAAGAATACGAAGTGTTATGGTTGATAAGCCAATTTTATTATTAATAATATTATGTTATTTATAATAAAATTTTATTGTTTAAAAAATAAAATTGTTTATAAATTCGCATTTATATAATAGTATTCTCTTAAATAAGTAATAACAAAAAACACATTTATTTAAGAGCATTAAGATAATATTGGTTTTATTACCCGTTGTGGTTTTCGAAACACTAGCATGCTTGTTTATTTAAGAGGATTAAGTTAAAAATGGTATTGAAAAAAACACAGACCGGCACATGGTATTGTTTTTTATTTGCACTATGTCAGAAAGAGATCATGCTTTGCAGATGCGGAGACTTCTTGATCCTGAGGCCTTGGTAATTTGTCCCATAAATATCTTTTATCCAAATTGTTCGGAAAACCCCACATGGAATTGGCCGTCATAATGACATGTCTCCTCAAAAGCTTCACTAGAAGGAACCAATGGGCAACCAACCATGAGAAGTGAAGGTATGTCATTTGTTTCTCCAAAATATTTTATATTCTCTAGTGAAAATGTAATTCTTGATCCATCAGCTATACCACGATAATAATCTGATTAGTGTACAAGGTAAAGTAGATAATTTTGTAAATCAAATAAAAGCAACGCCACCCACGATTATGAATAAGAAACAAGGAATGGAAGCGACTATCAAAATTGCACCAAAAGCGGATCTACATTCCTTGGTGAGTCGTGAAAATGGGAGACGTAAAATTTTATTTTCATTATGGTAATCAAACAATGGAATTTTTTATTTAAATATATATAGAAAATGTAATTCTTATGCATTAATGCAACCGCATTTTCTTCTTTGATTAATTTTATTATATAATCATTTATATGCATTAAGGGTGTTATGTAAATACAGTTTTTGTTTTATTTTATTTCTTCATATAAACCCTTTGTTAGTTAGTTATATTTTAATTAGAATTTAAATAGATTATAATTTCTTTTATTTAATTGTTGTTAAATAAATTATTACATATAAGTTTATTTTGTATTCTTATGTGATTAATATTGAATTTGATATTCACAAATATAAAAAAAAAGTAACCACTTAAATGTAAACAATTAAAATCATGCATGAATTAATAAAGAAATAAATGTCTTCTCTTTTTCATTTTAGAAACTTAATCATTTAAATATCTCATATTCAAAAGGAGGGTGTTTATTTTAATATATTCATTGGTAGGGTTAGTGTAGGTAAGGGTGGGGGTCGGGGAAGTTATGTGAAAGAAAGAGAGAGCACAACTGTGATTTTCGCATTGATTTTTAAGTTAATTATTATTTTTTGAAAAAAAAAGTTGTTATTATTATTTTTTTGACATGAAATTCATAAAAAAAAAACTATTATTTGACCATTTTTAGTTAATATTTTTGTATAAAAATTGTGATTTTGACATGTTAATTCTAGCAAAAAAATTATCAAAACGTTTATTTTTTTGTTATATTTATGTTAAAAATGGTTATTTTTATGTCCATTGTTAAAAAATGTTGTTTTTTAGAAACAATTATTTCATGTGGATTGAAAAATTAATTAAGGATGTATAAATATGTAGATTATCTAAAATTCAAACTATCGACTTTCTAATTTAAAAACGCAAAACAATAAAAACCCCCCTAAAAAAAAAAAAAAAATTAAGATAGAGAACAAGAAAATATGAATAAAATGACGACTTCAAAAACTATCAAATTTAGAAAATAATTTTTTACATTTCACACACTAGAAAATTAAAAGTCAAAAAATAGGTCTTTTAAAAAAAGGGTGTGATGCAGAATACTCACTTTTTAAAATCAGCATGAAAATCACTACCATTCTAAAACTTGATTTCATCCTTGAACATGAAAAAAAATTAAAGTTCCAAAAACCATGTTCTAAAAAAAACATGTGTATTCTGCATCACCACTTTTGAAAATCGGGTCAGTTTTTTGCTACCTCTACAAAATGGGTAACAGTATCAGTTCCCGTTTCAAAGTTTACATTGTTTATCCCTCCCAAATTTGGAATGCTCCTTTCAAGGTCTTGTTGTGCCAAATTAGTGGGAACTCTTCAATGGACATGTCTTATGCCACTATTCCAATTTATGGGGGAGAACAATTAAGGTTGTATAGAGAGGTAATATTTGTGCACACTGTTTGCAAAACAAATCAACCAAGGAACCATCCCATTTATGCAATTGATCAAGATTTTGGTTGTTTTCAACTCTCTTCAAACCAAACACATGAAACTCAAGTAAAAATTGAAGATGTAATTGAAAGTCCTATACCAAATCAGACTGATGTATGGAAGCTATTCTTTGATGGTTCTTGTACAAAGGATGGAGCAAGAGCTAGGGTAGTATTAATCTCACCAAAAAAAGAAAACATTACACAATCATGTAAACTTGATTTTGAAGTTACAAATAATGTAGTTGAATATGAGGCTTTCCTTTTAGGACTACAGTTAGCCAAGAGCTTAAAAGTACAAAACCTGAGTGTTTTCACTAACTCAGAGCTCATTTTTAAACAAGTTAGAAATCTTTGCCAAACAAAACATCCTAGGCTTAGATCTTATCGAAATGAGGTTTGGGATTCAGTTGAAAATTTCTTTAATGCTTTTAATTTGACTTATATCCCAAGGGATCAGAATATTCATGCAGATTCCCTAGCTGTTTCTGCTAGTTCATTTAAAATTCTTGATCAAAATAATGTGCTCTATCAAATACAAGTCAAATACAGGCCATCCATCCCAGATAATCTAAAATACTGGCAGATATTTGAAGATGATGAACAATTAAAATCTTTTCTGCAAGTTATAGATGAATTTTCAGTTCTACAAATTGATGAAGATAGAACAGAAACAAATGAAAACACAAATGAAAATGATAATTCAAATTTCAATTCAAAAATTGCCAATCATGATATCATTCAATTGTCTAACAATTTTATTCCCAAAGGTCTCATTCCTTTAGAGAAATTGTTTGATCAAAATGATGTCCTCAGAAACCCACAGTCAATTTCTCCACAAGATGACATAGAGGAAGTAAATATTGGAACAAATGATGACATTAAGAACATCAAAATATGTGCATCCTTAGATCCTGAAATCAAAGCTCAATACCTTAAGTTACTTGAAAAATACAAGGATGTTTTTGCATGGACTTATGCTAACCTAAAGACTTATCATACATCACTAATATAGCATAAGATTCCTTTAAAACTAGAAGAAAAACCTTATCAACGGAAACTTAGCAGGATTAATCCAGCTCTTCTACCAACCGTAGAAAAGGAAATTAAGAAAATGCTAGATGCCCAAATTATTCTGCCTCTTAGATATGCTAATTGGGTTGCTAATTTAGTTCTTGTTAAAAAGAATAATGGGGAAATCAGACTTTGTGTGGACTTTGGGAATTTGAATAAAGCATCATTAAAAGATAACTATCCTTTACCCAAAATGGATCAGTTACTTCAGATGGTTTCAGGAGCACAAAGACTTTCCATGCTTGATGGTTTTTCAGGTTACAATCAGATAAATGTTGATCCAAAAAACAGAGAGAAGACAACGTTTACTACACCTTGGGGTACATTTATGCATTCTAGAATGCCCTTTGGCTTATCCAATGTTGAAGCAACATTTCAGAGAGCTATGGACATATCTTTTGTGGGTCAAGTAGAGAAATTTGTAGTCATTTATCTTGATGACATAACTGTTTTTTCTAATTCTGATCAGAAACATCTAAAGCACTTGATGAAGGTTTTTGACAGGTGTAGGAAATTTGGAATATCCCTGAATCCTAAAAAGTATCTATTTTCTATCAAAGAAGGAAAACTGCTAGGCCATATAATCTCAAAGGAAGGAGTGGTGATTGATCCCAAACATGTATCTGCCATTAAAACATTGTCATTACCTAGAAATAAGAAGGAGATTCAAGCTTTTCTAGGCAAGATTAATTTTTTAAGGAGATTCATCCCGAATTATGTTGAAATTATAAAAGACATAACTGATATGCTCCGAAAGGATCATGAAGTTAAATGGACTATCTCTTCTAGGTATGCATTTGATCAAATCAAGAAGGCTATCTCTGAAGCCCCAACCTTGGCCAGTCCTGATTATACCAAACCATTCAGTATATTTTCCTTTGCCTCTGAAACAACCCTTGTTGATGTTTTATTAAAAAAGAATGAATATTCCCATGACCAACCTATAGCCTTTTTCAGTAAGGTTATGAGAGATGTCGAGCTTAAGTATGACATAATTGAGAAGAAAGCCTATGCCCTTATACAAGCTCTGAAATCATTTAGGATGTATGTCCTACATTCACCTATTACTGCTTATGTTCCTAACAGTGCTGTAAAAATTGTTTTAACCCAACTAGACACTGATGGGAAGAGAGGTAGATGGATCACTCAAATACTGGAGTTTGATCTAACTATCAAAACCACAAAGCTAGTAAAGGGTCAAGGATTAGCTAAGCTTCTAGCTGAATCCAACTGTAAAGTGCTGGGCATCAACTCTGTTTTGGAAATATGAGGGGAGAATCCACAAGAACCTTCTCAAAGTTCAGATAAGAAGAATACACAAGAACCTTCTATTCATGTAGAAGGGGAGAATCCATAAGAACCTTCCCACCATCCTAAAGAAAAGAATCCACAAGAACCTTTACCTTCAGATCAAACCATCTCTCTACACATTGATGAGAAATTTCTTTTGTCAAATTGGTATCAAGATATTGTAAATTTCTTGATCCATTTTGAATGTCCAACATCATTCTCCAAAAGTCAATGTAAAACTCTCAAATTGAAAGCAGTCAAGTACTGTATCATAAATGCAAATCTATACTGGAAGGACCCACTAAATATCTTGTTATTATGTTTAACAGAATCAGAGACTGAAGGAATCATTGATCAGTTTCATACAGGATTTTGTGGAGGACATTATGCTTGGAGAGAAACAACATACAAGCTCTTAAGGACAAGATTTTATTGGCCAACATTGTTCTTACAAGTAGGAGCAAAGGTCAAAATTTGTGTCCCTTGCCAGATGTTTGCTGGTAAGCAAAAACTAGTAGCTCTTCCACTAATCCCAACAATAGTCTCAGCACCTTTTCTCCAATGGGGATTAGATTTTATTGGAGAGATTCATCCCACTTCAAGCAATCAGCATAGATGGATCCTCACTGCAACAAACTACTTTACAAAATGGGTGGAAGCAATTCTAGTAAGAAATGATACTGATTTAGTAGTAATCAAATTCATTGAAGAAAATTTTTTATCTAGATTTGGTTGCCCAACCCAGATTGTTACTAACAATGCCACAACATTTTCCAGTGTTAAAATGATTGAGATTTGCTAGAAATATCATATTATGTTACATCATTCAACTCCATATTATCTTGAAGGTAATGGTCTTGCAGAATCATCAAATAAAAGTCTAATAAAGGTGATAAAAAAGAATTTAGCAGATCATAAAAAGAGTTAGGACTCTCATCTAATTTATGAAGTCTAGGAAAATAGGACTAGTCCAAAGAGATCTACTGGAAAATCTCCTTTTTAGTTAGTCTATGGGAAAGATGCAATTTTCCCTACCAACTTGGCCTTCCCTGTTTTAAATTTTATGCAGGATTTAAATGATGAAACTGATGATTTTTCAAGGAGAGTAAATAAAATTATTGAACTAAATGAAAACAGAGATGAAGTTTAATACAAATTGAAAAAGTATCAGAATAAGATGAAGAGCATGTTTGACAGAAGAGTGAGGGAAAGGGACTTCAAAGAAGGTGATGTAGTTCTAAGATGGGATTCCAGAAGAGAAGACAAGGGAAAACATGGAAAGCTTGACAAACTGTGGTTTGGACCATTAGCCATCACTGAAATAAAGGAAAACAACACTTTTGTGCTACAAAATATTGAGGGGCTATATACCACTTATCCTGTTAATGGAAGGTTTCTCAAGCATTACATTTAGTACTGAGGAGTAGATTTGGCTACTACCATTATAAAAAAAAGTCTGGTTTATTTTATTTTTCAAATTGTTAGTGTGAGTTTTTTTTTACAACAAAGACTCCATAGCCCAAGGATAAGGCACATCGATCTGCAGTTTCTCTACATCCTATAGGAAAAAGTAGTCCCTAGTTGGAGCCGATGTTGTACCATTTTTTTTATTTTGGTAAGTTAGCATCAATCAGTCAAAAAATGAAAATAATTTCAAAAAATGTTAAGTTAGGATATGGACATAAAGAATATTGAATCAAAAAATGTTAGGGATATTTTGATGAATAATTCCATATCAAATAAAATGTTAGAATAATTTCCCTAAAAAAGGAAGGCAAAAATAAAAAATGTTAGATTAGAAAGAAAAGAAAAATAATAATAAATTCTGAAAGTGTTGCGAATCCAAATGCCACTACTCTTAGTCAAATTTTATTTTTGCAGATAAAAGTTGTGTGCAGATTGTTTAAATGCCACACTAGTTCATACAATCCAATTGTATAGTTTAATCATGACTGGATTTGATTTAAATTGTTTGTCAATAGGTAGAAAATAAAGTTGGCTCAACAATTTAATCTGAGCCAATGGAAGCAATAAGGGATAGAATTAGATTAAACACTAAAAGGAAAATTTTGAGTTGCTAGTCTAAATTCACTCGGGTGACTAATATTGAAAAGATGTTAGGAAAGTAAGGGTAGGTAGAGAAATGAAATTGGAGCATGATAGAATTTTTATCCTAAGTCAGAACATTGGATACATGTGTATATGGTGATTGGTTTTAATTAACCATAAATTGTAAATATCAATGTTATTTGTAATATTCAAACTTTATTCATTCATTCGCCATACCCCATACCCCACGCATGTCACATCCATCATAACTCTAGACCCCACCATCACTTTCTGCCCTGTCACATTAAAACTCATTCACATATTTTTCATCCCACACGCTCCCCTAAGATTCGATGGCCTACATCGCTCCTCAGCCCTCCTTTGCCATCCGAACTTTATCGGCGAGGGGGTCCGAAGTCGGTAGTTTTAGAAACCACCCTCCGAAACTGCTTTTCCTCCATCCTAGTCTTTTGGGACTCAAAATGCCGAAACAACTTACCACCAGAACTTACTCCCGAATGTGGTTTTCATTCGACCATTTACCGCCGCTCCTACGTCATCATCCACATTTGCCCCATGTCACTTCCTCCATCCATGCAGATGCCGCCTATTTTTCCATTATTAATTTAATTCCCCATTCTCGCTCACACATCAATATTCCATTGATCCATTTATCAGCCTTGTTGGAGAATTAATGACAATTTAACCATTGATTAATGAACCCACTCCATGTTATTCATTATAAGCCTTGTTTTTCACAAAAACCATTACACAATGCATTCCCATAATTTGTTGGATACTTGAAGCTTGTAGCCAAAATGACAGATTCATCATTCAACTGAATTTTCAATTCTGTTCAGAACCAAGCCGACATCCAGGTCCACCTAATCCATTTTTAGTTATACTGTTTTTCTGTTATCATTGTGTTTCAAACCAATTCTTCCCATTTCCATCAAGTTCAACTTGCAATTCACTTAACAAAATGCCTCCTAAGGGAAAGGAAATTGTAGAAATCCCAAATCCTCTCATTCATCCACAAGTTGACTTCCATCATACTCCCCTAGTCGACAGAGACTGTAAAATCATTGAGTCTTCGTCTCAATTTGATTTATATGAAATCTACTGCTAGATGGAGGATCAGTTAGTTAATCAAACATATGAAATAGGACTTTGGGACTCCCACCTTCCTCATTACATTTTCCCTCAGATACACAGAGCACCTAAATTTGTTATGAAATGCCATGAATCCTATGATCCCAGTCAAAGAGCTATTATTTCACCTACAGTAGAAATTCTCTATTTCATCAATGCTCATTCTATTGAATGGATGTTGCAGGCCCCAACTATTGCAACAACCAATCCTTTTTCTCATGAAAGTCTGATAGAAGCCTATAAAAAGCTAGATTTCACTAAAAGATCTCAAACCCTTGAACTTTTCCTAGCTATAGTAGCCCTCTTCCTTAAAAAAACCCTCCCTATGATTCATCCATGTTCCTAGACAGAACCAAGCAAATTACCACTATTCTTTCTTATCGACTTGGTTACAATTTTGATCAATATGTAAATGAAGCCATCACAGGTTTCTTTTCTATCTCTTCTGTTGATTCCAAACCCACTATTCTCTATAATTTTAGCCAATTTCTAGCTGAGGCCATCCGTGAACAATTTGTCCAGTTTAATATTGAAGAAGTATTCAAGTATGCTTCAGTACTTGTATATATTTTTATATATTTTCAGGGAGACAAGTTTCCATTCACCTTGCAGAAGTTAGATGAAGAAGGCAATCAGCAATCAGTGATATTTTGGACTTCTATGGGAATGAAGGAGAAGGAAGAATTTACATATAAACAGTTCATAGAATTGTTTGTTCATCCAGCTATTAATCTTATGAGCAACACTCCAGTACCAAGAATTAGTGATGAAATTGTGAAAGTATTGTAGCTGGTTGATCAAGCCACAATAGGAGATTGGTATCTTTATCAAAACTATACAAAAATCAGAGTCCATGGCTGTGATATTCCACCCTACAAACTTCCTAAGTACCTCCTTATTAGAATTTTTGCATTAGAATATATTAGGCAGAGGTTAAATGCAAATGAAGTACATTTTGTGGCTGCAAAGAAGAAATCACAATTCAAGCTAAAGGCTTAGGTTGGTCCATTCATATGTAACACTAGAGCAGTAGGACAAGAAGCAAACATGTTATTTAAAGAAATGAATTTTGGTCTTAGCTTCGCTTGGTCTTATGACCTAATGGGAGTAATTTCAAAACTCAAGGTTGAAAATAAGTTTACTGCATACCACCACACAGCCAGCCCTGAAATAGAGTAGTACAAAAATCAGTTAGAATGGAAAGAGAACACCCTTCAAGACGCTGAAAAACAGGCTGTCTCTACTTCAAATGTACAAACTCCACTTTCACAAGATAAGACAACTAAACAAGGAAGGGAAGAATAAACATCCTCTACAACTGAAGCATCAAGCAAGGACTTTAGAATTGTACATAGAAAGAAGAGAGCTAGGATCTCTGTGAAGGTTAGTGCAACAAATGAGTCATAGAAAACAACATTTGATGGACTTGGAGAGACTTTTCTTTTTACACAATTTGGTGGAAAGTTTACTCAGTCCCCCACTCATTCCACTACTTCTTAGAAACAGAAGGTGATTAAGACCAGTGGAAGTAGTCAGAAGGACAAAGAAGCTGATATATTTCATGTCTTCAGTGAAATTAATAAGAATGAGGGATTGAAGTTGAACACTTATACTCAATTCTGGAAACACTCTTCCAGTTCTCAAGCTAGACTTCTTTCATTATTTGACTCTGAAAAGGGTAAGATGTAGATGCCTTTCTTACAAGCTTAAATTCCATAGCCTAGGACTCTTGCACATTATCAGAAGCAAACCTCCTCTGAGTTTAATGTAAAAGATGTACATCCAATTGACCAAATTGTGATGCACAAATAGACTGGCCAAATGATTTCTTCCACTTTAACTAACACTTCCATGAGTTTTTCAAAGTTGCAGGTCACCTTGGCCAATACATAGTCACAACTCAAGTTGGAAAAAGTTTCCTCACTGGCAAAGGACACCAAGATCAAATCTTTGGAAGATCTGGTGTTGAAGATGGGATATGATCCCTCAAATATAAATGTTGCAGAAGAACTTGTCAGGAAGAAAAATGTTGAGCTCTTAGCATTAAGGAAGAAACTCAAACTGCCAACTTCTGAGGACCCAATGACTAAGGAGATTGAAGAAACTGAGACTCAGAAATCTGACATGATGAAGCTCATCATGGAACAAAATCTGCAAATAAAACAGATGGAGGAGCAAATGGAGAAATTTGTCAAAGAGAAAGAGGAAGCTGTGAAAAGGGCTCAAATTCCAATGGATGTAGTTCCTCTTGCAGTAGTCTCTATAACCAGAGTTTCTACTTCAGGCACAGCAGAAACTACAGGTACATCAAAAGGAGTTGAACAACTTGCTGAAGCTGTTCAGAACATGTCTATTCAGACAATAGAAATCAAGAAGTTGCTGGATGAACTAAAGGAATTACAACATAGGAAAGAAGTTGCAGACAGTTCACATGCAGCGGAGTTGCAGAGGGCAAAAAGTCAAATTGAAGTGTTGCAGAAAGAAATCAAAGAATCTTACCTTGGAAACAGACTGGGTTTGGAAAAGGAGATTTTACGGGAAGAGATTACTGAATCAATCAAGGATATATGTCCTTATATCAAGATAATCTTTGATCAAAAAGACTTGTTGGAGAAAGCTCAGGAAGCTATTGAAACTATCTCCAAGGAACTTGAGGACATGCCAGAAGTTTCCACTGAGATAATCAAGTTTCTGAATTCTAAAGACAACTATGAGATTGAAGAATTAGGTATAAATGATAGGAAAACAACCATACTGGAAGTGAAGAAGATCATTACAAAGAAAAACCTCATTCTTCAGTTGGAGGAAAAATGCAACAGCGTTAATGTCATAGTTCAACGATTTTTCAGCAGGTTAGAACCCTTGACCAGCAAGGGTTTTCCCTCTATGCTTGTGATAAACGATAAATTAATGCCCATTGAAGATTATGTTCGAAAGCTTACAGAGGTCAGTACCAATGCAGCTTCAGTTTCAAACATAAGAGGTGCAGCAACACCAAGGGTTGTGTTGAATGCACTCAGAGATACCTTTTTCATCCTAAATGAAATCAGACATATATTTTCAGTAAAACCCACTTTTACTAAATATATAGAAATGGATGAAGTTTATCGAAGGATAACTAAGTTATCTATCCCAGATAAGAAATGTTGGGAACAATTAACTGATTTACTTGATTGAAAGGAGGATCAAACAACATTCAATATTTCCAGGAACAATCATCAACAGTTCAACAATTTTTAGCTTTTCTAGGAACAGCCATCAACAACTCAACACCAAAATAGTGACAGATCGACTATCAGTTTATATTCCTGATTTTGTATTGATCTATTTTTGTAAATTTCTTTAAGATATTTTCTTAGCTCTAAGATTGTATAAATAACTCCCTTCCACGAGTTATTAAGGGTTGCACCCTTGAAGAAACATTTGTAAGCATTAAATGTACTTGGCTTTTTCTGAATCATTAATAGCAAAGCAAAGGATTCTAAGTTTTGATTCATACAGTTTTGTGTTCCTTGTAAGTTTTCCTGTTTTCATTCATTGTGTTCTTTCTTTATAATTTTATGTTTTACAAAGATAAATAGGTAGGAATAGTTGTGTTTCAATTTACTCCTATAAGCTTCTGAAGTGATCATCTTTAAAGAGAATGAATTATATAAACTGTTTGTTTAACTAATTCCCTCTAAATCATAAAATCATCAACATCTTTTGTAATCTTAGGCATATTCTGTTAAACTTTTTGAACATTGTTTGAAGGTTTTCTTACTTATGGTTATTTAATTTTCTATTTGAAAATTGTAATAGTCATATCATCTTTCAATTTCTGCTCATCATGAGACAAGCTATATCACTATGTGGATTTTAATAGCAGCCTTATGTTTAAATATTAGTACTATTCAAAAATGTTAGGCATGACTGTTTAAATCTATTTCATACATTGGTCCTCCAAAATTAAAACAAAACCCCCAAAACAAATATCTTAGATGCCCTGGCATGATAGTTTACCATTATCATCTCAGAGATACAACAGGGAAGACATCTTGATTGCTAACATTAAAGATGGGTTATTCTTGGGTTAACTAGGAGGAGAGGTACTCTTTGGAGCATGGTTTTATTTACAACTTTAATGGCCTTTGACCCTCACTAAAAAAATCATATCTTGTATGAGATGAAATTTCCAATATAGAAACCATTCATTATTATTGAGTTTGATACCAAGAAGGACATAGAATGGTCTTTCGCTAGAGGACCCTAGTTCATGGAAGGTATGTGTTTGTTTATGAAACCATGGTACCTTATCGTTCACTTGTATATAGGTTCTCTAATAGAGATCCTAAATTTGGTTAGATTTCCTAGTTTCCCATTGGACTGAGGTTGGTTGACTCTATAAATGATTGATAATTATATCAATAGACATGTTTATTTTGGAATAGGGCTTCCAAATTTTTAATTTAATTATCAATAATTATTAGGTGGATGGTAGGGATTTAACCTCCATGGATATTCTAGAATATTCATAGTAGTATACACAAATCAAAGGTTGATATTTATCTCCAAAGTTGTTATGCCATTTTTTTCCCTTTTAATTATATTTATTAATTAAAAAAAATACCATATAAACAAATGTCAATTGAAGTGATTTATGATTTCTTGAGCATGTGGTTTTGATAAGCCATCGTATTGTAAAAAATTCTATAGACAATTTAAGAATCTCCATAGTAAAGTGGAGGTAAATCTCTATGGTTAAGAATCTTGTTCCATGTTTTTTTTAATTATATATGTTTAACTTATATATTGATTATTTTTGTAATCAGTAATAATAATAATAATTTAAATAAAGTTATATTTACGTCGTAAGGTGTTCCTTTGGGAATAACTCCCCCAACTACCACTCTACACCATCAGATGTTAAACGATTGAAAATTATCTCGCGGTAGATCCCATTGCTTCAATTGTCAACTGATTCTTGATTTAAGTCGCTTAGCTAAATTGTGGAGTTGGATACCACCCCGTGATTTGAACTATCAGCAAGTCTCTCAAAGCCTTACGATGGACATAACACATGTTTCTTGCAATTTTCTGTTGAATATGCTATTCAATGCCAGTAGGTAAATGCTTTAAAAATTTAAAAATTTTGTGAAGAAAAAAACTCAAATTCGAACGGTCTAGAGTTCTTGATGACCTATCGAGCATAAATTCTTTTCTTGAAAGATTTAGTAGTTGCCAAGCTTCATTTTTGCATCTTTTTTTTTTGAAAGAAAGATTGTTAACAGTGTTTATGAGGCTGTTGTAGTATCGTGTTTGGAGCTTTAAGGTTTTTGAATACATGATTTGTCATGGACAAGGCTTATTAATGGGATTCAATTTAGTTCTAATGAGATTTTCTACAAAATGTTTTTCTAGAAACATCGTCGTGATGAGAATATAGTTGGGGATGGTTCGACGCCTTTTCTTGGCCATTAACAAATAAGTTGAATTTTTTTGGGACGTTGCAGTTTTGTATCTTGCAATGAAATTGGGGCAGAGCCTTAACATTGTTCGAGTAGGGATATTTTTGTCAACGAGAGAACGAAGTAAGTGGAAATCCACATGCAAGACAGTGCTGACAATTTTTCAATTTGTTTTTACAGGATTCATTTGTACCAGTAATATTTCAACTTCCCAACACTTTTTATTTTTTAAGTTTTGTAGCAATTTTTTTTTTCAATCAACTCCTCATAGTTCCGATAGGTGTATTGGATTTCTAGTTCTTGCATGTTTTCTGGGTTTCTGGATTTCAATTACAGGTACATTTAAAACTTTGTGCCCAGGTTTGTTTTATTGGCCTCAATTTCTCTAATGTGTTTTAGGGTGTGAATTGAAGTAGACCAAGGCTTTGAAAACTTGGCATATATGCATCTATCGTAGAGACCCCCTAAGACAGGTGTTATGAATCCTGAAAGCGCCATGTTGGCGCCTATCATGAGGCCCTTTGTGGTCTCTATACCTCTTACAATTCATGTTTCTTTTCCCAATCTGAGGCCCCATATTGGTATATTTGGCTCAATTGTTGCTCCTATCTCTGGGCCCATCATGACATTGATGCCTATCCCTCGAAATGTATTTTTGGCTTCTCCCTCTGAGATTGATATTGCTAGATCACATGCTCTTGAAAAGGTATTTTTATTAAGGAATTCCCATATATTTTGAATATTGAAATAGGTTTGGGTTATTTGTCTTCTAGATATTTCTCGAGGTCTCACAAATTGGTATATTCTAGTTCCAAATTGATGCAGAATTGATATTGACTGAAAAAGAAGAAGCAAAGAGGCGAAGTGTATTGGCTCAACTTGAATAGGTATATTCAATATTACATCTTTGGTTAATGTTTTTCAGTGAGCGTTGTGAGTTTGCGAGAGGAGTTTGAAAACATATCAGACCTCTTCATTTTGACTACATATGTGGCATTGATCTGTACTTGCACCATGCCGCAATGTTCGATACAAACTTTGGGTTATGTAGAAGATGCATGCAGTGGATACAGTAAGAAACAAAAACCAAATCCAGTATTTAGACCCTAGACTTATTAGAGCTCTTGAATTAGTATTGTAGCTCAGAACCTAAATCACACTCGAAGTCATTCAACTAAAAAACGTAATCAAGAAAAGACAGCACAAAAGGTAGAAGTGTATCATATGAACATATCGACCACATGAAATAAATTTCAAGAAGTTCAACCAATAAGAAAACCCATAAATGCTTAGAGGAAAACAACAAGCACTATTATTTTAAGCACCTTTGAAATATTGTACAGTTTACATTGATGAACCTCATCATTGGGTAACTATATGGACCTTAATTCACCTCCTAGCTTAGTCAAATCAACTCTTCTCACAATTTATTACATGTTTTGATTATATTTTGTTTAATGAGATGAGTCAAAGTGAGATATTATGCATAGTGGACCAATTTGCATTGAATGCAGGTTTGTGAGAGAAAATCAGGGAATTTTGGCAAGATTAAGGGATGAAACTCAAATGGGACAAGGAAGAGAGATTGTAGGAGGTAAATCCCCCTCATTTACTCCTCCCTCATTCAAATATTTCCCCATAAATCACACTAGCTAGGAGTACAAGCAGCCAAGTCATTAAGATCAAAAGGCAGTCGAGCAAGTGACAGTCAAAGAGTTAGTTTATCTCAAGTTTGGGAGCCAAGCCTCTGTAGATTTAAGGAAGTCATTGGAGACATTAGTTGTATAAATAAAGAGGCCTAGAGCCTCATTAGGATTTGAATTTTTGCTGTAAAAACACTAGTTATTTTCTAGCTCCAGACTTGTGGAAGACATTTCTATGTAATTTTCTATTTTGATAATGAGAATGAGCTTTTTCTTGATCCAGTACTGAGTTAACTCAGAGGGTTGAAGCTCTTGGGTTAGAGCCCAACCCTAGTAGCAAAGGCTCCTCTTCTTGTATCTATATGCTTAGATTGATTTCATAGATCCATCGTTAAATTGTCCTTAGAAGTATTTCATTGCAAGTAGTGTAGATTTGATTAGTTTGTTAATTAGTTTTCTTCCATTTGTGATTTACTTCAAAAATAGTTTAGAAGAGATAAAGGACCATCAAAAATTTGTCAATAGGTTATTTGGCCTCACTTCTTCCTTCAGGGATCATGATTTTAGGAAAGGACTCCTATGCAGCCCAAAAAGATAGAATTCTACTTTCACATAAAATTTAGAGTTTTCTGTACTTAAGCCAGCATCTGATCAATTTGCAAGAGTAGGACCTAGTCATCATTTCTTACATCTTCAGCCTTACAGTATATCTCATCAATGATTCCATCTTATTCTGCAAGTTTTCCTCATGCATGAAGTAGACAACTAGCTCATTAAACTTGGTTTTCCTAGCTTATTGAAATTCTCCTTATTTACATGATTTTTGGGCAAATATCAATGTTTAATGCAATGCAAGTGTTTCAGAAGTAAAGAGAGATCTCATAGCCATCAACCTCTTTCAAACTTCATCCATCCATGATAATTCCTTTCTTTCACTAAGACCCTCACCAATTTCATCATTTTACAAGGAAACTTCTCCAAGCACGTTGAGCAAATCCAACCATCTCCCAACCTTGGTTTTGAGTTATGTGTGATTCTCAACATTTTCTTGCTTCATTCCATCCACCAACCACCTTCCCTAAGCCTTCCATCACCTTCATCACCCATTATTTTTCCCTCGGTTGTATCCTGAAGAAATACAGGGAATCATGTAGGTTTTCCTGTAGTGGCTTGTTTTGAGGCCGAATTAAGGGGAAAACCTCTAGGAAGCCAGACAAGGTCACCTAATAATCTCCCAAACCTCCCAACCATCCACCAACATTCCTAAGCCACTTGCCACATCACCAAAAGAGATTAGCTTTCACACTTTTCCATAAAAAGACAAAAAGAAGAAAATAGATTTATTTTAGCCATTTACATGCACAGTAGTAGAATGTTGATGTTTCGGATTTACATGATTAAGACAATAGAATTTCATACATTTTAACCAAGCATTCTTTCTGAAACATAGTCTCTTAGCAGTTAGTTAGAAAATGGTGTGTTTTTAGCATTGGATTTTAGTCTTTTTCCTTATTACAGTAGACAAGCTTTCTCATAGAGTAGATTTCTCTTTCCCTCATCAGTATTCAAGATTCTTTTGAGTCCATAGAAGTCTGGCTTGAAATACCCTAGTGATCTCTCGCCAGCTAAATGGTGACAAAAGGGAAAAACCATCATTTTTACTTGTGTATACAACACTGTCACCTCCATGTTTGTACGAACACTTGGTTGATAAAGTAAATCTCATAGCCCCGGGAGTTACAAAATTCTTACTGCAATACTAGTGCTCATCACTTTTCGGTGTCATTGTCGAGGAGGTGTCTGAGTAATATGTGACTACTGCTTTCTTTCTTCCATTTCTTTTTTCTAATATTATACTAGTAGTTTCATTTCTGCAAGGGTAATTTAGTTGCTTTCTTTTCCATTTTGCAAGATTTCATTCAAGTAGTTAGTTTTCATTCAGTCAATTAGTTTTCATTCAGTTTGTGATTTCAATTCTGCAATCATTTTCAAAGTTTGAAAACACACAAGACTAAACAAAAAACATTTTTTCATGCCTCGTAGGAATAGGGATAACTTAGGGAAATTTTTTCCAAATACCCCCACTGCTTCAAATATCCAACCTTCCTTCTTCTTCGATGGCTATGAATTGGAGGAACCCTTAGGTGAGAAACTAGAAATATTTGAAGAACCTACAGGGGAAGAAGAAGAAGAAGAACCCATTCCTACTGATCCAATGGCTGAAAATAGAAATGACAGAGGGAATAAAGAAAGAGTTGAGGGTGCCTTCCTCGTTAGGGAAACTAATGGGGATACTAAGATGAAGAATATAAGCCCCTCTGCTCTTCCTCATTTCCATGTCCTGACCTCAGAAGATCTAGACACTTTCTTATTTGAATTTTTTGTCATATGTCAAACCTATGACTACACCAATGATGAGCAAAAGTTGAAACTATTCCCATCCACTCTCAAGGATGTGGCTTTGCACTGGTTCATGGGTTTACCTAGGGATAGCATCACAACTTTGGCTCAGATGAAGCAAGCCTTCAACAACAAGTATCGAGACTACTGTAGTTCTAAAGACACTAAAGAGGAAAATTTTAGCATGACCTTAGGGCATGATGAATCCTTAAAATATTATGAAGAAATATTCCAATTAAGCTACAAAAGGGCTAGGTGCACACTTGACCCTGAGTCACTAAATCTAGTCCTGCTTAGAGGAGTAAGGGAAGATCTTCTAGATACCCTAAACTTGTTAGCAAGAGAGGACATCTACCAGTTAACTTATGAGGATATCAACATTGTCTTTAGAAACCATTCTAGGGCAGCTAGGAAAAGGGGTAGGGGTAATCAACTGATGGTTAGTCCATCCTTTTCCAATGCATCCATCAAGGGTGAAATTGGAAACGTGTTGGAGGATTTCAAGAGTGAGATGTTGCAAACCCTTGCCCTACAAATGTACACTATGCACATTAAGAGAAAACAGGGGAAATCAAAGAGAGCCTTAGCCATTTTCTACCCTAGATGCACCAGGAGGCACCCTAAGAATGAATGTCCATTGAATTCGATTGAAATCTGCTCAGTCTGTGAAGAGAACAACTCCACAGACAAGTTCCCTCCTCTACCTGGACTAAAAGTTGTATATCGAGCTAAAGGGGTGACAAAATAGCTTTGCTACATAATCAAAGGAGACCCCATGGGCTTAGGCCATACCAGCAGGGCATGCAAGGGTCATCCCATGCATATTACAACCCCAACTAGACAACACCAATTCCCTCTTGGGGGGGCCTACTCATCCTTCCTGGTCTACACCTCCTCCTTAGTCCTTTGCACCTCAGTATCAGTTTTAGCCAACCATCCAGTCATTTCAACCATATGCTCCACCACAACCTCACTGGAATGCACAGCCCCAGGGGTGGAGGCCCCCATACAACAATTCTCCATATTTATTACCTTCACCACCTGCTCAACCATAGCTTTTACACTCTGCTCCACCTAAACAACCCCAGATGCTTGCCCAGCCAAATCCGAACCCGAACAACAGACAGGCACAACAAGTATATAGTGGAGAGACATCCTATCCATCTTATGTTGTGGAAATTCAGGAAATCAACTTGAGATCTAGGAGAGTACTCCCGGAAAACCAACCTCTACCTCCACCTAGGGAGGTTGAGGAAGAAAGAGAGGAAATGATTCCTAAAGTAAATCCACCACCCTTTCCTGAGAGATTAACCCAACCACTCCAACCTACCCTAGAAGAGACTGAACTTTTGGGAGAATTGAAAAATTTATGTGTCAAAATTCCACTTCTCCAAGCTATAAAAGATGTGCCTATTTACAACAATTTGATTAAGGACAAGTTCTTCAAGAATCCAGGGAGGCGAAGAAGATATTACCCTACCATTAATGTCATTGGACAACTATTCAACTTAATGTTGGGGCAGGTAATCTATCCAAAGTATTTGGACCCTGGTGTTAGCTACCTATACCAATAGGTTTCATTTTTCATGATTGACAGGGGAAGTGCCAATATGTTCTACTTTGATGATGCAAAGATCTCATATTTGTGTGGAAAACACCTATCTGCAGTTGCTTGATGTTGTCCTACTCTTGAATGGGTGATCCAACAGTCTAAGCTGGGTCATGCCATATTTCAATTTTTTGTTGTAGACTAGAGAAATAAATCTGTCCAAACTGTTCAATCTTGGCAGATAAGTAGTTAGGTAGAGAATGAAGGTTCCCAACTATTTAATCTGGGGCCTTGGAAGCAATAAGGCTAGCCTTAGATAGAAAATCAAAAGGAAATTCCAAAGGAAAAAAAAAGGCACATGGGGGTTTGCAAGTCTAAGTGCACCCTCCTTGAAGTAACAAAAAATGCTAGGCAATAGAATGGGTAGGTAGATGGGGTTGCAGAAGCATGAATTCTTTCATAACACTGGCCTAAGCAAAGGAAACACATGGTGGCCAGTGCAGATCTTCCTATTCAGCAGCTTTGTAGCAACAAAGTGAAGCATGTCTAACTCCCCAGTCATCCCCATCAAAATCCTTGCTAACACCCCAATACCACCTTTGTTCATTGGAGAAGTCAAACTCATTTTATTGATCCTTGTAGCATAAAGAGCCACATTTCTTGTGTAAAAATCTTTTCATTTTGATCTACTCTCCTAACTAAGTTTGTTCCCTAACAACTTAGTCTTTGCCTCCTCTCTTCCACATTCCCCTCCAATACTAACTACTAACTCTATCTACACTTAACTCCCTATGTTCCCCTTTCCCTATTACTATATCACTATTGTGTATAAAAAACCCAAAATATGTATATATCCCTCCCCTTTGGCATTATAGCCATATGTTCAAATCTTGGAAAACCATGCAGAAACAAAGTCTTGTTGTAGATGGTTTGTTTAAAGTCGGGGATTAAACTAACCCCTGGTTGGTTTAATAACCTAAACCCTACCCTTTTCCCCTTACAACCCCTTCACAAATGCTTTACCCGCACTATTTGCAAAAACCTTATTAAAAACCCACTTTTGCCGCCTATCCAAAGTTTTTGTTACGATGCGCATTTCACAAAAAACAAAAGAAATCATTAAAATAATGCCGTCGGGTCCCGTCGTATTGTCCTATCACCTTTGCGCCCCGTCAACCGTCGGATCTGGGCTTTCCCATCCGACGGTCCACATCAATTGTAGAGTTGAGGTTTCTGTGATCCATAACAAGTTTATGATAGATTTTTCGGCGAAAATCACATGAGAAATCATTTGTCGACGCGTTTCGAACCAACCAGTGTGGTTCATCGTCAGGACAAGTTTGTCCTGACGATGAACCACACTGGTTGGTTCGAAACGCGTCGACAAATGATTTCTCATGTGATTTTCGCCGAAAAATCTATCATAAACTAGGCCCACATCAATATCGGACCGCCCCCGATGCCTGTACGTTAGCACCCGAAAAGTGTCAGAGGGTGACGTCAGGGCTCTGCCACGCGTCGCTCCCAAATTGTATCGGGAGGCCGCCTGCCAAAACCGCTCCCGTACTATAAGCGGTCCGATGGAACCACTTACCGCTTTTGTTTACCGCCTGCCCACGTCATGCCCACGTCATGCCACGTCGACCCCGCATCAGCGCCTGGCCCGCCATTGCTCCACTCTGTCCGCCACCTCATCAGTCCCCGTGGACCACTCACAGGCTGCCACGTCACCTTTCCGTACCCGACCCCACCCGATGACGTCATGCTGACGTCATCCAAAAAAACACGCCAGAGCCCAAAATTTCCAATATTTTCGCCGAAAATCGCGTTTTTTCGCATTTGTTTACCAAAAGACTATTGTGCTCCTGCATGAAATATAACGACGTTCTCGCTGCCAACCTGCAGAAATTGATTTTAGAGACTGTGGGCGCCCTCAATTCGCCTGCATTGCCACCATTGCCCGAGTTTACCAGGTATTTATCAAAGCTTCCCCTCCGCGCCTGGTTTTTCCCATAATTCTCTGAGGAAATTAGGAAAAGGAAAAAACACTGTAAGTTCAGCAAATCTTCAGGAACCATTGGTCTTTCTCCACACTGTAAGCTCAATTTTACTTGCAGAAGTCCCCATTGTGTCCAATCTCCACAAATTTACAGTCTGTTTGCACATTCACAAACTAAAACCTCTGCTACGCAAGTCCACCAGGAAAACAACTCTTCAGTCCCAGTATTTGCTCATTAAACCTTTTTCAGGAGCATTTCAACTTGTTTTCACCCTAATTCACCCTGTTTCCTCTGTAAATTGCCCTGCTACTGCAAAATTCATTGCTCTGTATCGCTGTGCCCAGAAAAACAAGTTCAAATACAATTCAAAGTACCAAAACCATGGAAACACCAGTGGCATTGAATGTAACACCTCTAAATGCCCCACAAAGAGAGCTAGAGTGGCTGCCCTTGGCTGACAGAGACTACCAAATGGCAGAGGGAATCCCAGACTACAGCAAATACCACATTCATGTACTCAATGACCTTAAAGCCAAGCATCTCAGTGGAAATGATATCCTAGGGATTTGGGACTCCAATTTGCCCATTTTCAATCTCCCTCAAGTCAATATCCTCCCAGACTTGATACATAGATGCAGTGCCAACTATGACCCATGTCAGAGAGCTGTCCTCAATTCCTCAGGCTCAGTTTTGTTCCATGTCACCCCTGA
Organism: Pinus tabuliformis; assembly: GCA_031772625.1. Classification (NCBI taxonomy): domain Eukaryota; kingdom Viridiplantae; phylum Streptophyta; class Pinopsida; order Pinales; family Pinaceae; genus Pinus; species Pinus tabuliformis. The sequence goes on along the minus strand of CM062814.1, from coordinate 274,818,585 downwards.
GGCCATAAATGAAATGCTACACTTTCATACTACAAAGCCATTGACTCCTCTCTCCATGATGGACTTGCTAAAGAAAGGAGGCAAGCTGTCTAGTGCCCAAATTTTAAAGATCAATCAATTATTCATTCAATCAGGCTCTGAAACTGTGAGGACTCCTCCCATAGGAAATGTATATTTCAATGAGTTGGGCAGGATGCTTGTGGATATGATCAGTTATGTCCTGGGTTACAGGTCATCTGAGGATGCTGATGAAACCATTCTGGCAATGTTGTCCATCTTCTCCCCTGGAAAGCCTCCTTCTGTTCACTATGATTATGCTGCCTACATTGCCAATAAGATTCATGAGCAATTGATGAATCTAGAGAGGGAAAGGATATTCAGATACACTTCTTACATCTATCACTTGTTCCTATTCTATCAGCCTGATAGCTTCCCTATTACTCTCAAGAAGCTTGATGCCCAAGGGAACCAAAGGTCTGTAGTATTTTGGTCTTCAGTTTTCCATCACATATCTTTTTCACCATATAACTACTGTGAATTCATAGACCTGTTTATCCATCCAGCCATGTCCTTGCTGTTGAGTGCCCCTCCTCCAAGATTAACAGATGAGATGCAAAGGATCCTCCAGCTCTCAAAGGCCTACAGCATTGGGGATTGGTACTTTTACCAACACCATACAGTAATCAGAATATATGGCTGTGAGTTAGCCCCATATAGGCTACCAAGATATGTCCCTATGAGACTCTTTGCCTTAGAGTATTTCAGACAATTTGGAAATGCAGACATGGTCCATTTCCACAGCAAAAATAAGAAGGTGCAACTAAAAGTCAGAAATCAGCTAGGCCCATTCATTTATAATAAAAGAGAAGAGGCATGGCAAGAAGCAGACAAGATCCTGCAATGCCTCGGATTGCAAACCAATTTCCTCTGGATACCCTATGATCCCAATCATTTCATTAGCCTTAGAAGGGTCAAGTATAATTTGGCTAGCTATGATCATGTCACGCTGCCTCATATTGAAAAATATGCAAACCTGTTAAGATGGAAAGAGGGCACATTAGAAGAGGCAAGTACTAAAGAGGAAATACTACAAAAAGAAGCAAAGAATCTTGAGAAGGAAGCTGACTTGGAAAATTGTGGACAGGTTTCCTCTTCTTATCAATTTCAACTTGGAGCAGCTGCCTCATCCTCCACAGCCCCCCAACAGGCAGCTCAAACTACTCCTCAGGCAGCCAGTACAGGTAAAGGGAAAGAGATGGAACAGGAGCAGCCACCCCCAACAACAGAACAGCAGAAAGAGCAGCCCAAACAGCAAGAGGAAATGGCTGAGGCCCCAATATCTACAGAGCAGCAGGCTCAAGAAAGTGTGCCTCCAAGGCAGGAATCAGTAGTGGATGCCTTGGTGCTCCAAACTCCATTAAATGAAGAGAGAACCAGGAAGAGGGATAGAGAGCAGGAGACTCCCCTCACTACCTCAACAAGTCAACAAGGGGAGAAAAGGCAAAGATTAAATCCTCTTTCTAAAGAAGAGATGCCTATTGGGCCATCCATGGGTATGGGCCCCCCTAGCATGGAAGCATCTGCCAGTTCCTTCCAACAGGAACAAGAAAGAACACTTGGAGGAGAGGTCAGCTCCTCAAGCCAGCAAAGGAGGGCAGAATCCGGCATAAAGCAGCAATTCATTGACATTAAGAAGAGGAATGAGCCGGTTAGACTCCAGCGATACAATCATTTACTCAAAATGCCTCCCACAAACCAGCAGAGGCTTATGTCAGCATATGACATAACAGAGGGGAAGATGACTATGAGTCATTTCATGCCTACTATGCTGCAGCTACAGTCAGCTGCAGATTACATAAGAACCAACTTGGAAGTATTTGCAAAGGACATCCACCCAATGGACCAAATTGAGCTTCATAAGCAAACGGGTGAGATGGTCTATTCCACTCTTGCAGACAAAACCTTTCTTGCACATAAATTGCAAAATAGTCTCCATAATACCACCGCCCAATTGGAATTGGAGAAAGCATCTTCTCAAGCCAAAGACAACAGGATTAGGTCTTTGGAAGATATTATTATAGAGCTTGGGCATGACCCAAGTGATCCCAAAGCTGTGCAGACATTACTAGAGGAAAAAGAGGCAGATATAGCAGCTTTGAGGAAGATGGTCAAGATTCCAGCAACCCTTCACCCTCAAACAGAAGATGTTGCTCAGCAGAGAAAATACCAAGATGTAGCAGCCATTCTGCTAACACTACACAAACAATTGGTGGAAACAGAAGGGAAATTGGTAGAAACAGAGGGTGCATTATAGGCAGCCCTAAAATAGAAAGAAGGAGGCCAGACATCTCAGCCCCCTCAGCAAGTGATTAACCTTGAGGAGCCTCCTCAAATTATCATTCCTCTCACATAACAAACAGCTGGAACAGGCCCATCAACATCAGCACCAGCAACAACATCAGAACAGGCACCGAGCCTTGATATGCAGAAGATGATGAAGGAGATTCAAGTTCTAGAGGCCCAGATGGCAGAGCTAAATGAGGCCAAGGAAAAATTGGCTACACTTAATGAAAAATATGATAAATCAAAGCAAACTGTAGCTGAGAAAACAAGAGAGGTAAAGGCTCTTGAGAAGAAGATAAAAGAACTGGAGAAAGAGCTCTCTCTTGACAAAGTGGTGGCTGAAATCAAGAAAGTCCTGTGGGCCAATATTGGTCAATCCATAACAGATCAATGGCAATATATAGAAACCATTCATGAGCACATGGATCTCATAGGCAGGGCCCACAAGGAAAGTCAAAGAGCAAGGGCATCTCTAGGCACTATGCCTGAGATAGCCAATAGGATGATCAATGTCCTGAACAACTGCACAGGCCCTCAGCTGGCAGCAATAGGAATCCCCAACAGAACTGACACCATCTTACTGGTGAAAAGGGTGCTCACTTTAAGAAATCTTGTGCAAACATTGGATAGAAGATGTCAGGAAATGCAGACAGAGGTGAACAAGTTCACAGAGAAATTCACAGCATTGCATAACAGAGGCCTTCCCAGCCTACTAAACAGTGCAGGTAGGTTGCTATCCCATGAAAACTATGCCAAGAGGGTAAATACATTTTCTACAAATCAGATCACTGCAGGATCAAGTACCCCAGAGGAAACAGGGCCTGCATCTGGGCAGAGCCTCTATGACAGAATAGAGAATTTGTTTTTTATCATGAATGAGATCAGACATCTGTTTGAAGTGCCTCCTAATTACTACAAATATACTGAGGCAGATGAAACATTAGGCACAATTTTGAGACATCAGTTGCCTACTCAGGAATGGTGGACAAGCATGATACAGACATTGCTGTGAAAAAACAGATTTTCATCAAAACTTGCATCATCATGTTCAGAAAATTGATACATTCATTTATGACTGGAGAAGAGTGGACAGAGCCAACTCAGCAGACAAATTTGGCCACCAAAGCAACACTGACAGATGCAGATGACAGGGCCGAGAAAGCTACAGCACGATAAAGCAATAAAGAGCTTATCATTCAGAGTTAATACAAAGTGCCCAACCGACTCAGTGGCCTCCAAAAGTCAAAAAAGTTTCTGACAAAACTGAAGGGTATTCATTGTATATTTAAGATGGCAATAACTTTCTTATCTGCTATTCTGAAAGTTGGTGAACGCAGTTATTGAGCAAATGACTCAGCGTTCAGATATTTTGTAAAACTGATTGTATATATATCCCCTCGCATAAGCTTGTTGGGGTTGTTGATTTTTCTTCTGGAGAACTTATGCTGTAAATTTCAGACTTTTAATACAGGGAGCTGATGGAATTTCTAAAGTTCTGAGTTGTTTTGATGTGTTGTTGTGTGATTGCTTACTGCTACAGGATTCCTACATATTTCATGGCACAATAAGTTTCCTAAACCTTCTTGTTATGTATTTCATTCTATCATAATCCGCTCATGCTCTATATTTCACAGTTTAATAGCACAAAAAAAGAATATTTCAGGATTTGTCCATTAAACACCCTGAACTCAATCTATGCTGTTATGAATGTTTCCTTCAGTATTAGCTATGAAAGTGTAATTCTTAGATGCTTCACCTTCATACTAAAACTTTCACAGTGAGTATTATTCAGGAATTCAAAGCTGCTCCTGAGTGATATATCCTTTTCCCACATCACCAGCTTAGTGAAAGACTCTTAGTTGCCTCTCACTGGCTAGACATATTTCATATTCCCAATTTTAAGTTTGTTTCATGATATATCTAAATGGCCCTGCAGTTTTAGCAATCTTACTCAATATCTCAAACAACCCATAATCACAGACTCCATTGCCCAATGGACTGAACCTTCTGAAGATCTCATCTCAGCTACTGGAAGACATCATTCAACCAAAACTTTAAACAAAACTCTCACCTCATAACTAGCCTAAAAACCTCAAAAACAAAGTTAAAACTAAAAGAGAGAGCCCTCTCTGATTACAGGTAGGCTAGAACCTGTAATCCAAAGCCTGGTTAGTGGTTACCCCGGCCGTATTCCCTCAGGAGTCAAAGGGAACAACCTGGGTGTTAACACCTGGAAGCCCTATAGTAGATGTGCACATCAATGGCACCATTGTCCCACACACTTTGATTGATCTTGGAGCTACCATTAATGTGATGACCAAGGACACAATGCTCAATCTCAACCTCCAGGGTTCATTGAGAAAGACCACAACAATCCTGCAACTTGCAGACTGCTCCACAGTGACCCTTGAGGGGATTGTGGAGGATGTGATGGTCTCCATTGACTCTTGGGAATACCTTGCAGATTTCCTAGTTCTCCAGCCTAAGGCCAACCTTACTGGTTACCCTCTCATCCTTGGGAGGCCCTGTCTAGCCACTATCGATGCCTACATTAGTTGCAGGGTTGGAAATATGACTATAAAAAATGGGCATATGTCCAAGTAGTTAGTCATATACCCTCCTGCTCAACCATCTCTAGAACATGACTTACCTTTATGGCTGGAAGAGGAGGAAGAAGATGAATTTTATTCCACCCAACTCTACACCTTAGAAACAATCATGGGAGGAGGACAATCGGATGAAGATGATTTGATTGAACACTTACTCCAAAGTCCAACTCCCAGTACATTGTCCATAGAAGAAGTAGTAAAGGAAACCTAGAACAACCATCAGATTGATCTATTCTTAGCCGATTACAACCCTATCCATGTCAAAACCATAGAATTTGGCCCGGAGAGAACTTTCAAAATCAACCCAACTCTTTCTATTCACCAAGAAGAAAGGTTGTGCAACATGCTAAAGGAACATCTGGATGCCTTTGCTTGGAGTTACAAAGAAATGAAGTAAGTGCACCCCTTAGTGTGTACACTATTTCAGACAATGAGTGGGTCTCTCCTTTGGTGTTGGTTCCAAAGAAAAATGGTAAGTGGAGGATTTGTGTCGACTACAGAGAGTTAAACAAAGCCACAAAGAATGACCATTTCCCTTTACCTTTCATCGACCAAGTGCTAGATGACTTGGCAGGGAAAAAGTTTTTCTATTTCCTAGATGGATTCAGCAGGTACAATCAAATCCAGATCAGCCCAGAGGACTAGGATAAAATCACCTTCACTTGTCCTTGGGGTACTTTCACCTATAGGGTCCTTCCTTTTGGCTTATGAAATGCTCCTGCCACTTTCCAGAGAGAAGTCCTGAGTATCATTGCCGAGTTGGTCCATGATGCAGTAGAGATTTATATGGATGATTTTACACCTTATGGATGTGATTTCCAAGAGGCTCTATCCAACTTAGGTAAGGTACTGAACAAATGCATTGAAATGAACCTGTCTCTTAGTCCCAAAAAATGTGAGTTCTTGATGACTGCAGGGATTGTGCTAGGTCATTCAATATCCCATCAAGGACTACAGGTGGACCCAAACAAAATAGCTATCATCCAAAAGGTCCCACCTCCGCAAAAGCAGAGAGATGTCAGAAGTTTCCTTGGGTTAGATGGATACTATCAAAGGTTTATAAAAGATTTCATCAAGTTAGCTTCTCCTTTATTTTGGTTGTTGGCCAAAGACTCTGAGTTTGTATGGTCAAAAAGTTGTCAAGAGGCCCTGGACACCCTAAAGGACAAGTTAACCACTGCACCGATTCTCCAAGGCCCAAATTGGGCCCTTCCTTTTCATATACATGTTGATGCCACACACAAAGCCATAGGAGCAGCTCTAGGCCAGATAGATGAAAATTTGTCTTATGGCCTTTACTTTATCAGTAAGAATCTGTCAAAGGCCAAACTGAACTACACAGTGATCGAAAATGAGCTCCTAGCTATTACACATTCATTGAACAAATTTAGGCAATACATTATAGGTTATCAAACATTTGTACATACTGACCATTCTAGAATCAAATATTTAATGAATAAACCTGATGCGAATGCCCTGATTATTAGATGGTTACTTTTATTACAGAAGTTTGATATAACCATTGTTGATAGTCCCGGCAAGGAAAAATTTGTTGCATATCTTTTGTCCAGATTAACTTTAACTGCAGGTGAGGAAGGAATGGTTAATGATCAGATACCGGATGAACACTTATTCCCCATTTCAGTTCTCTCTCCATGGTTTGTTGACATGGAAAACTATTTGGTATCTACATAGTTCCCACCAGATTTGTCCTCCAAAGAGAAAAGCAAGATTGTGAGGAAGAGTGCCCCATTCACTTGGATTGGGAGAAACCTCTTCAAACTAAGCCCAAATCAAATTTTGAGAATATGTGTCAGGGAGAAGGAAGTCTTTTACATCCTTTTGACTTGTCATGATGGGCCTTGTGGAGGTCACTTTGCAGCAAAGAGGACAACAATCAAGGTGTTACAAGTTGGTTATTATTGGCCCACTCTTCATCAGGATGTGAAAAGATATACTAGTTAGTGTGATCAGTGCCAAAGGATGGGAAATCCTACTCCAAGGGATGAAATTCCTCTACAACCTCCAGTTACTTTCGAGCCATTTGATAAGTGGGGCATGGATTTCATTGCACCTATTGACCCTCCTTCCAAGCAAAGGAAATACATCATTGTGTGCACTGACTATTTGACTAAGTGAGTTGAAACCAAGGCAATCAAGTCAGCAACAAAGGAGAAGGTGGTTGTTTTCTTAAGGGAAAAGGTCTTTTACAAGTTTGGTTATCCTAGAGAACTTGTCACTGATCAAGGCAGCCAATTTAGCTCCAACTTGATTGAAGACTTGTTAAGCCAGCACAAGATCAAGCATATAACCTCCACTCCCTATCACCAACATGCTAATGGGCAAGTGGAGGTGACCAACATAGCGCTAGTGGGCATTCTGACCAAAGTGGTTAGCAGCAGCAGAAAATATTGGGCAGATAGACTAGCTGAGGCCACCTGGGCCTACAATACCACCAGGAAGACCACCACTAGATTCACACCCTATTATTTGGTCTATGGGAAAAAGGACCCGTTGTCCATTGAATTTGAGTACAATACATTGAGGATGGCAGTCCAACTTGATCTAGATCTCAGCAGTGCACAAAAAGAAAGATTTCTCTAGTTGAACGGGTTAGATGAGTTCAGAATGCAGGCCCTCCTACACACAAAGGTAACTCAAATTCAGAGGAAGATCTGGCATGACAAGAACATCAAGCATAAGCAATTTCAAGAAGGTGATTGGGTTTTGTTATATGATTCCAGATATAAAGACTTTAAGGGCAAGTTAAGGACTAGATGTTTGGGGCCTTATGTCATAGAGAAATGTCATGATAATGGTTTAGTGTAGATCAGAACCATAGATGCAGAAGCCATTCCTTTACTTGTTAATGGGCACAGATTGAAAGTTTACAAAACGCCATCATTAAAGAAAGAGTTCATTGATGGTATCAACAAAACAGTGATGATGGTGGAGCAAGTCTCAGCTCCTACCTCATCAAGTCACTAAGAAAAAGAAAAAAGAAAGAAAAATAAGGAGACTCAGGTTAAAACCTCCATGAGGCGCCTGAGTCCCATTGTTGGGTTGAAAAAATCTTGAGGTGGCCCAATGATGTCAAAAAAAAAGAGAGAAATAAAAAAATCTCTAGGTGAAAACCTCTCTTGAGGCACCCACCGCAAGTAGCTAGGATGAAAACCTTTTGGAGGCAGACTAGTTGTTTTCCAAAAAAAAAAAAATATGAAAATATTGTTTGCAAGTCATCAGAGGATGATCAAAGCAACAACGAAGAATCAAAAGGGACCTATTCATCTCATATTTTTATTTTTGCATTGATTATCCTTCATCATTCCACCATTCCTTTCATTTTTTCACTCATTTTCCTCAATTTGCAAGGGTTCTATGTTTTCTACAGGATTCCCTGTAAACCTACAGGATCCCCTGAAAACCTACAGGATGATTCTATAGGAATTACAATGGCTTGGGAATCCTAAAGGAAGTGACCCTAGAGAAAGGAAATGGCCTACCCATCTCAAAGAAATAAATTTCTACATCACCATCTCATTACCATACCTCTCTCCACCTTGATCACCCCTGCATTCATAAAAAAATCAGTTTCAATTTATTTTTTTATAGTTTTCAAGAAAAAAAAACACTGAGAAAAAGATGAATATAGAGAGCAGGAGGACAACAACTAAAGATTATTTTTTACCATTAACAAACCCCTGGACCTCCTCTCTACCCATGCTAATCATCCTCAGGTCCTAGCAGTAGAATATGATTAAAAATTTTGAGGGAGAAGTAACTACAGGACATCCTATAGGAAATCCTATAGCAGCCTATCCCACAAAACATAAATCATAGGTTGCAGCAAGTTTCAAGCATGGAGATCCAAAGGTAGAAGATGCTCCTCTAGTGCCTAGCAGCAACATCATCATCATCATCATCAACACCAGATACGTGCACATCAAAGAAAATCATCAAAGGACGATAAAAAAGAGAGTAGAAATCACATGTAGCCAGCACACAACAAAGACCTCATTTCTTTAACAACTACAACAAGGTATTGTTACCATAGTTAAGTTTCTCACTTCCACTCTCTCATTTGCATATTGTGATCAAAATATGTAAATATTGTGAACGACTTGGTTTATAAGCAAAAGGCGGCCAATTAACTTGGCCACCTTCATTCCGTCAGTGAAGACAAAACAGTTAGTCCTCACACTCGTGGCAGCAGTCAAGTCAAAGAAAAGGAGGATGAGGTCAAAAGAAGTTAAGCTACGAATGCTTGAAGTGGGAGTTGATTACGAGGAAAGGAGAATGATGATGTGGTAGTGGGACCAATGGTCTGGTTGAGGGGAAAGTACCCCTAGGGTCCTTTGGGTTAAGACTCTACCAGACTGAAAATTGCTTATTCAAAGAAACACACACACAGCCATTATCTTTACTGTAAGCAAATTCTAATGTTGAGGGTACGTACCTAAGGTCCTACGTTCGAGAAGACCTTTAGGGTCCAAACCCTTCTTGGAGTTCCCTTCTTCTCCTTTGACATGTAAAACAAACCAATCAAAGAACACAACAGTACATGGACAAATACTTATACATAAACCATCTTCATGCTATAAAGTTAGTTATAAAAATCTTAAAGTCACTACTTGCATAAGAATTCAAAATATGAACCTCATAAGCACAAAGAAAGATTGTTTCGGGAACCAAGACGTGTTTCTTTATATAAAGGCAAGTAAAGTACATATAATGGAAAGATTTCACCTGAAACACCTTCAGCAGGCTCCAAGCAAAGCTTCCTCCCTGATTCGTTCCAGCCTCAAGCCTCCAACAAGAGCTCCTTCCAAGTCTTACTCAATGGTGATATAAAGAATGAATGATCACCAATACACATGGAAACAAGGGTTTCCTATGCAAAATGGGGGAAGTGCAGAAGGCACCAAGGACTTCAGACCTGGTCTAAGGGGAAAATCTCAGCATAATAATCTTTCTCTCTTTTCTCCCTCCTAGGCCTTCCCTTTGATATCTTTTTATACCATCTCCAAAGTAGTTTTTTAGTTAGGAGTTGGTTGGGAACAGTTGGGCCACGGGCACTAACAGGTGATCAGCAGGTAAAACCCTCGATCTCCGCCCGAAAATAAGGAATTATTTATTTTTTAAGTGTTTTAATACATACACGCGGGTTGGGTATACACAGACCTGCGTGTACACGCGTTTAACTCAGGGCAATGTCGCGTATAAGGGATAAAACACTGTTTTTTTTAATTTTAGGACCAGGTCTGGAAGGAGGGGTTGCCCTAGGCCATGAGTGCAGCATCACAAACCATAAGAGTGAGATTTGGAGCTATAACAGATGCCCCCTAATATATGAGGTCAGAAGGGGAACATGATGGCTAAAATATATTATGTAAGTACATGGAAAGGAAGTCTGTCGAGAGACCGAGGAGGACTTCACCAGAATTCAGCCTGCCAAGCCACCAAAAGGAGATCAAAAAGAAACACTGTCTGAGGCGGGCATACCCATGCTCAGAATAAGTAAAGCATGTCCGCATATCAAGTACAAGCGGATCCACTAAGTATACAAGTATAAATTATTGGAAGATACATAATGGATCATCTGATCATAAGGAGCAAGTACATGTCTGAATATCACATATAAGACTGTCAATGATGCTGAAAGATGCAACGGATCACTGATATCAAAGACTGATCCCAAAAGGTACCAACTGAACATGATGGAATAGGATGGTACTACACTGCAAACTCAGGTGCCAGCATATAGAATGTCGCCATGACTGACTGCAACATATAAAGTGGAGTGGTATCAACTAGCAGCAACAGGAGCAACTGTCAAGTGAACCAATGAATGCTGATATAACCTGAGGTCTTCACCGACCGCCGTGGTACATTTCTACAGCATGGGAATAAATGATCTGAAGTTGACCATGTGAGAAATCGTTTGATTACCGGTCATTGATATATACCGTTAACAAACGCGAGACTACTCACCGATAATGATAATGAGCGTCAAGGTACCCAGTACCATCTAACAAGTGCGAATAGATGAGCTGAAGTCGAACACCTGTAAGAATCTATCGATTAGGAGACAATGATGGTTTCCCACTGTCGATAGCGAAGGATCTGCCACTAATGACTGCAAACCCCAAGGTACTGCCAAATGGACTCTAGATCTTCTCCCCAGAGCAATGAGTCGGAGTCGATAGGGAAAGATCCGCTAGAAGGAAGGAATTAAGGCATCCTCCATCAATCTAGCACGAGTGTAACCCGTAGGCCAATAATGTGGAAGGAATCGGACGAAAAAGATGTAGTAACCCAACCGAAGTACGTTTCCGGCGTACACAAGATGTGGCTAGCACACGGCAGAAACCCTCTGAACCAACCAATAATGAAAGCTGACACAGAGGCGAGGTATCCACCAATAGGGTCAAATGGAAACCAAGGTACTGCACGAATCCAAATGTGTGATAATGTATGCTGATGTCGAACACAAGGGAAACCACTCAGTCAAAGACCCATGATACTGATCGATGCTGAGCACAAGGTGACCTATCAATAATGAAAATAGGGCCAGGGTGCGGCTCTAGGCCTGTCCTCAGAGCAAGGTGTCGTCGTCGATAAGGACAAGACCCGCCAGCAAGAAGTCAATGGGGACCTTCTCAAACCGGCATGAGTAAAGGACCAATATAGCTGATGTGATGATAGACATGATACCGACAACCAGGGATTGCCGACTGAAAAATGAGTCAAGAGACACCGCAGAGAGGCCGACTCAGGCTAACTTCCCTTGAACAAAAGCATGACTCAATGTGACTATGTGGCAGCATATGATGACTCTGTATAAGTTCGCCATGCAGGAGGCACGAACGAACCCTCCATATGATTGGAAGAGATAACCAATCGGGGGAGAACTGACTCAATAACAAGGTTATGGCATACCTAAGTCAAACTAAATCCCACCCATGCGGAGGAGACTTTGTTTTGAGTGCTTTGTTCAAGGGCGACACGACTGACTCTAGCTGCCAACAATAAATGGAAATAATGTCCCTGTTCCCACTCTTTTTTGGAATATTTAATTTTTTTGTCTTTTTCTGTTAAGCCGGAAAAAGAATAAAAGAATTCTATGGTACAGTGGAAAGAATGAGTGTCGGTGAAACAGATGATCTAGTTCCTGGGAAGGGAATGTTCCTATGCTCAATGCAGGGAGGTGAAAACTGGTTAGTGACACTCAGAGGTATGTTCTTTCCACGGATCTGGGTATGTCAAGCTGCAGAAGTCAAAGGTATGCAAGGTTGATTTTGCAGATGTCATGGTCAAAAGTGAAGCCGGCTCTAGGCCAAAAGGTGCAAATGTTCAACATGCAATGCAGAAGTACAACTCAACACACATAGGAGCCTCTAGGGTATAAGGCCAGAACGAAGCGAAGAAGCAAGGGGAATGAGTCTTCAACGCATAAGTCATGGCGAGACTACAGAGGACTCCCGAGCCTACTCAAAACGAAGCAGCATGGGACAAATGTCAGTGAGGTGCTAACTACGATGCCCATGTAAAGGGATGGCTCTACCATCGTGTCATGACTTAAAGAATCGGCGAGTGAAAATGGCTTACGAACCATAACACGATGGGGTGGACCCTACGGCAGATGTATCAGTCATATGGAGGCTATAATGCAACGGAAAAATGGTGTCCCTAACCTATATGCCAATGAAAACACAATACCTGTCATGACGGGTCAGCGGTCATGGAACCGTCTCGAACTGTCGAAAAATGTCCAAAATGTCCTGAAAAACAGACCAAACTCGGCATTCCAAGCTCCCAAGTTAAAAGTCACATGAGGCAAAACAAAATAAAATTTTGAAAAAATTTTGCATTTTAAAAACTTATAAAAGGCATTTTTGACTCACCATTTTCACCATTTGACTTGGAGAGCAAAAATTGTGGAGCAAAAGGAGCAAACTTCCCCGTGACCAAATCAACCGTTCAAACTTGCTGAAAACTTCCAGGTAAGCCTTAAACTTGTCTTGCAATTAATTGTGATAGTTTTTAGGAATTTTAGTTGACGTTTTACCGTTGGATTTTTTCAAAAAATTCCTTCGCGGCGTACACGCGAGTTGGTAGTATTGAACTCGCGTATACGATGGCCCTACACGCGACTGTGTATATAGAAACCCGCGTGTGTGCAGCGAACTAATTTTATACACAAAACTAACAGATGAAAATGATTTTTTCTTCCAAGATGACTCTCACATGGCGTGAAAGAGAGCACTCAGTCGTGGATAATGAAGTTATGGGCAATGATGAGGCATTAGATGCCCTACGGGGATGCGGGTTGCTTAAATTCTTCAAATTGCCAAATATGAAAGCAAACACGCGTCTGCTCAAGAGGCTCATTGATTATTGGGATGTCGATGAGGAAGCATTCGTGATTGATCAGATGCCACTCAGGATAGAAGTGGAAGACATATATTTTATCAAGGGCCTTTCCCGAAGGGGAGAGGTAGTACATTCCCGGGGCAGGACACGGAATAGCCTCAGTGTAGATGACTATGTACAGATTTACTGCCCGGGTCATCGGAAGGTCGGGAGCCAGATCTCTATCCCACATGTGGCGAGTTTGTCACTCAGGATAATCTTGTTCACCATAGCTCGAGTGAACGGATCATCCTCACTTCATCAGGCGTCACGGGTAACCATGAGCGTGGCAGTGGACTGTCTCACTACTGTGTTTGACTGGTGTACTCCTCTTCTTGCCAACATGAAGGAACAACTCACTTCTATCAGGAGGGGATAGACCAAGAACTTTAGGTTCGGAACCATCTTGTGCACTTTCTTCTTTGAGAAGGTTCCCGCACTCCGCCCCAGGGTAGCAGTTGCCATCAGTAGTCCACGTGATCCACACATGGGCTGGTGGGCTGACTTGATGAAACGTCTGGGGGGTGGGGAAGTCCCAAGGAATGCATTTGACGATGACTTCTTTGCCTGGTGGGAGCAGCAGATCATCGCTATGGATGACTACCCCTATGCTGGGCTGGATTTCCGAGGAGATCCTGATCTAGTGTTACCACCGGATGCAGCATGGGGTGAGATTGGTAAGAATTTTTATTATTTTATGATTTTTTTGGATTTTTCAAATATATAATGATAAATTTTGAAAAATATTTTTTGATGAGATTCAAATGACTAATATGATGATCATGTTCCAGACATTGGGCCTGTACGACCAGATGGATTCCCGCGGCATGGACGGCGTGGCCGAGGAGCCGAAGAGGCGGCTGCGGATACAGAACAGACCTTAAACAACGTCCAACGACACTTGGCGAGACTGAGCTGCTGAGTACCGATGGCCAAGATAGAGGACCTTCCTCCGGATATGCAGCGTCATGTGGTTGGCATGCCACATGACTGGGTTCGCGTCTTTCGGCGCGTGGCCAATGCTATAGTGACATACTTAGAGGCTCATCCTGAGCCGAGGTGTTAGATATGCCTGACAAGATTATGGGCATTTGAGTCCCAATTTTGTATATTTTTGGACACACATATGTACACTCGAGGCGCTTTATGATATATATATATATATATATATATATATATATATATATATACAGTTTGACTTTTTGATGCATGATTTTATGATGATGAATGATTGATATGCCAGTCTAATGCTTGATTAGCGATAGAATCAGCTAACCAATTTTGAGATCTTGGAATGTGCAAATAATTAATGTAAATGAATGATCTTTGCAACAACCTCACCCTTAAATATTGGCGATATAATAAAGGATCCCTAACCCGATAAATGTTATTTAATTGAGACACTATCAATTGAGAATCAAGATATACTACCAACGAGTCGATCCCATAAGAGATTGCCTCGGATAATAAATTAATAACAGTTGTATACTCGGCCATATTGTTTGAAGCAGGACCGATACACACGCCTCTCGATACCATCAATTGACCAGTTGGATAATAAAGTACCCAAGCTGCGGAAGCAAGATTCCGAGTGTGTCGACTAGCACCATCGGCGAACCCAAAATAGACCAAATCATCCATCAGCACCTGCCACAGCAGACCAAAAAGCACTGATATCAGAAAACGCTCGACGATATATGTATAAATATATACATAAAGTACAAAGAAGCCATTGCCTGGCCAAAACTAAGCAAAGTACTTCTTTGGGTAGAGCCCATCAGGAGGCTCCGCCCACTGACTCCTAGGGATGTTTATAGGTACGACGATCGAACCAATCAATATACTCTCTTCGGCAAATGAATGTGTTGGAGCCAAAGGGATCGTACAAACATCACTAGTCGAACTGGAGGACCGAGATTCGACTTCACACACAGGGGCATAAAAGTGTAACCGACGATGTAAATCTTCCAAAGGTCGATCTACGGCCGTCATTGCTTCGAATATCACTTCATCCGATGGAAAAACAATATCCGATCAATCCGATGCAAAGGTGGAATCAAGGGTCCAAAAATGAGCCACATCACCATCTATTTCTTTCCCAAAGGAAATAGTAGAATGGTTATCTACAGAGTTATCGATAGATTCGCATCTAGGTTCCACTGTAGATATAAGAGATTCTATTCCACCCACCTTGTCGTCACCTGATGTGGTCACAGATGAAGCTAAGGTTCCAGGATTCGAAGAATAAGGAGTTTGGAAAAACTCTCTCCGTAAAGGATCCCTGGAGGATGAAATTGTATCTATACTAGCTGTAGGAGGGGGAAGATTAAACATACCCATCAATGAAGAGTACATCCTGACTCCTAGACTCTCAGTAGGCGGACGGGGATTACCCACTAAAGGAATAGTAGAGTCAGATTTTGCTTGAGGATCAACTAGACAATAGTCCAATTGGTCAACCTTAACAATTTTCCCCTCATGAGGAAAGCAAATGACACGAAACAGAGTTGAAACCACGACATCCATCTCGTATACCCAGTTCCTTCCTAAAAGGAGATTATAGTCTAGGTTATCATCTATGACCTCTACTTCAATATTAACGACCTTTCCTCCAACACATATAGGAAAGGCCGGGATAATCCCGTATGGCCTATGAGAGTGACCATCAAATGCTGTCAATAGGGTAGGTGAAGGAACAACCGACGGTGATCCAATGGCCTTCCAGCATGACATAGACATGACACATGTGGAAGCTCCCTCATCTACAACCGTCCGAAAAATATTCGTTTTCTGGTAGGTAGACTTTATCTGGAAAGCCATGTGATGAGGAAGTCTCTTTTTGACATTACTCATATCAAAAGTGAGAGCTAAAGAGTTACTTTGATCCACTGCCCCCATTGCCGATAGCAAGGCACTTTGTTGAGCAGGACATGACTGGAGAACCTCTAACATGGACATAGCACATGGACTCTGAGCCAGATCCTCAACAATGGAGTAATTCTGGGCTGCCCTAATATTAGGGTTGATAGTCGCGCGTTTAGCGGAACCTTTCGGTACCCGAGGTATAGTCTCAATAGAAGGTCTCTCAATATGAAGTGGGTTGTTAGTTTTGGGAACTGATTTACCCTTAGAATTTTCACCTTCACCATAATCGCGTGACCGTGTGGTCACATTAGCGTGAGCACCCATCATGAAAACATTTGACGACTTGTCCCCTTCCTGGTTGCCCCCTGCGGAGGTACCAGGGTTTGAACTCGCGCCAGCAAGAAGTTGCTGCCCTTGGGGAAAAGGGTTGGTTAACACAGCTTGAGAACTAGAAGTTCCTTGCTGCCCTAACAAGCACTGAGCGTCTTGAATCTTGGGGCAGAGATGAGTTAGATGGTCTCCATTACACAACTTGCAAGGAAACTTGACTTTCTTTCTCGACTCATTTCTACCACCACCAGCATTGTTGCCGGATGTATTTGCATCGGGCTTCCCATCCGAGTTCTTCTTCTTACCACGTCCTTTCTTTTTCCCATTGGAATTTTGATTTCCTTTGGGGTTATCAGATTGGACGGCATTAATTGAAGAAGTTTGGGAAGCGGGAGGATTAGACAATGTGACTTGGTTGTTAGAAGCAGTTTGCAAAGACAACTGCTGCAATTGATTCAACAAGTTCACTGTAGTTGTGTCTACTGACCCAACGATACCATCCGCGTGTGGACCTGGCTTCGGCTTAGCTAAATCAACCTTAGATCTAGGAGCATCTAGCAAGTACTTTTGTAGGATCCCAGACTGAGAGTAGATCAATTCTAATTGCTGGGCCCTAAAAATGGCTTGCTCCTCAGAATAGACCCCAAACATGGAGACATCCTTGGAGATCTCGGGTTGTAAAGACTTCAAAAACCACTCGAGATGGTATTCCAAAGGGATTTCGGCTTTAATGAGCCTCTTTCTCCATCTCCATTCCTGAATGTGATCGGAAATGTGAGTAGCCTTATCCTGACGAAAGGTGGCCAGAAGTTCAGTTCCGGCGTCATAGCGGACAGGCAACTGAAAGTGATTTAAGAAGATGTTGGCCAAGTCAGCGAACGATGTAAAGCTGCCCCCAGGCAACTCTATATACCATTTGGCCGCATTACCAGTCAAGGTGCGCTGAAAGAGTCTCAACCTAACCGAGTCATCGATAAGGGAGTTAGATGAGCACCACAAATGGAATGTGGTCACATGGTCGCCTGGGTCTTCACCACTCTTCCCTTCGAATTTTGGAATGTCCGAAGGGAGTTTGGTTGGGACCGGAGGCCAGGCTGGATTATACCTGATTGGGTCATTTGTTAACTTAGTGAGATCTGGCAAGTTTAACGTTGCCAGAAACGGAAGCCTAGGAGGACCTTGGGGATTCCACCCAGAGTGGGCAGAACTCCCAAAGCTCTGAAAAGATTGTCCTAGAATTTGGGAGGCACCAGGCTGCCCGAAGTGACCAGTAGAACCGGCTGAACCAAAAGGCAAGCCTTGTGGTCCAGCAAAATTCGGAGTTTGACCAACTCCTGCCGTATAACCTCCATAACCAGCAAAGTTTCCTCCTAAAGGATTGTAGGGAGTTGATAACCCCTGATACGGATTCCAAGCCGAAGCAAGGGGAGGAATACTTTGAAACGAACTAACCGTGGTGTACGGCCTATTCCCTTGTTGGCCGATAAATGGATTCTTAGTTCCCGCGCTACTAACCCCAGGGTTATTCCAACCTTGGAAAGGATTGTTGCTTTGTCCTACTGAAGAAAAAGGCATGGATCCTACCGTCGGGTTGGAATGTGGTATATGACCACTTCCGAAAGGAAAACCCTGGAATGAAGCCGATCTGCCCATCATGGACGTAGCGGCACTAAACGGAACCGATGGAATACCCTGTGATTGGGTGCCAAAAGGGAAGAGTCCAGTACCAAAAGCATTGGTTTGGGCATTTCCACTCGTGGACGGAATGGAGGTAGACCCAACTAGAGATGTGCTCGCAAAAGATCCAAAAAAGGAAGTGGAGGGGATGAAAATAGTTCCTCCCCCTTGCACTGATGTTGGGGTTTGCATAGTCGTAGCACTTGTAGAAGGCATGCTTCTAGTAGTGGTCATGAATGGTAAGCGCGTAGTATAACCTGGACTTGATGGTCTATGTGACGAAGTCCCAACGTATTGCAATACGTCTGGATGACTAAATGGTAGGGGAGAATTCGGAGCCCCTAATGACTCTGAGAATTCTTCTACCTCTACGTTATTCTCCGCTTGAAAAAGAACTCGAGAAAGGACTGGAGTATCCCTCTCTTGTTCAGAGGTACCAGGCCTTGCTTGGGCAATAATGCCTCCGCTAGGAGGATCAATCTCCGATGCGTCAACCGGCGTAGGACGAAACCCACCGGTGGTACTCCCTCTGCGCCTTCTCGGAGAAGGCTCTAAACTTGGCAGCGAAAGACCACGAAGTCTTCGAGACCGTCTAGGAGATCGGTCAACCACTTTGAATTTTTTGTTATGATCTAACTAAAGACTCAAAAAATTGAAAGCTAGGTCAACTAAGAGCACAGAACACACACTATAAAGTCCCTAAAGATACAGCCAGTCAAACAACATCCACGTATTTCCGCTCCTGGTGATTAGGACCGGACACCAAAATATGAGAAAGTGAATCAAGGGGCCTTCCGAAGATAGTCTGGGATGATGAGGGCCCAGTCCTATCAGCGAAGGTATCAGAGGAAGTTACGCTGACCTCCTAACAACAGCCTGCGCCGGTGCAAGCCCCCAAGCTTCGCAAGGGTGCCCTCTAGTAGTACTGTCGAGAGTGATACAACGTCAACCTCAGGTGCCACGGGATTCCCCTCCACAGCCACCTGTGTAGATCCCTAGGAGAGGCAACTATGGGTACCAACTCGTCGCAGAAGCCAGGCGGAACAGTCGTGAGGTAAGTTCGGACAAGTAGGAGAGGGGGTATCTCTCTTCCCTGTCTTCACAGACCCTCGTGCTTAACTCCCAGATCCGGAGCTTTCCTGGTCTTCCTAACGCTATTGGATTTTCTCTCATTATTCAGACTCTTATGTTTGACGTTTTATGTGGCCTTGGAGAGTTAACTCTCCACTCGCCTAATCCAAGGCCCTAAAATCCTAAACTTGTTGGTGTAACTGACTAAAACAAAAAGTTCTAGTGGATTTTAATTAGCGCTTGATTTTATTAGGTTGTTCTTTAAGTCACAAGGTAATGGAGATGAAACTTGTGGTGTTTTTATGGACGCAAAAGAAATTAATAAAACTTAGCTACATGCACATGCACTTTTTGTTTTCGATGAAGAGCAATTTCTATGAGGTTCAGAGGTACTTCTAATATAAACAAATTTTCCTTTTCTTTTCAGACTCCACACTCGCAAAAACTAACAAAACTATATATGCCTAAAAAGAGATGCAAATCTATCCTAATGCAAGAACTATATGTGGATGCAAGATTTAAAGACTACTCTAAAAACAAAGAAGGAAAGTTGCTGCCTTAGCAAATTTGTCTTGCCACTAAAATGCTTAGATAGAAGATGATGTGTTACCAATCATTTCGTCCAAACAATAAAAACAAGTTCTAAGATAAACACAAAGCACTTTCACTTCGCAAAAAAGGAAACCAAATGAAAAGCAAGTTTAAGAAAGCAAAACTCAAAAATTTCAAAAGATTTTCTTTCAATGAAGCCAAGAAGTCTTTCTCAAAGAATGCTCTCAAAAACACTGACACCAATGATTGATGAATAGGCAACCAAACACTTTTGTGAATTGACACCTTTCAAATGATGAAAACCCAACAAAAATAAATGCGTTTGAAATCGCTCATGACAATCAAAAGCAGCAATGAAAGTCCAAAAGATCAAAAGACAAGTTTCTTTTTTTTCTAAGCAACACTACCTACTTTTGTATTAATATGTACAGCTGAAACTTACATTCGGGATATCTGGCTGCCCATGTCCATTGGTGGCTCCATGGGCAGCTGTGACAGATTCCAAAACCAATTTCACCTGGTAATGTTCCCAGTTTTAACCAGTGCATCCATTAACAAAAAGCAACTAAACATCTCTGTGAAACCCACGCAGGGGCAGAGTTCAAAAATTCCATTACTCAGACTTCTACAGGGCATGCGCATAAGGCCCAAAGCAAAGACGCTACTATCCATAACAGAAAAGAGAACAAGTAACAGCAGTAGACACATGAAACCAAGTGACAACATTGAACAGGAAAGCAGCCAAGTAAGACACGAGACAACAAGAAAGAAAACTGAACCGTCCTCGATCCCACACGTGTCCTGGAAGAACGCGGGAGTGCCACCTGGGCCTAGTCCTCGGTCGCAGCTTCCTCAGGCTCATCCTCTGGCTCCGCCTCCCGAATCCACGCCCATCCATGTCCCTCGGGTAAGCCATCCATGAAGGCTGGCAATTCAGGTTCACGCGCATGGCTGGAAGAGTGGTGGTGCTCCCGCATTGATGTGCCCCCCGAGCTTGAAGCCTCACCCTGTGGGCGCTTTCCTTTGTCAACCACCCTACGTACTTCCGCCAGAGACTGTGGCAGGCTTTCTTCATGCTCCAGGGGAATTCCTCCCTCGTTTTCCACGGGGTTTTCCACTGCAGGTGGCCGCGGCATACCTTCCTCATTTTCCTCAGGGACTCTGGTGAATAACACAGATATGTGGGCATTGATACCCGCATTATCTCTGGAATTGCCCAATGTGAAAATAACCGAGCCAAACGCAGGTAGCCTTGGCTCACCATTGTTGGACCCTCCAGCCTCCACGAATTGGCTAGCCTGCACAGGGGCAGCTCCCACTCGTCGATGGCAGTAACAGCAGCAGCAGTGGTGATGAGTGTCTGCTGCGGGCCCGCGAGAGGATCTGGCACGCCCCGAACCTCTGCCTCTTCGACATGGCATTCTTTCTCGCACCATAATTCCAGCAGCTTCCTTCTCAGACAGTATTCCCTTCCAATTCGGCTCCGTGTGACACACAAATGCACGCAGGTAAGAACCAGGGAGGACCAGCAGTCGGCCAGCCTCCCCCAAGTCAACAGTAACCCCGCAATTCTCAGAATTCTGAGCATGAACACCATCGCTTTGAGCCGCAACTACCCCCAAGCTGCCATTCTTATCGCCCTCCTCATTCTTTCGAAGTTCTCCCGCATTGAATGCGGCCATCAACTCCAGCTATGGTCCCTGTGCCTTCATTAAGGCTGGTATGCTGCATTGCCCGGCTTGAGGAGGTGGCGGCGAGAGGCCTTAAAGGGCTTCGTCCGGCTCGTGTCCTCTCATCCGTGGCAAGTGGCGCGTCCTTGTGATGCAACATAGCACCCGCATCCGGGGCAGCAGCCTCCTCTTGGATTAAGCTTTCACATTCCTGGAGCTGCTGCCTGTTGGAGATGATATTTGTGTTTCCAGAAATTAGGGGAGTGCTGGTCTCAACTCCAATGTTGGCCAGAAGATCGGCAATTTTGTTTCCCTCCCGTCGAGTATGATTGAAGGAGATGGCCCTTGCATTGTCAATCTTATGCGCAATTTCATTTAATCTTGCCTCAAGTCTCCAGCTGGGAGCTATCTTCCTTGCTTGTGAGCCATTCTGTATGCGGGTTGCCATGTTGATGAGAATTTGAGAGTCCCCTTCTACAATCAAGGGTTGGAGGTTGAGGTTCCAGGCTAATTGAAGGCCCTGCCAGAGTCCCTCCAACTCTGCTGAGTTGTTGGTGTCCCATCCAATACTTCCAAAGTAGATTTGTAGAGGAATGCCTTCATGATTCCTGATTATGCCTCCAAATCCTGCGGCACCTGGGTTGCCTTTGGATGCCCCGTCAAAATTTAGCTTGTAAGAGTTTTCAGGGGGGGCGATCCAATGGCAATCTTTCTGAATGCTGCTGTTGGGAAGGTTGCTTCTCAAGGAACCATAAGGTATCTGCAGCTGCCAATTTCTCAGAATATTCTGCTCACTGTCCACAGACGGCAAATCTTCTTTGGTCCAACTTTGGAGCGTCATAGTTTCTTGAATGTTTCTTTGAATCTTGCTCCATATTACTTCTAGTGGAGATTTTTTGTTTTTGAAGATACGCTGATTTCTTTCCTTCCAAATATTCCAGAGGACGATCCCTGGGATGATGCACCATAGGTGATTGAGAAGCGGACTTTTGTAGGGGTGCCTGGACCATTGCCTTATGGAATTGATTATGTCTTCCTCCTCTATGCATTGTCTTTGACATTTGAATCTGACCCTGTTCCAGAGAAGCTTGGCTAGGGGGCAGGTATTCAAAAGATGTTGGAGGGATTCCTCCTCTTGAAGGCAATTGTGACAGATCGAAGGGCCATGGAAGTTTCTTTTCCTGAGCTTGTCCCAGGTGAGAATCTTTTTATGTCCTGTCAGCCAGAGAAAATAGGAGATCTTTGGCCAAGGACCCAGCTCCCATATTTTCTTCCATAGAGGGTCGGGGTTAGCTGCGAAGTTGCATAGAATTTTATAGGCTTCTGCTGTGGTGTAGGTGCCTTTGGGTAGGTATCCCCATCTGAGTATGTCCTCGCCATTATCCTGTCTTATTCTTCTTTTCCGTAACTCGCTTTCCAGCTCCATGCCCATCCTATCATCTTCTCTGTTGAAGATTTGGACGCTTGATTTCCATTTTCTGAAGCCTACTTCTGGTTCTGTTTGCCAGTAATGTTGGACCTTTTCCTGTTGCTGTTCCTGCCTCTCTGGAATCATTGAAGGGTGGAGAATATTCGTGAGTTTGGGCAATTGATTCCAGGCGTCCGTCCAAAATCTGGCATTACAACCGTTCCTGATTTCCCAAAAGCTGTGCTGTTGGATAATGTGATGGTGTTGCTTGGCTGCGTTCCATATCAAAGAGCCTTTTTCAGTGGGAGTAAATCTGATGAGTTCCTCGTGGGGTCTGCTGTCTGCATATTTAGCTGTCCATATCGTCCCCCATGGCTTGTCTGGATTAGTGAGCCACTGCCACCAGATCTTGGCATTCATGATGGCGTTACTGTGTTCAGGGTCTCTTAGCCCAATTCCTCCTTTGTCCTTGGGCATGCAAACTTTTGTCCATTTAACCAAGGCCCATTTTCGGTTGGTGGCCGAGCTGCTCCATAAGAAATTCCGCTGCATGTTCCTGAGGCTTTTTAGAACCCATTTTGGGGCGGCTAAAGAGGAGAACAAGTAAAGAGGCATTGCTTGCAGAATCGATTTGATGAGAACAATTCGACTTGCCAGATTTAGCGACCTGTGAGTCCAGAGGTTGAGGCGGCTTTCGATTTTATCCAATAGGGTGCGCCAGGCAGAGTGCTTGATAGCTGAAGCTGTAAGAGGGGCGCCTAGGTACTTGGAGGGAAGGGACGCAGAAGGAAAGCCCAAAATGCGGGAGACAGCAGATTTGACAGAGGGAGGAGTGTGAAAAAAGAAAATTTGTGATTTGGAGCAATTGATGGTCATACCAGACGCCAGAGAGAAGTCCTGGAGGAGGCCTTTGAGTCTTCGGGCTTCTTGAGCCGAGGGATAGCCAAACAGCATTGTATCATCAACGAATTGCTGATGGGAGAGGGCAGGGGAGTTGTGCACCGAGATACCCTTGATTCGCTGAGAGTGAAGAGCATGCTTGATGTGCCTCCCCAGTCCTTCAGCCATCAAAACAAAAAGAAAGGGGGAGAGGGGGTCTCCTTGCCAGATGCCCCTAGAGGGATTAAAAGAACGGGAGGGAATGCCATTGACCAAGATGGAGAAATGAGTGGAGTTAATCATGTTCAGGATCCATCTTATCCAAGAAGGGCAAAAACCAAAGGCTTTTAACATATGATGGATGTAGTTCCAGTTTAGCTTATCAAATGCTTTTGAAAGATCTAATTTGAGAAGCATACCTGCTTGTTTAGAGTGCTTCAGAGAATGAATGATTTCGTGAGAGAGAAGAATACCATCCATTATATGCCGTCCCTCCACGTAGCCTGACTGCTCCTTGGATATAAGTGCTGGCAGGAGCGGTTTGAGCCGATTAGCTATGACCTTAGAGATCACTTTATAGATGACATTGCATAATGCAATGGGTCTGAATTTATCTGGAGTGATGGACTCTTCCTCCTTGGGAATGAGAGCGATGAAGGTAGCGTTGAGGGAGGGAAGAAGCCAACGCGTTGCTCTGGATTCTTCTACTATCTGCCAGACTTCCTCTTTTAACATGTCCCAGAAGGCATGAAAGAAAGTAGTTGTGAACCCGTCTGGACCTGGGGCTTTGCCCTCTTTGAGTTGTTTCATGGCATCGTCCACCTCCTCTATGCTGATGGGGCGCATTAAGAGTTCATTTTGTTCCTCTGTAATAATCTTTGGAATATTGCTGGTAATTTTGTTAATGGCTTGTTGCCTGTCTTCTCCCTGCTCTTGGTGGACTTGTTGAAAATGATTGAGGAGCTCTGCTTCAATTCCTTCATGCGTTTCTACCTTGGCACCTGATTGGTTTTGGATGAAGGGGATATGGTTGTACATTCTCCTTTGAACTGTTGTTCTATGAAAGAATTTAGTGTTACGCTCCCCCTCCTTCAACCATCGAACTCTTGACTTTTGCTTCCAATAGATTTCTTCCTGCTTCCCTCTTTCGTCCAGTAAGTTGTGAATGCGGCGTTCCTTCTCCAGCGTTACTTCCGTGTGCCCCTCCGTGATAATCTGCTGGTGAAGAGTTTCCAAGTCCCGCATGAGCTTTTGCTTCTCCTCGAAGATGTTACCAAAAGTTTCTCTATTCCATCTTTTCAGATGGCTTTTGAGAAATATTAGTTTCTTCTGAAATTGGTACATTTTCGCTCCTTCTGGTGGGATGAACGAGGCCCAGGTGGTCTTAACAAACTCCTTGAAGGTAGGATGAGTGAGCCAGAAACCTTCAAACCTAAAAGGTCTTTTGGTCATGTTACCTGGTCTTTGCCATTGGAGAGCTATTGGCCAATGGTCTGATCCGGTATGAGCAAGGATGGCTGCTGAGATATCTCCCCCTAAATGAATCGCATTGTCAGAGAGGAGAAAGCGATCCAACTTGGAGGCGATTTGGTGCTTGCCTGCCCTGCGATTGCTCCAAGTATAGGTTCCATTGCAGAATGGCATATCTATAAGAGAAGCCGAGTGTATGAACTCTTTGAATCGATCGACTTCAGGCTCCATTCTGCTTCTTCCTCCAAGCTTTTCTTCGGATTTGGTAATCATGTTGAAGTCCCCTGCAGCGATCCAGAGCGGGAATTTTCTGCTGTTACTTAGGACTTCGATAGTGTCAAGGAGCGCTGCCTTACTGCCAGTGTCTTGCGGGAAGTAGACATTTGACAGGTTGCCATGTATGTTGGTCCCCAGAATGTGGAAGGTAGCCTGTATCAAGTGATGTGCTGCATGAAAGTCGGTGAGGAAGACCGCTTGGGTATTCCAAGCAATAGCCAGCCCGCCTGAGGCTCCAGAAGCATCTACCGCTACTGAGCGACATCCTGGCCAGGCTTTTGATAAAAAACTGTCTAACATAGAGCTAGTGCACTTAGTCTCCTGGAGAAAGCATATTTGGGGCTTTTCCTTTTTTATCATGTTTTTCAACATCCTGAGTTTTCCGGGGCTGTTTAGCCCTCTTATATTCCAGGATACAAGCTTCATATTTAACCGCTGACAGAGGGCTTGAAGTACTTAGTTAACTTGGCATATCTGCCTGAGTCAACTAGGATTTTCCCAATCTCTATCGTTCTTTGCAAGTCTGTTTTCCGGCCTCTTTTCTTCGAGTCCTTATGGCGCTGAGTGCCATCCCATTGGCTGCCTGGTTGGATCCCGAGTTGGTTTTGGTAGTAGGCGCGAGAAATGACCAATTCGAGTTTGTCAAGTTGAAACTCTGGGATGGCATCATATGCTTTCCTTCTACATGCTGCCTCCATTTCTAGGAGATCTAGGCCATGTAGGTCTATGCTTTCCGGCTCCTCGTCCATTATCTGTACTTGATCGCTGTCTTCATTGCTAGTATCTTGATTCTGGGGAATGTCATTTTTGCCGTCTACCTCCATTTCTTTGAGATTTTCGGCAGTTTTGGTCCGATCCCTTTGCAGAATGATGGGGCTAGAGATGGGGGCAGAGGATTTGGGGGGGGGGTTGGAGGGAGGGGGAGGGGAGGAGGAAGAGGGGTGATCGGGGACGGCATCCTTGTTGAAGGGGGGATCTTCCGAGGATTGCCCAAGAATATCGAAGCTGTTCTTGGTTACTGGGCCATGCGTTTTTCTGGGTTGGGGTTTGTGTCCATTGAAGGGCTTTTTATGCGAACGCTTCCTGCCTAAGACTTTAGTGAATCCATCTTGAGCAGGGGAACCAGAGGAATCTAGCGGACTAGATTGGATATTTTGAGGGCAATCTCTGAATAGATGACCTAGGGTATGACATTTCCTACATCGGAAAGGAACATGCTCGTAGTCGAGAGGCTGAATCCATTCTTCATCACGGTGGGCAAGAGTAACTGACTCAGGGAGAGCCTCATTAAGGCGAATGAAGACACAGATCCGGGCATAGGAGGTGTACTTACGAGATAGGGTTTCTTCTGCTACTCTGATGAAATCACCTACCCCATTGCCGATCTTTTTGAGTAGTTCCTCCCCCCAGTATTCATCCGGGAGCGAATATAGCCTGATCCAAACAGGGGCCCATGTTAGATCCTCTTTGTCCGGGTTAAACTTGGGGATCCAGTCGCGCAAATATAGCCCGGCCGAGTTGAAAAAATAGGGCCCTTCCACCAGAATCCTGTGTTTATCCTCCGGACAGTAGAATATAGCAGTGAAAAATCCTTTCGGCCCTAGCTGCAGCGTGACATCCCCTTTAGGTTTCCATTTTGCAGCTATCCAACCATATAGGGCCCTTTCTGTTGGCCAAAAGCCTATGAACTTGCCAATGAGGGCATGATCTTTCATGAACTGTATTCTCTCATCGACCTTGTCTCCAGGCAACTCGATCCTTGGTCTAACCTTGGCTGCTGGTCGGCACGTGTTTGAGGTGATTTTCGGGCCTTCTCCAGGCGTTCCAGCTTCTCCTTGCGGTACATTATCGCCTTCTTTGCGATTTCCAGCACTATTGAGGTCATTTTGGGATTTTTTACCCCTGTTCAGTATTTCTTCGTCCACGGAACCAAAGACGACTTGATGCTCAGGATCTAGCTGCGACGGGGAGGGCTCTGACGCCCCCCCCTGGGGATGGGCCATTCCAAGGCCCTGATGCGCTGCAGGACTGGGTGCGACAGCAGCTTATGCGATGCCTAAGAAGGACTCTGCTTCACGGATTGCCGGCGCCGTTTGCAGGAATTCGCAGAACCCTAGCAGAGCCAAAAAACCTTCCGATCAAAAGACAAGTTTCAAGAAAATAGTAACAAACAATTTTCCCGAAACTAAGGAGAAAATGGTCACAAAAATGGTTTCGTTAAGCAAACAAAAGGGTCACCGAAACAAAATGAACACAAAGATTGAATCCAATCTTCCTACTCTGCCAAAACAGAGCAGTCAAGATTCTTAACCAGAAATCTTGTATGTCAAAAAACAATGATGCTTGCAATCAACGAAAACAAGACTCATACTCCTTATAACTAGAGAGATTTCAGAACAAGATGCCCCCTGTTAAACAGAGGACTGTTACTGGAAAATGACTGCTTCAAACTGACCCAAACCACCAGATAGACATTCAGCAAAAAGAAAATTTATAAATCCTGAAAATTATATAATATACGTGCCTGCAGTGATGTGCAGAATTCTTGTACACGCGACTGTAACTGAGGAAACCTGCGTATACGCGGGTTCACTTAGTTCAACTTGTGTATATACGCTTCTGTAATCCAGAAAAACAGTGTATCTGAAGATTTTCAAGAAAAATAAAAAACACAGACTGAAAAAACTGGAAAAGCTTAGAGTTCAAGAACAGATCAGACAGTCAAAGCCAGCAAACAGAGGGGCTGAGCCTTGATTGGCTTGAAGACTACCCAAACTAGGAACAACAAGAGTGTTGCTCCCCAGCGGAGTCACCAATTCTGGTTGAGGGGAAAGTACCCCTAGGGTCCTTTGGGTTAAGACTCTACTAGACTGAAAATTGCTTATTCAAAGAAACACACACACAGCCATTATCTTTACTGTAAGAAAATTCTAATGTTGAGGGTACGTACCTAAGGTCCTACGTTCGAGAAGGCCTTTAGGGTCCAAACCCTTCTTGGAGTTCCCTTCTTCTCCTTTGACCTGTAAAACAAACCAATCAAAGAACACAACAGTACATTGACAAATACTTATACAGAAACCATCTTCATGCTATAAAGTTAGTTATAAAAATCTTTAAGTCACTACTTGCATAAGAATTCAAAATATGAACCTCATAAGCACAAAGAAAGATTGTTTCGGGAAACAAGACGTGTTTCTTTATATAAAGGCAAGTAAAGTACATATAACGGAAAGATTTCACCTGAAACACCTTCAGCAGGCTCCAAGCAAAGCTTCCTCCCGGATTCGTTCCAGCCTCAAGCCTCCAACAAGAGCTCCTTCCATGTCTTACTCAATGGTGATATAAAGAATGAATGATCACCAATACACATGGAAACAAGGGTTTCCTATGCAAAATGGGGGAAGTGCAGAAGGCACCAAGGACTTCAGACCTGGTCTAAGGGGAAAATCTCAGCATAATAATCTTGCTCTCTTTTCTCCCTCCTAGGCCTTCCCTTTGATATCTTTTTATACCATCTCCAAAGTAGTTTTTTAGTTAGGAGTTGGTTGGGAACAGTTGGGCCACGGGCACTAACAGGTGATCAGCAGGTAAAACCCGCGATCTCCACTCGAAAATAAGGAATTATTTATTTTTTTAAGTGTTTTAATACATACACGCGGGTTGGGTATACACAGACCCGCGTGTACACGCGTTTAACTCAGGGAAATGTCGCGTATAAGGGATAAAACACTGTTTTTTTAAATTTTAGGACCAGGTCTGGAAGGAGGGGTTGCCCTAGGCCATGAGTGCAGCATCACAAACCATAAGAGTGAGATTTGGAGCTATAAAATGGTCGAAAAATAGATATCCGTACCTCGGCTTCCAGCACACTACCCCACTCAAATCAACCATAAAAGGAAATAAATTTCAATCCCCATGCATAGATGCATTCACATTCTTGAGACTCACACTAGCAAAGTCACTCTCAGCCCTCAAGCAATCTACAGGAGAGGTAAGTTTCATTTTTTCCCTGCGTAGGACCACCTACAGGATCCTACAGGATTACTCCTATAGGATACAATCATAAAATATATAGGATTGGCAGTGAGCAACTTCAGAGGGAGAAAAACAGGGGTTGGCTGCATTAAGAATTATAAGGAGGCAGGCTCTACATTTCCTCCTATTTTTCCTAGTGAAAGGAACAAAAAAATCCTCTAGTTTGTTGAAATTGATACCTATTAAAGGGAATTGTATCCACATAAATTTCAGTTCAATTTCCTCCTTCATTAAAATTTTGTATCAAACATCTCTGCTCCTCCATCCATTAGAAAAAATGATAGGGGGGTTTAATAGAAGGGAGCCCATCAACACTGTGAGGATTCACCAACACCCTCCTGTGCTAGAAATATTCACAAGGCATAATTGGATGGGTTTCTTTGAGAAATTGAGGGGGTATGATGATGAAGTAGCCAGAGATTTTTCTCTCTCCCTCATTCCACTAACTAGGACCCATGCCACTGTTGTGGTGAGAGGCCTCTCCATAGAGCTCACCCTTGAACTCATAAGCAAAATTACCACACTCCCCTTAGGAGTGCCTTGGAGAAAGGAAGACAAGGGAAATAACCAAACTGCAAAGAAGAAATTCCTTTTAGAGGGAGAGGAGGCCATGGAAGAAAAAAATGGAGTAAGAAGAGCAAGCCTACCATACCCCTGGAATGAAATAAGCTACCACCTTATAAAATATATATCATGTGAAGGTAGGTATAGTGTGGTATATGGATACCACTTTAGGCTTCTTGAAGAATTGAGGTTTGGAGCAGATACACCTCCTCACCACAGACTCAACATACCCTACTTCCTTCTTCAATCACTGATAGATATGAGCATGAAGGTGCAGGAAGGAAACTACCAACAGCTAGCCCATCATGGGTTAATTAGACTCATCATAGAAGATGCCCTCCAAAACCTTAGAATTCCTATCACATGGGCAATTTTCAGAGACATGCAGACAGAGGAGGATATAAAAGCCCTCGAATATGACAAGAGCCCTACTGCTAGTGAAAGGGATGAAGAAGAGACTAAAACAAATGAAGAAGAAGCAAAGAGGGATGAAGAGGAAATAGATGAGGAAGAAGAGGAAGAGAAAGAGAAGGAAAGTGGTGAAGAAATAGAAGAAGATGCCAAGGAGGAAACTGATGAACAAGGTGAGGATCTAGAGGGAGAAGAAGAGGAGAAAGACAAAGATGAAAAGGGAAATGGAAAAGAGGAGGAAGAAGACAAGGAGGAGTCACCCAGGGTGTCTCCAAAACCCACTAAGAGAGAGGCAGTAGCTGCCCTCACTTCCCTTAGCACCCTTATCAAACAAAAAGGTAAAAGACATAGACAAACCCCTTTGTACTTTAGAACAAGAAAAAGTACAAGGATAAGGCAAGGAAAACCTCAAAATCCCACCAAGGTCCCCATTATTATTGAAGACTCACCTAAATAGCATGAGAATATGGATCTTCTTGTTATCACCCCAAGAAACTCTCGTAGGTTGTATCTCAGAGATGCTCAGGAACATTACAAACTCAACAAAATGTTGGAAATGGATGAATGGAAGGAATGATGCTTGTCCAAGCCAGATAACCACTTCTACTATGCTTAACTCTAGACATGGGTGAACACCCCCAGACTACAAGGCTTTAGACCACCAATTACTCACAGTTTGGGGATTAGGTGTACATGGAGAATACTAACCACACCAGCAGATGCACAAGACCATTTGATGGCCAGCTGCAACCAGTAAATAGGTCTGCAAATCTATTTCCTAATGCACAGACAGGATGATAGCTCTCTGGCCCTAAGTAAACAGAAACTTGCATAACACATTCAATGATACATACTAGACTTCAACACAGAGGTGGGATGACAGCCCCTCTAATGCTAAATATCAAGAGCACATGAACAAATGTATAACAGGCATATCCTAGAACAGAGTAGAAATGGAAAGTGAGCAAGTAACAACAAAAGAAGCTTGTATTAGCTGAAAATGAAGACCAAACTCTGCAAGTATCAAAGTAGTTACAGTTTCCAAAAGTTGAACCTTACATCAAAACAACAACCATCAACCTTCATTACATCTGTGTTCTAGGTATATATAGAGTTTTTTTACAAAAATGCTCTACTATTCTACGCGTGGAGGGGTCATAATGAACCACCAACCACCCTAACTCTCTCAAAGAGTCTTTGCTATAATCTGCGTGTTTTAATGAACAAAATTGACCCTTTTTGCTGTTCGGCAGTCCTTCTCTGAGCAGGTGGCATGTAACGTGAATGAAACTCCATAACCATTGAATGCATTTGACTGCTCGACGCTAGACCTTTTCTTCTCAGCCACTCTATTCCTTGAATGCAATGGTTGAAGATGGAATGCTCCAGGTACTAGTAGGTGATCGCCTTCATCCTTTGGCAGCACAGAAAAATCAAGGGTGGCACAGACAGTATGGCGGAGGCATGGGCAAGACGAGAACAGATATCAGTTGTTGGATCTAGCAGATGAACGGCGGAGATCGTTTTGCAGAGGGTATTGAGCGGAAATAGGAATGGACAACCATGAGCTGTCGGATCACAGGTGGACAAATCTGATGGCTATTGGGCGGAAGAGCAGCACGGGCGATAACAAGCGGGGATGGTACGATGGGTGGTAAGCAGTATATATCGAACCACTTTCGGTGGTGAGCGATAATTGGACGCGGGAGAGCGATGCTAGTCAGTGGGCGACACGTGGCAGACGTGATGGGATGGAAACTGCTTTCCCCACGAGTTAAAGGGCGGGTAAGTTTCGGCAGTAGGGAAAGCGAATGACGTTGGATCTTGCGGTAGGAACGATCAGACGGCAGGTTTTAACTGCACGTGTTTTTTTTTAATTCATGTGAAAGGGGAAGAGCCGGATTGGCGGATAGCGTTTGTTTTTTAGGCGCGCGGTTATATGGGTTTAAAACCTTAGTGCCAAGGGGCTTGATGAAATAGGGCTAATAACAAGTTTTGGTGGAAAGAACGGAGGTAGTGGGGTTATAAGAGTATAAGGAAGATGAAGGAGAAGGAGGAAACAGATTGATGTGATCTCTCTTTGAGCATGAACACACAACCAAGCTGGTATTTGGTCTTCCAAACACTGAAGTATGTAGCAGAGCTAACACTAGCTCCTTCTGGGGATGAGATCTTCCCTGTGAGGTCTCAAGAACCTACAAATCAATGCCTTTCTGATGAAAACAAATTAGCAAAATTCCTAGTGTTCCATTGGGCATGGAGTCTGACTGAACCTACACTAAGACTGATAAAATCAAATATTTACAATTTTAAGGCCAAAAGACCTTAAATCACATAAACTTTCAGAAAACACCCATTAACCGGGCCATCAAAAACTGCTTCTCCTCCCATACTTTTCAGTATGAACATGTTGTTCCCTTGAATCTGAGAAATGATAAAAGACCCTGTCCAGAAAGCATCAAACTTCCCATGATTGCCTTTCTTTTCCTTTAGTGCATCCCACTTCAGAACCAAGTCTCCAACCTGAAAATTATCTGCTTTTGTCCCTTTGTCAAAAGCTTCCTTGATCTTTTTTCTGATGTGTTGTAGCCTTTTCAACCAGTTGTTCTCGGATTTGATGTACCTCTGCCAAATCAGTGATCCTTTTTTCCATGTCATCTTCACCACTCTGTTCTTCCTGTAGGAACCTTACCACCAAGAGTATTAACTGAATCGAGAGTACAGCCTCAGTGCCATACACCAGCCTAAATGGAGAATTCCCCGTGGATTTCTTAATAGTCACTCTGTCAGCCCACAGTTCATACTTGAGCTTAGAATCCCAATTCTTTTTGTTATCCTGTAATAGCTTTTTTATTATCATTATCAGACTTTTGTTAGAGGATTCTGATAGACCATTGCCTTGAGGGTAGTATGAGGTGGAATGAACAAGTTTAATACCCATTAAATTGCACATGTCCACCAATTCTTTTGCTCTAAAGGCTGCTACATTGTCTGTGATTATTTTATGTGGAAATCCAAACCTAGTGAAGATATTCTCTGTTAAAAACATGATGACCACATT
Organism: Pinus tabuliformis; assembly: GCA_031772625.1. NCBI lineage: Eukaryota > Viridiplantae > Streptophyta > Pinopsida > Pinales > Pinaceae > Pinus > Pinus tabuliformis. Next base: position 274,784,952 of record CM062814.1, on the reverse strand, counting down.
ATGATCAGCCTTTCTGGTAGGGATTGCTTCAATCCACTTAGTGAAATTATCAGTGGCTACTAATATCCATCTGTGTTGGCCACTGGAATGTGGATTTATTTCTCCAATGAAATCCAAGCCCCACTGCTGAAAAGGCCCTTTTGCATGTATTGGTTTTAAGGGCAGGGACTTCAACTGCTGTTTCCCTTCAAATCTCTGGCATCTGTCACAATATTTAACAAATGAAAATACATCAGAAAATAAAGAGGGCCAATAGTACCCAGCTCTGAGGATCTTATGGGCTGTAGTTTTCCAATAGTAGTGTCCTCCGCACATGCTGGAATGAAACTACTGCATGACTTCTATAGATTGCTCTTTGTCCAGACAGCTCAAAAGCATTCCAGATGGGTCCCTCTAGTAGAGCAGATTTTCATTAATGCAATATCTAGCTGCCCTAAGCTTAATAGTTCTGACTTGACTTTGAGTAAGGCCTGAAGGGATTTCTAGCTTCTACAAGAATTTAACTATTGCAGAATACCAATCACAAGAAGCTAGATTTTCTGCCATTGGCTACTTTCTCTCTAGTTCAGCTGCTTCCTCTTCTTCTGTTTGACCATTTTCAGAAATTGAGCCCATGAGGTTTATGTCCAATGTTCTGCAATTTTCTTCAGCTAACAATCTGGCAAGACCCTGACCTCTGACAAGTTTTGTGGGCTTCATTTCTATATTAAATTAGATTAACTTTGCAATCCATTTAACCCTTCTTCCATCAACATCAAGTTGTGTTAAGACATCTTTTATTGTAGCAGAGGGTACATATGCAATTATCTTGGAATGCAGAATGTAAGCTCAGAAAGCTTTCAAGGATTTGATAAGAGCATATGCTTGTTTCTCGATAATGTCATACCTTAGTTCAGCATCCCCTAATGTTTTGCTAAAAAATGCCACCGGATGCTCTGAACCTTCTTCATCTGCTTGCAATAAAACTGTTGCAATGGTGTCTTCAGAGGCAAATGAGAATACATGGAACTCCTTGTTGTAATCCGGACTTATTAAAGTGGGAGCCTCCATAATAGCCTTCTTAATGGACTCGAAGGATTTTCTTGCTGAATCAGTCCACTTAATCTCTGACCCCTTTTTCAGCATGGAGGTAATGTGCTTTACCAGCTCTGCAAAATTTGGTATAAACCTCCTCACAAAATTTATTTTTCCCAGAAAGGACTGGATATCTTTCTTTGATCTCAGGACAGACAGTGTCTGTATTGCTTTTACTCTTTCTGGGTCAATTCGGACACCTGCAACAGAAACAATATGTCCCAACAACTTGCCTTCTTCTAAAGCAAACTGTGACTTTTTAGGATTGACTGAAATTCCAAACCTTTTGCACTTCAAGAACACTTTCCTCAAATGCTGCAAATGGTCATGATGGCTGCTGGAGTATACTGTTATGTCATCAAGGTAGATAAGGACAAATTTATCCTTCTCTCCCACAAATGCTATATCCATAGCTCTCTGAAAGGTGGCTCCAGCATTCATCAATCCAAAAGGCATCTTGGAATACATAAAAGTGCCCCAAGGAGTGGTGAATGCAGTCTTCTCCTGATCATCTGGATGCACAGCAACCTGATTAAACCCTGAAAATCCATCCAAGAAAGACATCACTTTGGCTCCTGAGACTTTTTGCAGCAGGTGCTCCATCTTGGGTAAGGGATAATTGTCTTTCTTTGAGCACTTGTTTAAGTTTTTGAAATCGACACAGAGTCTGATTTCTCCACTTTTCTTCCTCACCACAACCAAATTGGCTACCCATTTTGAATATCTGAGAGGGACTATGATCTTGGCAGCCAGCAACTTTTTAATTTCTTTTTCAATCAGAGGAAGGAGCAAAGGATTTATTGGTCTCAGCTTCTGTTTGAAAGGTATGGTGTCTTTCTCTAGAGGGATTTTATGTTGGATGATCTTCTTATCATATGTTTTCAGATCACTATATTCCCAGGCAAAGACATCAGCAAATTGCTTCATTAAATTGCAGTATTCAGCACTTTGGTCAGCAGAAAGGTGAGTGGACAGATTTATATATCTAGGCTGACCAGGACTCCCTATATTATGCTTATAGACTGCAGATTGGTCTTCTTTTTGGGCAACCTTGTAAGGCACATCATTCTGGTCAAACAGCCTTTCTAACGGAATTAAACCCTTAGGAATATGATTGTTGGGAAGCTGGACAATGCTATCTTTGCCAATTTTATTTCTAAGCTGAGATTGAGGACTTTCCTCCAAGGCTTCATTCTCTTGGTCAATTTGCATTTCGGAGAATTCATCAATGACTTGCAGAAACCTATTCACTTCATCATCATCTTCAAAAACTTTCCAATGGTGGACATTATCAGGCAAGGATGGTCTGTACTTCATTTGGACTTCATATACTAGTCTGGGAGGCATGGGAGGGATAAACAGGCTAGCAGACACATCAAGGGAATCAACAAGCTGATTTTTGGCTCTAGGGATATATGAAATACATAAATTATCAAAAGAATCTCTAATTCTCCATACCTCATCTCTGTATGCTTTCAGCCTTCGGTGTTTTGCTTGAAATGTTTTATTTACCTGTTGAATGATCAAATCAGCATCCCCAAACACCTTTATGTTCTTGATTCCTCTGTCTTTAGCTGCATTAAGGCCCAATAGCAGAGCCTCATACTATGCTATATTGTTGGTGAATTGAAAAGCCAACTTAAAAGACAGATGTGTGCTTTCTTGGTCTGGCAATACCAGCACCACCCCTGCTCATGCAGTCTCCCTGGAACATGCTCCATCAAAGAACATCTCCCAAACCTAACTTCCTTGCTCTTCCTCAGCCTGAACTATTGGTTTCTTAAGCTGCATTGATGCCTTCTGGGATTCTTCTATTTGGAGAATACATGCTCCAAAATCGGTGTCCACAGCATAAACGGGATGATTGGACGGATTCTTTTCATCACTGCTGATGTATGCCAGTTGTGCTTCTCTGTACAATCTCCTGCTTTCTCCTCCAAAAACTGGGATAGTGGCACAAGATAGATCACTCTGTAGTGTCCCACCTAGTCTTTTAATCCATCCTCTAGACAGCAGCATGCCAAACTTAGGAGGGACATCTGCTACCACAATATCCATCATCATACTCTTCATGGGAAGTTGAGTTAGGGTAATGGCTAGATCTTTAATAAACCCTAGACATTTCACCTTTCTTGAATCAAATGAGAATAAATCATGATATGGTCTAGTGATATCAAGGCCTAACTCTTTTATGATAGCTTTAGGCATCAGATTATGGTTGGCCCCTGTATCTAGCAGGCAGTTGTGGAAGATTTTGTCATGAATGGTCAAGGAGACATAAAATGATGGAGAATTATTATCAGCAAGTTCAATCATGGGGCTAAGCACAACGAGAGGCTTGTCATCTTGCAAATTGATGGAGTCAGTGGAGGTTTTTGTGGTTTCCAGTTCAAGAGCTTCAAAGATAGGCTTTCTAAACACTTCACTCTTTACCAACTCTACCAGAGGCACATATATTTTTAACTTCTGGACTTCTGACTCAAAGCTAAAAGAGGAAGGCAACTTGTTAGAACCCCTTACCTCTTGAACTAGAGCTTTGAGGATGACTGGATCAGTTGCCAGTCTTCTCTGCCTGATATTCAATGACTCTGTTTAGATAACAACTCTTTGGGCATGATTCTCCTTGACATTTTTTGCATTTGACCTCAGATTGTATCTTTGCTATTCACCAGTCTGCAGAACAGCCTCTTTGTCCCATTCTTGACTTATTTGGTCCTGCAATAGTGATTCTTCATATGCAACCAATGTCAAAAAGGCAGCACTGCCTTTATCTTCCATGCAATGAATTTCATCCTCTTCTTCAAATTGTTCCTCCTCCATGACTACATTTTGAAAAGGAGCTTTAACTTTTTGTTCTTCATTTGGTTCTTTTCCCCTCTGAATGATTTGCAACTGTTCATTTTCTCTTCTGAATGGATTTGGATTTCTTGGAGAAAATGTGTTCTGCTGCCTTGTCTTTCCTGAATTCTGCTCAACCTTCAGCTTAGATATTTCAGCAACCAATGACTCTATCATCTTAGTCATTTTGTCTAATTTGGGTTCTGAAGATGAAGTAGAGGAAGAAGAAGCCTCACCTCTCTGCCTTCTTCTATCAGCATGACTCTTTAGCTTTTCTGCAGCCATAATATTGGATTCCACCTCTAGTGTTGCATCCTACATATCAGCTAGAGTGGCACATCTTCTTTCTCTCAAAAGTAGGCAGAAATCAGAGTCAAAAGCATTGGCATAAGTAAGTTTGGTGGAGGTGGGGGTAGGCTTTACCTCAGCTGGTATCTTACTATACATACGATTGAATCTTTTATTAAAATCAAGCAATGATTCCCCATTTTCCCTCTTCAGGTTACCAAACATAGTATGGTAATACAGCAAGTCCTTTTTATCTCCCCATTGCTTCAGGAATGCATCATCAAATGCTTCAATTCCTATTATGGACCCATGGGGTAATTCTCTGAACCACTTCCTAGCCTCACCATCAAGGCTCTAGACAAAAACTCTCATCCATACATCATCTTCACTGATATCTAGGTTATATGCATAGCTATAAAAATATTCGAGGTGCTCTTCAGCTGTTACTCCCTCTGTACCAGTGAATTTAGGCATGTATTTTTGATATTCTCTTGCAGGCATGGCATTCAAAGGAACAGGCAAGACCAGGGGTCCATACCTAGCAGCAATAATTCTTTCCATCTTCGTAGGTGCTTGCTGTCCTGCCATGACTGGGGTATGTGGAAGGACACTGGCAGATTGAGCAGTATGAAACAATGAAATGGATGACAGAGACAAAGGGATGTTATGGACTGTATGGGAAGCTTTCTTTGGATTGAGATTCAAAGGGGAACTAAATGGACAAGGAGCTTTATGAATCTCTGCAGGTGATTCTTCACTAGCAATACTAGGCTCTATATCTTCAAATTGTGTATTCTCAACTATAATCTTCTCTTGCAGAGATACATAAGATTTCTTGGGCTTACCTGATCCTAATGCTCCTTTCTGTGATGTTTTCTTCTGCTTAACGATCTTCTCAAGGTCAGGCACTGGTTCAGCTGGTGATTTCTGAGGATTTCTTCGAGTATGTCTCACAAACTGAGCCAAGACTATAGTGTGGAGTCGCCAGATAGATGATTACAACCAGAATGTGTCCAGACTTTGTCTATCATCAAAATCTAGAACTGTGTCATCCGCCCAGGGAAGTTGAGCTTCAATCTCCTCTCCCCGGACATGGTGCCAATTAATGTTATCACCCCAAGAAACTCTCCTAGGTTGTATCTCAGAGATGGTCGGGAACATTACAAACTCAACAAAATGTTGGAAATGGATGAATGGAAGGAATGATGCTTGTCCAAGCCAGATAACCACTTCTACTATGCTTAACTCTAGACATGGGTGAACACCCCCAGACTACAAGGCTTTAGACCACCAATTACTCACAGTTTGAGGATTAGGAGTACATGGAGAATACTGACCACACCAGCAGATGCACAAGACCATGTGATGGCCGGCTGCAACCAGTAAAGAGGTCTGAAAATCTATTTCCTAATGCATAGAAAGGATGATAGCTCTCTGGCACTAAGTAAATAGAAACCTGCATAACACATTCAATGATACATACTAGACTTCAACACAGAGGTGGGATGACAGCCCCTCTAATGCTAAATATCAAGAGCACATGAACAAATGAATAACAGGCACAACCTAGAATAGAGTAAAAATGAAAAGTGAGCAATTAACAACAAAAGAAGCTTGTATTAGCTAAAAATGAAGACCAAACGCTGCAAGTATCAAAGTAGTTACAGTCTCCAGAAGTTGAACCTTACATCAAAACAACAACCATCAACCTTCATTACATCTGTGTTATGGGTATATATAGAGTTTGTTTACAAAAATGCTTTGTTATTCTATGCGTCGAGGGGTCATAATGAACCACCAACCACCTTAACTCTCTCAAAGAATCTCTGCTACAATCTGCGTGTTTTAATGAACAAAATTGACCCTTTATGCTATTCGGCGGTCTTTCTTTGAGCAGGTGGTGTGTAAACGTTAATGAAACTCCATAACCATTGAATGCATTTGACTGCTCGAGGCTGGTCCTTTTCTTCTCGGCCACTCTATTCCTTGAATGCAGTGGTTGAAGATGGAATGCTCCGGGTATTGGTAGGTGATCGCCTTCGTCCTTTGGCAGCACAGAACAGTCAAGGGTGGCACGGACAGTATGGCAGAGGCATGGGCAAGACGGGAACAGATATCAGCCGTTGGATCTAGCAGATGAACGGCGGAGATCGTTTTGCAGAGGGTATCGGGTGAAAACGGGAATGGACAACCGTGAGTCGTCGGATCGCGGGCAGACAGATCCGACGGCTATTGGGTGGAAGAGTAGCATGGGCGATAACGAGCGGGGACGGTATGATGGGCGGTAAGCGGTATATATTGCACCGCTTTCAGAGGTGAGCGGTAATCGTACGTGGGGGAGCGATGTGAGTCAGTGGGCGACGCGTGGCGGACGTGATGGGAGGGAAACTGCTTTCCCCGTAGGTTAAAGGGCAGGTAAGTTTTGGCAGCAGGGAAAGCGAATGACGTTGGATCGTGCGGCAGGAACGATCGGACGGCGGGGTTTAACTGCACATGTTTTTTTATTGATGTGATAGGGGAAGAACCAGATTGGCAGATAGCGTTTGTTTTGGAGGCACGTGCTTATATGGGTTTAAAACCTTAGCGCCGAGGGGCTTGACAAAACAGGGCTAATAACGAGTTTTGGAGGAAAGAACGGAGGTAGTGGGGTTATGAGAGTATAAGGAAAATGAAGGAGAAGGAGGAAACAGATTGCTGCGATCTCTCTTTGAGCATGAACACACGACCAAGCTGGTATTTGGTCTTCCAAACACTGAAGTATGTAGCAGAGCTAACACTTCTTATAAAAACTCAAGGAGAAGGATCCTCAAGAAAAACCTCCCCTAAGTCTCCTATCACTTATGTGAGAAGGCCTGTGACTAGATCTGCCTCATCCAAGGGAAAAGACATCCTATAGGATACACAGTAGGACCTACAGGAAGCAGAGGCAATCCTACTGGAAACTCTGCTAAACCTACATGAAACTCAAAAATTGGATAAGGAAGGGAGTATGCAGCAAGAAACAAAGAAGGAGGACCCAAAGCTAAGGGAACCTAGTCCTCAACCTAACCTTGACTCCTACTATAGATTTATTGAAGGGGGTAGGGTCATTCCACAAAAATTTTCCATCCCATTATTCTTTGAGCTTGAGAAAGAAAGAGCAAGAACACATAGATGGATGCATATTTCCAAGTCCAAGGGAGTGGAGGACATAGGTCACATGGAGGAAAAGCTCAAAGAGATGGACAGAGAACTAAGCAGCTTGAGGGACAAATAGGCCACAATGAAAGCTTAGTTGGAGGCAGAAAATGCATGGTTGAAAGGACAACTGCAAGAGAGAGAGAATCAATTGGAATCCATGGCCAATCTATCTTTAGATACAATCCAGTGTAGGATGCCAGCTAAGTCCTATGCATTATACCTTAAGGAATAATGGTTGTAGTTCCAAATCAATACCCTAGCACATAGAGGCATTATACCATTCCATGATTATAGACAATTCACTGATATTTGTGATCAAAGCACATTGGAGGATAGGGCTAAGATGTTTGAGTTCTACTTGTATAACATTGCCTTGACAGATCTGAATGTGTGGGACCCTAATGCAAAACTAGGGGATTTACAGTTGATGGCTTTGGCATCATGGATGAACAATGAGGAAGGAAGGGCTATAGAAATGAAGAATATATTGGCAAGGGAACAAATAGAGCCTCTCATGATAAGAGTTGAGCAGTCAAATCCAATGGCTGTCATGAGCACACATAATTTAATTGAAAATGATCCACAACTTGCACCCAAGTATCTTGCTGACCAAGAGCAAGCAATTACACATTTTGAGGATATCTTCAGGTTGTTAGGGGATCACAGCATGCAAGCTTTCCAAAGGAGATGGAATACTTTTCCATACAGTTTGGAAATCAAAGAGTACCATTCTCCTCAAAGAATGAGAGAAGCACTGAACAAGACACCCATGTACAGGAAAACCATCCAAAGGATCAAAGTCAATTGGATTGGCTTGAGAATCAGTCCACCATTGCTCTTGGGGATGTTAGAAGGAAGAGGAAGAAAGAAAGCATTGGGAGGAGAAAGAAAGGAAGGCAGGATTCTATGATCAAGAAGAGGAAACCACAACAGAAGCATGGGATGTCAGGGAGGCCACTAGGGCTATGAAAGATATGGATATTGATTGAGTTGTATAGAGGATGAGAAACACTTTCAGTAGGGGAGTGATGATGAGCCTCATCATTGGGTAACTATATGGACCTTAATTCACCTCCTCACTTAGTCAAATCAACTCTTCTCACAATTTATTACATGTTTTGATTATATTTTGTTTAATGAGATGAGTCAAAGTGAGATATTATCCTGAGTGGACTAATGTGCATTGAATGCAGGTTTGTGAGAAAAAATCAGGGAATTTTGGCAATATTAAGGGCTGAAACTTGAATAAGACAAGGAAGACAGATTGTAGGAGGTAAATCCTCCTCATTTACTCCTCCCTCATTTGAATACTCCCCTATCAATCACACCAGCTCGGGGTACAAGCAACCAAGTCATGAAGATCAAAAGGTAGTCGAGCAAGTGACAGTTAAAGATTTAATTTATCTCGAGTTTGGGAGCCGAGCCTCCCTAGATTTAAGGAATTCATTGGAGACTTCAGTTGTATAAATAAATAGGCCTAGAGCCTCATTAGGATTCAAATTTTTTCTGTAAAAACACTAGTTATTTTTTAGCTCTAGAGTTGTGGAAGACATTGTTATGTAATTTTTTGTTTTGATAATGAGAATGAGCTTTTTCTTGATCTAGTACTAAGTTAACTTAGAGGGTTGAAGCTCTTGGGTTAGGGCCCAACCCTAGAAACAAAGGCTCCTCTTCTTGTATCTCTATGCTTAGATTGATTTCATACATTCATGGTTAAATTGTCCTTAGAAGTATTTTATTACAAGTAGTGTAGATTTGATTAGTTTGTTTATTAGTTTGCTTCCATTTGTACTTTACTTCAGCAGTAGTTTAGAAGAGATAAAGGACCATCAAAAAGTTGTCAATAGGTGTTTTGGCCTCACTTCTTCCTTTAGGGATCATGATTTGAGGAAATGACTCCTATGCAGCCCCAAAAAGACAGAATTCTACTTTCTCATAGAAATTAGAGTTTTTTGTACTTAAGCCAGCATTTGATCAATTTGCAAGAGTAGGACCTAGTCATCATTTCTTCCATCTTAAACCTTACAGTAGATCTCATCAATGATTCCATCTTATTCTGCAAGTTTTCCTCATGCATGAAGTAGACAGCTAGCTCATTAAACTTTGTTTTCCTAGCTTATTCAAATTCTCCTTGTTTACATGATTTTTGGGAAAATATCAATGTTTGATGCAGTGGATGTGTTTCAGAATTAAAGATAGATCTCATAGCTAGTAGCCTCTTTCAAAATTCACCCATTCATGATCATTCCTTGCTTTCACTAAGACCCTCACAAATTTCATCATTTTACAAGGAAACTTCTCCAAGCTTGTTGGGCAAATCCAACCATCTCCCAACCTTGGTTTTTAGTTTAGAGTGGTCCTAGGCCTTTTCTTTCTTCATTCCATCCACCAACCACCTTCCCTAAGCCTTCCATCACCTTCCACATCCATCATTTTTCTCTCGGCTATATCCTATAGAAATACAGGGAATCTTGTAGGTTTTTAGGACATCCTGTAGGTTTTCCTATAATGGCCTGTTTTTAGGCCGAATTGAGGGAAAAGCCTATAGGAAGCTAGAAAAGGTCACCTAAGGGTCTCCCAAACCTCCCATCCATCCACCAGCATTCCTAAGACACCTGCCACATCACCAAAAGAGATTAGCTTTCACACTTTTCCATAAAAAAAGACAAAAAGAAAAAAACATATTTATTTTAGCCATTTACATGCAGAATAGTAGAATGCTAATGTTTTGGATTTACATGCTTAAGACAGTAGAATTTCATACATGTTAACCTAGCATTCTTTCTAAAACATAGTCTCTTAGCAGTTAGTTAGAAAATGGTGTGTTTTTAGCATTGAATTTCAGGCTTTTTCCTTATTGCAGTAAACAAGTTTTCTCTTAGAGTAGATTTCTCTTTCCCCCATCAGTAATCAAGCTTCTTTTGAATCCATAGAAGTCTGGCTTGAAAACCTCTAGTGGTATTTTGCCATCTAAACACTGAAAAAAGGGCAGAACCATCACTTTTACCTGTGTATACAGCACTGTCAACTCCAACTTTGTATGAACCCCGTGTTGATAAAGTAAAGCTGGTAGCCCTAGGAGTTGCAACATTCTTGTTGCAATACTGGTGCTCACCATACACTATATGGGAGAGTGTTTTGAAATGTAGACATGTTGAAATTGTTGAATCCATGTCCAATCAAAGTGTTGATTAAGAGGTGGGAGTTCAAGGTATCCACGCTTCTTCATATTACAGAGTAACCTGCCAATTGAAGGCTTAGTTAGACTACTCTTCTCTTTTATTTTTCAATCATTTAACCAAAATCTCCAAGAACCAGCTTTCAACCTTGCCAAAAAGTAACTATAGTAAATGACTGGGATCAATAACAAGAGCTAAAAGCCAATAAAAATAATCTAAATGTGATTTATTTATATTATTCACAATCCATCCTGGATTTTCTCCTCTTTTTCTCACTCTGTCAACTATGGTGATGAGAAGACTGTTGAGAAAACTACCAACTCCCATAGCACTTATATAAAAGGAAATTCCCAAGCTTCTCATGTTGTCAGGGACCTGATCATAGAAATATCCTGCATCCCTACCAGTGTAAACACATCTGCTACTCCAAGAAAAGAAAACTGAGGAATTAACCAAAAGACACTGAGAGGGATTACAATCTTGGGGGTGTCAAGCAAGCCATGGGTACTTGCTACATGGGTTCTCTTCTTTTCTACTAGAGTTGTGGTCACCATGTAGAGAACAGAGAGGAACATGCCAATTCTGATCCTCTGTAAAACGGTTATTCCACGATCATTTCCTATTGATGTTTTGGACAATGGTACATTTATATAGTCATAGATAGCTATGAAAATGAGTGCAATAGTGGTGGAAAATTCCAAGAGAGGAGATGGTGGGATATGAAAATAGGAATCCATGGTTCTGTCCATGGTATTGCTTTGATTTATGAAAAATGTTATGCCCTTTGAAAAAAAAATTCCAAAGATTAAGCAAGATAACCACATGGGAACCATTCTCAATATAAGCTTGGTTTCTTCTACTTGAGTTACAGTGCAAACTTTCCATGGATTTGGCTTAATCCATCCATTGGTATGATCAATGTTATGTTCAGAAGAAGTTTGCACCATTATTGTTGCTTTGTCCAAAAACCTAATTGCATTCCAAACAAAGGCATATATCAAAGAATGAACCTAACAACATTGAATCTTCATTTTAACATTAGAAACTTCTCAAAAGCTCCAAAGATTAGGTAATCCTAGCAACTATTATTGTTGTAAAATCTAAACACTCAATACTTTGTTGTAGCCATTGCATAAGGAAGCATTTAAATTGATAGTAGATTAAATAGTGAAATGCAAATAAATAAATAAAATATCAAAGTGAATATGAAGGTTTTCATAGTGGGATATCATGATGTAAGTAAATTTCCTTTGAAAAAAAAATTATGCTATAATCTACACACTTGTTTTCAAAATAAATTTACCAAAAACAAAATTCCATCTCAAATAGTAGAAAGATCTAACTTGTTGAAAAGTATCTATGTGAGATAATATTTGGCCCAAGCTCAGGAAGAGTTAAAGAACAAGTAGAAATTATTGAGACTGTAAAGGCTCAAGAATTGTGAGACCTGGAACAGGCCAAAAATATCACTAAAGTAACTAGTGAAAAGCTCGAGGATTCTGAAAAAAAAAAAAAGGTCTTGGAAATTACCGAGAATGAAAAGGTTGTACGTTACTTTTAAATAATGCAAGATTTTGGTTTTGCAGGGAACTTTGTGGTGTATAGTTCTTTGATTAAGGATTATAATAAAGATGGAATTTGAAAAGAAGCACAAGAAACATACAATTTCATATAGAAATTGAGTGTTGATCTAGATGCATTTTTATTAGGTTGTATGACTGACCTCTATACTCGCACTGATATGGTGACTGAAGCACAAAAAGTGTTCAAAATATTTATGGAAAAGAAACATAAAAATGAATTTTCCTTTGCCATGTAACAAAGCCACTGAAATTGCAAAGTAAATGTTAGAATCAGGATTTATTACTAACATTATTTCTTTTAATAGTGTCGTTAGCTTGTTCGTTGTAGATGGAAGATTGAGAGAGGTTATTGAAGTTTTTCATAAAATGTTAAAACTAAAGGTTTCACCCAATGAGACTAAATATGAAATATTGGGCATTATTTTGAAGAGAGGAGACATTCTAAGAGAGGCAGTAGAGTAGCTCAATATTGCATATAAAAGTAAGCTTCCACGTGGTATTTAGGCGTTGTGAATGAAAATATATTCTATACTGGGGATGCATGTTGAAGGCTGGTGATGAACTGTGAACTTTTGGGTTGGATATTGATGTGTCTTGTTACAATGATGGTATATATGCATTTGGTAGTGCTAGGAGGATTAATGAAGCTTACAAGATGTTCATAAGCATGCAAACCAAAGGCCATGAACCAGATACAATTACTTCTGCAAGTATGATAATTAGCTATGGGAAATTAGGGTTGGTATATGGTGTTAGAATAATGTTTTACAAAATTAAATAGAATGGTTTTCAACCAAATGAATTCATAGTAAAGGCGATTATAGATTCCTATAAAAGTGTTGGGAAGTTTTCTCTAGCTAGATTTGTTACCCAGGAGACAAAGTTCATGCATCAATTGCAAGAACATGGTCACATTATATAATATTATGGAGATCTCATTTCGAGCTTCATTTCATGCACACAACATTTAAAAGGAAGCTGGAATATCTTGTAAATTCATGTTGTTGTGTCTTTTAACATTTTAAAAGGAAGCTGGCATATCTTGTAAATTCATGTTGTTGTGTCTTTTAACATTTTGTCAAATTGTAACAGATTATTTTTTGGGAAATTTGACAAATTTTCTCTTCATATTTGATTCAAATATTAGTTGCATCCATTATCATATATCATTTCCCACTAATGGCTTCGTTTAGTATAAAGTAAGGCTTTGAACACAAACTTCAAGCTTTGGGTTTTTGAATTGGGAAGTTTTAATATTTATGCTTCACAACATCAAGGGTATTCATGGTTTTGATTTTTTAATTTGTATGACAAAAGAATAGATGGGAATTATGGATGTTATTATTGTTGTTTCACTAGAATGATAGGTACTTGTATTTGATAGCCACTAAACCTAACAACATTTTTTGTTTATTTCATGGTCAGAGATTAATTGTGGTTAGTTGACCTCATTCAACATTATGGTTGCGAATTGTTTGGAACATTAGGAATGTCAGCCACAATGTAATATATTGTTCGTACTAATAAATCTAGAGGGAAATTTACAGTTAGAACCACCTATTATAGGGAAATAATGAGAAAGGCACCATCCCCTGAATGCAAACATGCAGAAACGAAAGTGAGTCAAGGGTTAGTTTTCAAGCCCATATTTAAATTCATCAACTCCATGTTTTATAGATTCTTTTATTCAAACTTATGAAATAGATTCACTAGAATTTTCTACATAAGAGGTTGTCAAATACTCCAACATATAGATGTCTGGACATGGAAGGTAGTGATGGATTGTGTTCTTGACCAAAGTTTGGGTTTAATAACTTTCTACCTTTAGTTGGGGTCTCAATTGCTTGAGATATGTTTGTAAAGTGTAAATTGGTCTTTTTCATTGTTTCTCAAGGTTGTTGTTTTTAAAAACATGTTGTACTAGCAATGGACAATTAAAAATAGCAATATGAAAATCCTAATTTAATTTGTCCTTGAATTAAATTGGGAATAAAATTGTAATTCTATTCTCATAGCAACTTGTAAAAGTTAACTAATTTAAGTTGACTTAGTTGGCTCAATAAATCCGAGTTGCAATTCTATCTAGAGTCATGTAGAGTGATCCCTAAATCTTAAGGGCCCGGGTTGAGTTCTTATTGAGTTGTAATTATTTAATTTAGATTAACTGAGTTAAATTCAGTTAAACTAATTCTAACTATTGGAGGAACTAGTAAGTGGTCAAGTGAATTAAATTGGATTTAATTCACATGCAGTGATCAATCAGATAACTAATAATTCATGAAAAAATAACTCATGCATGTCATTTCAGATGAAGACCCATTTGAGATTAGAGTTCAGGGACAATGTACTATCAGTTGTATAATTTTCTGAGTTGTACAGATGGTGCATGTAATCAGTAGAAGGCCTATGATGGATTGCATAGTTGTGGTGATGGATTTTCCCAATTAAATATGGGCTAATTCCCTTAGGGATTGCGCAAGGAAGTAGGGACTTGGAAGGCAGCAAATTTAGCTAAGTGTTGACTTGAGTTGGTTTGTGAAGCAATGAGATAGTTTGTACTTGTGCAGAGATTGTTCGGATTGAACAAGAATTTTATTTTCTTCTCAAAGCTTCTAGTTAATGCAATATAAATAGTTGGGATTTTGAGCAGTTGCTTTCCCCATAAAAATATTGTGTTATGTGCGATTGAAATTCTTCCTTTTCTTCTTTTTGATTTCATCGATCAAATTTTGTTTCTGCTAATGAGTAGAGTAGATTCATGTCTTTTGTTTTAGCATATCACATAAGCAGTTTGAATCTACAGTTAAAATCTACATGGTATCGGATTTGAAGACACTATAGAAGAGAGAAAAATAAAAAATAGGGGAGAGCGTTTCACAGGAGGGTGATTTTTGAGCTAGGGTTACAGTTTTGCAGAGTTCGTTCTCCATGGAAGGCCATAAAGGAGGGAGCTCCACTCCCTCCTACAAGTAGGTAGTGGCTAGCAGAGAAAGAAAACAATAGAAGAGGACAGAGTTCCTTCAGCTGAAGGGCAAAGAAACGGAGAAAAGGAGCAGGAGGGCTCTAAATCTAAGGAGAATAACAACAATAAAGAAAGCAAGGAAATGGACAAGGATCAAGGCACAAAAGACAAAATCCAAAAGGGGCCATGCAAACCCAAGATGACTATCACTCCTAGAGTTGTTTTAAATGATCCTTCTCTGTAGGCGCATAGGGACCACATGCAGACTTATGCAATCATTTGTAATTTCATGGGTTTATGACCCACTGAAAAATCACCACAAACATGGATTAAATACCATTGGAAACCAAAAGGAAGCATAGAACTACATCTTAGGTCAAAGGGATTCTTTACTGTAGTCTTTGTAAACATTGAAGATAAGGACAGAGTGTTTGAAGGAGGGCCCTACTTTTATGCAGCAACAGGCCTGTATATGCGACCTTGGATCATGAATTTTGTCCCAGAACGTGAAACTTTCACCTCGGTCCCAGTTTGGGTAAGACTCTACTCTCTACCTCTGGATTACTGGCAACTGGAATCCCTATCTGCCATAGGAAATAAGTTAAGATGTTTTGTCAAAGCTTCTGAGGCCACCAGAAGGGGAAAATACACATCCTTTACAAGAATAGGTGTAGAGATGGATTTTTCTGGAGCTCTGCCGAATGAGGTAATATTGGATGTGTTTGATGAAGAATGGGTACAAACAGTGGATTATGAGCACATCCCATTCAGATGTCACAAATGTCATGAGCATGGGCACCTATTCAGAGATTACCCTCTCAGTAAAACTGAAAATAATAGTAAAACCAACACCATGAAAGACACTGAAAGCTTTCACAAAGTGATCCAGAAAGGAAAAGGGAGCAAGAGGGGATCGAAGACACATCAAAATGAAAGGCAGCAAGCCAGTCAAAACAGGTTTCAAGCACTAGAATAGGAAGAGGGGATTACGAAAGTAGATCAAACCAAGGGAGGCAGTCCAGTGAATGAGGAGAACGGAGAAGAAGATGAGAAAACACAAAACATTAATAAACAGAAAGAATATATGATGAGTGACATAGAATTGGAGATGGATTTGGAAATGACCCAGAGTGAGATGGAAATGGAAGACCACGAACTACAGGAGATTCTTGAGAAAGAGAATCTAGATCTAGAAGGATTCTTGAAACAAGGAACTAGGGAGGGAGTGGATTCGTTACCTCCAGAGGAGTTCAATAGAGTTCAACAGCTGTTCTTATGGAAAACTCAGACCATAGGGCTGGAAAAGCAAAGGAATCATGAAAGGTAGGGCAACGAAGGTGTGAAAGCTATGAAAACCACACTGGGCTTGGCACCCAGATACCCAGGAAAGAAAAGAGGCAGGAAAAAGCAGAACGAGCTCTTGATGGAATGTGGAAAGCTAATGATAGACTCAGGTAAGATGAAAGACCTATCCAGTTACTCCTTTACAAATCTTTAATAATGAAGTTCACTTCTTGGAATATTAGAGGCCTAGGCAGTAAAAGAAAACAAAGATTACTTAGTAATAGAATGAAACAAGCAGCACCGGATGTAATCTTCATCCAGGAAACTAAATGTTCCATTCAGAAAATAAAAGAGATTCACAGTAAATGGCTCAATAAATTTGATTTTTTGGAAGTCAAAGCAGAGAATATAGCAGGTGGCATTCTCACACTTTGGAACCCCCAAAAAATTGACACTATATATGCAGAGGCAGCCAGGGATTATCTATCATTGGTCATACAACCAGTGGGAGATAAGGAAGTCTACCTAGTCACGAATGTGTATGGTCCCCAAAGAATGGATGGCAAACTCAAGCTTTTAGATTCCCTGCAGGAGCTCAGGGAAAGACATGCAAGTATCCCTTGGATCTTGGGGGGTGATTTCAATATGATCAAATCTTTGTCGGAGAAAAAAGGGGGCACCAGAACTCTAAATAAAGATTCTTGTGCTTTCCAATCCTTCATAGACAATATGAGGTTAGTGGATATTGTTATGAGTAATGGTACCTTTACTTGGAACAATAAAAGAGGAGGAGAGTCTCAGGTGGCTTCCAAATTAGATAGATTCATTATCTCATAGGATCTTATGCTCAAGGACAAGGACATAGTTGCAAGAGTTCTCCCCTTTGGAGGCTCTGATCACTAGCCAATGCAACTAGAAATTCAAGGCATTGGTACCCCCAAGAATAGACCTTTCAGATTTGAAAACATCTGGCTTTCCCACCCAGATTTTGTCAACAACATAGCCATCTGGTGGGCTGAAGAATTAAACTTTCAGGGCACAAGCATGTTCCTACTTCAAAAAAGACTAAAACATATCAAACTCAGGCTCAAGGAGTGGAACAAGAAGGAGTTTGGTAATATTTTTTAAGGAAAAAAAATCTGTTGAAGGAAAAATGCAGGAACTCAACCAAACCCTTATTAGGGAGGGTTTTGATAAGGATAGAAATGAGCAGGCAACCAAATATCAACAAGAATGGGAGAACTTCTATAAACAAGAGGAGATTTTTTGGAGGCAAAAGTCCAAAGGGCAATGGCTAAAAGAAGGAGAACGTAATACCATATTTTTCCACAGATCCACTATGGAGAATAGAGCTCACAACAAGATTCCCTCTATCAAGGATGAAGGAGGTCATCTTCTTCATTCTCATGAAGAAATAGAAGCAGTGTTGGTTCAGCACTTTCATGGTATTGCTCAGGAATCCTGTTTAGATAGAGAACAATCCATTAGGGTTATATCAAGACATATACCTAAGCTGGTTTCCAAAGAGGACAATTTCAACCTTAATAGACCTGTGTCGGAAGAGGAGATCAGTGAGGTCCTAAAAGAAATGCAAAATGGTAAGGCACCAGGTCCGGATGGTTTCAATGTTGATTTCTTCAAAGCTTGCTGGAATATTGTTAAACAGGACATTCTGAATGTAGTGGAAGACTCTAGGAGGGACAAAACCATTCTGAAGGTGCTTAATACCACCTTTATTGCCCTGATCCCTAAATAGTATTTAGCTCTAACTCCTGATAGGTTCAGACCCATTGCCTTGCGTAATTTTATCTACAAGATAATATCCAAGGTTGTGGCCAATAGACTCAAACCTCTTCTTCCCACCCTGGTGTCAGGGGAACAATTTGGATATGTGGAAGGCAAGCAAATCCTCAATAACATAATTCAAGCTCATGAGGTGGTGCACTCACTAACAACCAAGAGGAATGTTGGAATGATCATGTAGCTGGATATAGCCAAGGCTTATGATAAGCTGAATTGGAACTATATCAGAAAAGTTCTCATGGCTTTTGGGTTTGATCATAATTGAATCAGATGGGTAATGGCCCTTGTAACTTCTCCTAGTTATTAAATTCTTATTAATGGTTCTCCTTCATAAAATTTTATTCCTTCAAGAGGCCTTAGGCAGGGAGATCCACTCTCTCCCTTTCTCTTCATTCTCATGATGGAAGGGATGGGTAGATCTATCAAGCATGCTAAAGAAGCTGGTAAAGTGAAAGGTCTCCAACTTTCTGAAGATGCTCAAGCCTTAACACATCAACAATTTGTGGATGATACCATGTTGTAGGGCATCCCCACTGTCAAAGAAGCTCTAGCTTATAAACAAATCCCGAGAGACTTCGCTATGGCTTCAGGTATGGAAGTTAATCTCTCCAAATCTAAGATTTTTTTCTTTAATACTAACATTGATATTCAGAGAAATATTTCCATAATTTTGGGCTTTCAAAGGGAGACCCTCCCTTCAAAATATTTGGGAGTCTGTGTAACGGCCAAACCTTTTCACAAGAGCATCTGGGAGCCAGTGATTAGAAAAATGCAAGATAAGATCAGGAAATGGACTTTCAGATCTTTAAATTTGGCTGGTAGGCTGGTGCTAACCAAGTTTGTCCTTCAATCAATCCCAGTATTTATGCTATCAGCTCTCCCAACTCCCAAAGGTGTTATGCAACAATTTAGAAAAGTGCAAAGAGAATTTCGTTGGGGCAAGGGGGAAGAAAGAAAGAAATGGGCCTTGGTAGCATGGGAAAAAATATGCAAACCCAAAAACTATGGAGGACTTGGTCTGGATGATCCTGAGATTCTAAGTAAGGCTTTAGGAGCTAAATTATGGTGGCGATGGGTTAAAGACCCTGAGGCTCAATAGGCAAAGATATGGAAAGAAAAATATGCACACATGTGGCAAAACAATGATCTAATAAGAATGTCAAGACATAATAAGGGCTCTCACATCTAGAATAATGCCTGGAATAATAGGGGCTTAGTCCAAGGAAATATCTTCTGGGAAATCAGAGAAGGAAACCTGGCCCTATTCTGGGAGGACAGATGGCAACAAGAACCCATTTTGTTAAAGGAAGACTTGAGGGATCTCAAGGAAGATACCGATACTAAAGGGTTATCTAAGGTAAAAGACTTTTGGGTCCAAACCAGTAGTACTAGAAAATGGAGAACCTGGAGGAACTTTGATTTCAGGGATGAAAGCCCCCTGAATGCTAAAGCAAAAACTCTAAAAAACATGTTAGAGCAAAGGAAGATTTTGAAATCAGGGGGGCAAGATCAGCTAAGATGGGGCAACAAAAATGAGGGTACCTTTAACCTCAAAGAAACAAAACTCATTCTCCTAGACCTTAACTCACAAGCTCCTGATAAGACTTGGCAAGACCTATGGAGACATCAACACTGGATGAAGATTAAACTCTTCACGTGTCTGGTTCAGCATAAGAAGATCCTAACTTGGGATAACATCAGGAAGAGGGGTGTCATGGGGCCTTCCAGATGTCAGCTCTGTGAAGCCCAAGAGGAAACTATGGAGCACCTTCTCAACAATTGCATCTTCACCTCTAGTTTGTGGGATTCTTTTGCCATCATTTTCCAACAGACTGAAAGGGACAAAGGGAGCATCATCAATACCCTAAACATATGGAGAAGAACCTTTTCAGGCATTGAGATTCTTAGCTTGGCATGGGCCATCATGCCAAGTTTCATTATTTGGAATGTCTGGAAAGAAAGGAACAACAGAATCTTCAAGAATGAAAAGAGGCCATCCCAATGCCTTTTTGAGCAGATCTTAAAACAAATCAAGGAAACGGTTGGCACTATTGTGCGAAATATCCCCAAGAACCCTCCTTCAGCAGCGGATTTGAGAAATCTCAGTGAACTGGGTTTGCAGGGACTTATTCCTCAGGGATGGGATAGGAAAGTAATCTCCCTGGTTTCAGAGCAAGATTTCTGGCATCCTCCCCCCAAGGGCTTTTTGAAATTCAACATTGATGGGGCTTCAAAGGGCAACCCGGGCTCCACGGGTTACGGAGGTGTGTTAAGGGATGAGAATGGAGGAGTACTTTTCATCTTCTACTGTCATTTAGGAAGAGCCACCAATAACATGGCGAAATTGATGGCTATGGAGAAGTGTTTAGATTTCCTGAAACAGGATAATCGGAAAAATGTGATTGCTGAAGCTAATTCAAAGTTAATCATCGAATCAGTCAAGAGAATCAGCTGGAGTACAAGGCCGGAAAAAGTCTCAAGGAACTGGTGTCTGATCTAGGGCTTTCAATGGATTCAGCAACACCTCTAAAGCCTTCAGACTATTAGTTTTAAACATGTTCAAAGATCAGAAAATAAATTGGCAGATCTTCTTTCCAATCAAGGGGTGATCAGCACAGAGAACAGGGTTGTATATGGCTGGCAAGAAATGCCTCAGAGTAGGTTAAAAATGAAAGTTTATTACCAGGCAGATGAAGATAGGATTGTGTTCCAGAGTAGGGCCATGGGGACGGAATCCAGTTGATTCAGGTGTTCTATGTTTCTTATATTTTCTACTTTCAGTATTCAGGGGGTTGCAGCCCATTTTCGACCATAGTAACATGACTTAGCATTGTTTTTGAGATTCCAGTGGAAACTCAGTCAGGCGGCCCTGGTTCTTCAAAGAAAGACCAGTTGGCGGGTGTTTCATCCTTCCTAGTTTCTGGTAGAGAAGACAAACCGATAGGTAGGATCCTGGGGACTCTCGACAACTGCAAAACCAGGGGTTTTTTGTACGGGTTCGGATTACCAGGCTGGGAGCGGTATTTAGGCAATCATGGCCCTCACAAGTAGGAAATGGTATTGCCAAATTTGAAGCGATTCCATACAGAGGGCTACACGTGGCGGTGGGGTCAGCTAAAATACCGCCCTCATCACACACTAATGTTCAGTGAAATTAGTCGGTGCGATATGATCCTCAGCCGTCGGATCATGTAAAGTGATTCGACGGCTGGGATTGATCATGCAGGTTATCAGTTTAGTTAGTGGGAAGCGCTAATGTTCAGTGATATTGGTTGGTGTGAAATGATCCTCAGCCAACGGATCATACAAAGTGATTCGACGACCGAGATTGATCATGCAGATTATTGGTCTAAGTTGGTGGGATTTTTGGCAGCGGAAATCTACCTTCAATCCACTTTTGGAACGGAAAACCGCGCACAGAGCAGTTTCCAGGTGATCGCATGGCTCCTGAGCGGTAATTGGTATTGGAGATTTGGAAGCGATCCCATTAGGCTTTCAACACGTGGTAGGGGGTGGTAAGGAATACCGCCCTCCATCGGTCACTAACTTTTGGTCATCTTGGCAACAAGATATTGCTCCTAGCCATTGGATCTAGCCGACCGGATCTGCGGTCACAAACGATCATGTTGTTATCTGGGGCCAAATCTTTTTTCTCCACAAGTCTTATTAGGATTGTTTTTTCCTCAACCGGTGGTTGGCGTGAGAAGTATGGACGGTGGTGACTGTTGTTGATTTTCCAGGCTGTGGGGTGAAGAAGTTATCGGAGTTTTCCACATTGTTGGAGAATATTTTAGTTCAAATTTTTGTATAATTTGAAGTTTGGTAATGATTGTTGGGGGGGGGTTTGTCTATGGCAGGATGCCCATTGTTTTTTCTGAAGTCCATGAACTTGGACGATTTTTTCTGTATTTTGTAACATTATTTTTGGATTAATGAAATTGAAGGATCGTCTCTTGCTTCAGCAAAAAAAAGAAGACACTATAGAAGAGGAGAATACGAGTTTGTTGTGCAGGTGAAATTCGAATTTGCAGTTTCATACTTCAAATTCAGCAGGATGTCATTCTACAGTTTGATACTTGAGTATGCCCTAGAGGGAAGATCAAATTACATAGCTTGGAAGGATAGGATGGAGGCAGTGTCGGAATACAACAAGCTAAAGGACATAGATCATGATATCCCAAAGCCTCCAACATCTGATGCTAAAGATCTAGTTGAATGGAGAAAGTGTGTGGCAAAGGCGAGAAGGATTATCCTAGAAGGAGTTCGAGATCATATTGTCTCAAATCTCCACGGTAAGGAAACTCCATTTGCAATGTGGAAGGAATTGGCGAACCTGTTTCAAAATAGTAGTGACCACAGGAAGTTGGCACTAAAGGAAAAGTGTAGAAATATCAAGATGGAAAAGGGCGACTCAATTCTGAAATACTTGACCAAGTTCACCCAATGTCGAGATGAGCTTGGAAGTGTTGAGGTTATTGTTGCATAAGAAGATCTGGTGAGCCTAGCACTTCTAGGACTTCCCAAGAGCTGGCACAACTACCAGGACTTAGTTAATGGGAGGGAGAAGCTACTAGAGTGGGAGTGATTGTGGTCTGACTTGGTACAGGAAGAGATTCGGTGAAACACCAGAGATAAATCCTCATCAAAGCATGATGATGAGGAGAACTATGCCTTAGATGGTAAGGCAAAGAAAGGGAAGGGGAAGTCATCCCATTCCAAATCATATTCCAGTCAGGGTGGAAAGAAGAAGGAAATGTTGAAAATCAAGTGTTTTCACTATCACGAGCTAGGACATTATGCCACAAAGTGCCCGCACAAGAAGGCCGGTAAGAAGCCCTTGGGAGGAGCAGCATGTGAAGCTCTTGCTTTGCAATTCGAACTAGATTTTACCCTCATCACTTGCATGGTGTCATCAGTGATGGGTATTTTTTGGTACCTGGATAGAGGAGCTTCATTCCATATGACCAGTAACAAAGATCTCTTCAGTAACTTGGAGGAGAAGGATATCCATATGCATATCGAGATGGGTGATGATGGGAGCTATAACACCATCGACATCGGTATTATTTCCTTTCAGAGGGAGTCTAATTCTCCCCTCACTTTGATAGATGCTATGTATATTCCATGTTTGAAGAAGAACTTGGTTTATGTTTCCATGTTAGAGGATATAGGCTATGATGTGATATTTAGTAATGGAAAGGCTTTCCTTCGTCACATAGCCACAGGACAAGCAAAGTAGATTGGGGTTTGAGTGAAGAACCTCTACAAATTGGAGGTAGAATACTATGCTTCTTTGAGCACTAAAGCAGAGAAGGTGCAGAGTCGAGACATCGGTGAGTTGTGGCATAGAAGATTTGGTCACTTGCACCACGGAGCTTTGAAGATCATGCAACAAATTTCTATAAGACTTCCCAAGGGGTACACTAGAGCGGAGCAACACATGCAAAGGGTGTACATTGGGAAGTACACCAAAGCTTCCTTTTATGACAAGGATAGTCCTTGATCGACTTCACTCAGATGTGTGTGGACCGTTATCGAAAACATCCATGACCAAGCACAGGTATTATGTAATATTTGTTGATGATTTTTCTCATAAGCGTTGGATTTTCTTCATGCAGAAGAAAGATCAGACATTCGCTAAGTTTTGTGAATTTAAAACACTTGTCGAGATAGATACTGGTAGGAAAGTTAAAGCTCTCAAAAGTGATAATGATGGAGAGTATGTATCAAATGAATTCAAGAACTTTTTTGCAGCAGAAGGCATTCGACAGGAGTTGATAGCACCTCATAACCTAAAGCATAATGGGGTGGTTGAAAGGAAGAACATAAGTATTGTGGGAGTGGCATGGGCGATGGTGCATGATCAGGGCCTACTATTACACTTGTGGGTTGAAGCATGAAACATAGTTGTTTATTGATAGAACAAAAGCCCTCATCAAATCCTCGAGATAAGTACACCAAAAGAGTCTTTTTGGGGAAATAAAACAGAT
The DNA here is from genome assembly GCA_031772625.1 of Pinus tabuliformis. Lineage (NCBI taxonomy): Eukaryota > Viridiplantae > Streptophyta > Pinopsida > Pinales > Pinaceae > Pinus > Pinus tabuliformis. The sequence continues at coordinate 274,760,771 of CM062814.1, read as the reverse complement.
GTGGCACACTTTAGGATCTTTGGTTCATCAGTTTATTGCCATGTTACCAAATATGCACGGAAAAAGCTAGAGCCAATAGTTGATTTGGGCATATCTGTGGGGCACACTGATACACATCACAACTATCGGGTGTACCTATTGTTGACCACTACATGTCAACTACCCATAGCAGTACACACCCCTTTTTTCACAAAAGGGATAGCGCCTAATCAATGTGTTCCTGCCATCCAGCTATCATCATCAGCCTAAGGATCATCTTATATTGTCAACCCTTTCTGCATGTATAAACTATAAATAATCTTAGCAAATCTGTGTCGTGTATGTAATTCCCTAGGTAAACCTAATTTTCTGGTGATGATCTACTTTTTGGAAGGCTTTTTGTCTCACTGACCCATGGTCGACAGAGTTTTCCTTTAGCCTTACCCCAAAGCTGGAATGGATTTTGTCACTAGAATGTTAGGGGAGTCCTAGTGTGCTAGATCGAGTCTATGTAAAATTTATTTGGGAATAATCCTAACTATTTAGTTAGGTTATTTTATTACAATTTGCTTGATCTGCTAGATTATATTTGTGTCGCAGAAATGGGTAGTCTGTGAGGGTCTTGGTCAAATGGGTTTTCCCCCTTGAGATGTAAAAAATGTAAAAAATCATGATGTAAAATGTCTTGAGGGTTAGAAAAATAATTTATCCCCTCATAGGTCCTAGGTCCTAGGTAAATTTAAATTTTCCAGAGGTAAAATTCGTGGATCCTTTAAAAAATTAAATCTTAACTGGTCTAGGGACTAAGGTTAGTTGATTATTTTGCTAAATTTTATATCTTAGGTCCTTGGGGTTAAGTCAAAGTCAAAGTTTTGAGGAAATAAATGCAAAATTTTAATTTTTGAATATATTGAAAAATTTGAAATTTCCTCAATATTTAAAATTTTGACGGATGAGATTAAAAGAAATTTTGATCCTCATCAACGGTCGAGATCGCTTTGACAAGGATCACTCGAACTAGCCATTGGGAAATTTATCTTTAAATAGGGGGTCAGTTGTCAGTTGAGATGATTCGATCTTGGAGTCGTGTGCTAAGTGAAAGCTCTCTTGTAATCATTTTTCATGTGCAATAAAGAAAGACTTTGGGGTTAATTTCTATTGGTGTTACTCTTTGTGGAAATGTTGTAAGATGTTTTATTTTCATGCATAGATTTCGTTTTCAACCATTGATGATAGCTTTATGAAGAGTGATTTAAGCACAGGTATCTTGTTTGATCACTGGGGTTTGAATGGTAGTTTAAATTCTGAATATAATGGTAGGTATCTCCATTAGATCTGAATTTTATTGTCGTTTTTCTCTCTACGTTAATGGTTGAATCGAGTTGTGTAGGAAATTCTTGATTTTGAGATCATCGGGTGTTCGGAGAAGTTTTCAGTTGGACCAGCCAACTCTCGATCAACATTTTCTAAAGGACCCAGCTTGATTGAATCCCAGGCTTATCATTATAGATTCCATTGTTGATGCATGAAGGGCTTTCTCTGAAGCACCTCACTTTAAATTTAAAATTTTAAAAAATATTTGTGGCATAATGATAGATCTACTTACTTAGAGCCTTTAGTTTACAATTATTGTAATTATTTAGCTGGTTTTTAGGTTTTTTAATTTCTTCATTATATATATTGTTTCTGGGTTTTTGTTCTTGTCATCACAGGTTGCAGATTTAAAGGTGAAATCTACTTTTGAAGCTAGATCTAGGCCCTAGAGGATAAGATCTGGCCTCAGAAACAGCTCGTGCAGGGGTATTTATTTCAGATCTGGAAAAATTTTGTGGGGTTTTCATCAGGCAAATCTAAAGCAATACGATTTAAATTTTTATTAATATTTTTGGAGATTTTTAAGGGTTTCCTGGGCCATCTATCTGCTACTGCCTGGGGTTTCATTTTCACAGAAAAATTTCGATTTTTTTTTTAAGGTGTATTGTGTAAAACCCTCACACTATTGCCCACAATCCTTGCGGCTTTCCTCACTGATCCCTCACACAGTGCTATTGCTCCCTCATCACTGCCATCGCAGTTTCCTTTCGCTGCCCACCATATCATGCTGCTGCCATTGATCTCCATGCATCCTATCCACAACTCCCGCAAACGTAGCATTTCTTGGTTGTGTCCGTCCTTCTAAGATGCAACCTGCCTTTTCTCCATACGCTACCCTGGACCTGCAACAAACTCCCACGCATCCATATATATGCTTCTACTCCTCACACAGATGCAGTGTTTCCCCTGCCAGCGTGCTCCCCTTCCGTTGCATCCATTGCTCCTTGCTAACTAGTTCTGCATGCATATCCCTCAGCCATACTCCTTCGCCCTCACTCCCGCAGTCTCCAAGCTCCATCGCTTCTCCCCTTCAACCTGCAAAATAAACCCTCGCTACTGTCTATTTCACTTTCTTCACTCCTCTGCCATCGTCGATTCCCTCCTGCAAGCAAACAACACTAGATAAAAAAAACATTTAAAGCGCTTTTGATTTAGTTTCATGTATATGCGTTAAGTCGTTTTCTTCTTTTTGTTTAGGGTTTTGTTAAGATAAGTGTTTCTTTTAGTTTAATTTTGTATATTATTATAGTTAGGATAGTTAGGGTTAGTATATGTGTATATTTCTTTTATTTTCATTAAAGTTTTTAGGACTTTAAAAAATTTTCAATTTAGTTTTTTATTTCGTTGTTTTAACTTTTCATTTAAAAAATAAAAATTTCAAAATTAAATTTTTGTTCTCATTTAGATTTTGTTTTTATTGTTTCTACACTGATAAAAATAAAAATTAAATGATTTAGAAAATCCCTTTAAAAAATCTTTAAAAAATAAAAATAAAATTAAAAAATCTAAAAATTTCTAAAATTCAAAAACATTAAAAATTTATATATATATATATATATATATATATATATATATATATATATATATATATTAAAAATTTAAAATTTAAAAAATCCTTAAAAAATTTAAAATTTTAAAAAATCTAAAAACATTTAAAAATCTTTAAAAAAAAATATAAAAATTCTGAAAATTTTAAGTTTTTTTTATTAAGGATTTAAATTAAGGGGTTTTTCACTTAAACGTTTAAAAATTTTAATGTGGCCTATGGCCCATTAAAATTTTGATTTTTGACACGTTGATTAATTTTAAATTCCTTGGTGTCTCTGATGTTAAACGCTAAATCTTAAATTCTCATGATTTCTTTGTTGTCAAGTGCAACAAATGTTTTAAATTATATTGGCTATAGGAGAAAATTTATTAAATCTAGATCTTGGGCAATTAATGAAAATCATTTAAAATCTAGAATATTTTACGTGATAAAATGTTGGGCACTTATATGGATCATTTTCGCTTTTTGTCACATATTGAAATCATTCTGGATAACTTGTTTTGTTGATGGTTAACTCAAGTATCAAAGGCATTGGTCTAAAATTGTTTCTATCTTGTGGTCGTGTCTTGTTTACTTTGGCATTTAATCTATCAATCTTGTCTAATCATTTAAATTCATCAAGTTGTCCATCATTAAAATCTTGTAGAGTCTTTTTTTCACAGGCTATCCTCATCTATTCACCTAGGGACTACCCCCCTTGACTTGTCTAGGAGTGAGTCTAAACGGAGTGAGTAAGGATTTAAGAGTGACAACCCTTACTCTGAGCATTGTCGCGCTGCCTAGACACTCTGTGCGACAACATTTTCTGGTGCCATTACCGGGGAGCAATTTATTGGTCCTAGGCTTTACGACATTCATCATTCATCTTTCATCTTTCTATCATTCATTTGAGTCGACAACGACAACATTTTTTAGCGTCGTTGCCAAGGATAGAGGTTTTCTGTCCTTGGTCCTCACGACATTCATCTTTTCAATCATCTCATCTTTTCTGTCATTCATTAGCCTGTTAAACGGCCAACATTTCCTAGCATCATTTGATATTTTCATCACCCTATCTTTCGTCATCTTGTTAATCATTTCATCTGCACCTTTAGCACCTGCACTTCTCAGTTTGTTTCTTGTTTGGGTGGCGACTCCATTTCTTTTCATTTATTTTTTCTCAAACAAGAAGCCCTCCCTTATATCTGGTTTTTTGTTGCCTTTTTCGATCCTAGAGTTAGATTCATGTTCAAGCGGTGACTCCACTTCTTTCATTTCTAATCGAAGCTCGCTTCTTGCAGATCTCTTGATTTTCTTGAGCAGAGGTCTCTCTCTATCATACATTTGGTCCCTCTTTATTCATCATGGATTATTCGTTTACCCCGTGTCATTTTATTGATGTTCTCCATGATATTCTATAACCGGGCATTCATAAATTGTCTTTGTTCTCAAGTGGTGATTCAGTCGCTGTTAGAAAGCATCTATGCAAGTTTTCTCATATAATGCTCATATATTGTAGTTCTCCTCAGTATGATCATGAAGATGTCAAAGTGCATCTATTTGTCTTTTCTTTAGAGGGTGATGATTTGAATTGGTTTAATAATTGTCCTGAAGATTCTTTCACTTCCTTACAAAACATCCTTTTAAAGATAGATATGGTTATCAAGATAGCTCGCCTTGTGCCCCTAAAATTATGCAACAGAATGAAAGTGATTTTGTGAAGGATTCAACTATCGATGAAAGATTTCAAGACAATTCTCCATATCAGAATGTGCCATCCACCTATACCATTGCACATCAAATCCATGATAGTGGAAAAGTAGCGAAAAATTCTCAAATCAGTGTCGACAATGAAAGGGAAAATCAGAAGCAAATTATAGAGGAACTAATGTGGCTGGTAAAAAATATGGAGATTAATCAAGAAAAAATTGTAACTGATTACGTCAATGATATGAGAACTTTATACACCCACCTGGAAAAGCGAGATAAAGGGATGGAAAACATGAAAGCTAATCATGATCGGGAAATTAATTCTATGCAAAACAAGTCATTAACTATGGATGAAGAAATGACTATCATGACATTCGATTATAATAATCAGTTGGCTACCATGCAAGCAAATCATAAGAAAGAGATAAACTCTATGCAACATTGCTTGATGACCATAAAGGAAAAGAACGATAAAGTAATAAAAGATATGGAAGCTAGTCAGATATGTCTTCAGAATAAGTTATTGAGCATGGAGGAAGACCATGCCAAGGAAGTCAGTGCTATGAAGCTTGAACACTCTAGCCAGATGGATGCCATTACAATACAGGTACAGAAATTTCAACAGCGGTTAGAGGATGAAAGAAACAAGGAGACATCAATAGATCAGAAGCCTCCTTATTTGCTGCAACAAGCTCCATCTTATTATGAGGAGGTCATTTGTTCCATTGAAAAGTGGTTAATTGAAGGTGACTTGGATAAAATTGAAAACAATAAAGATCAGATGCAAAATGAAGAAAGACATGTCACACATATCTTACATACTTCATCTGAGAGTTTTGAAGCAGAATGTTCCACAAAGAAAAAATGCAAGAGAAAGAGAACGAGAAAGCGATTTGATGCATCAGATAGCCATAAGCAGCTTGATTTTCGGATAGGAAAAAGTCCTACCTTATGCAGAATTGGACATGGCACATCTGAGAAACAGCTGACAAATTTGCCTGAAAGCAGGCAAATGCTCAGTATGCACTATATTGAATGCATCTGATGCCATGGGGCATCTTTGTATTGTATTTCTAACCTTATGCCCTATTATTTCAGTGTTTCATTTTGTAGTTAGATTTGGTTTTTCATGTTGTTAGACTAGTTAATAAATGAAGAGCTTATATCTTCCCTGTGCTTAATGTTATTTGATGATTTTTGGATGGACGCTACTTATGTTATGTTGTGTGTTGCGTGGATGCAGATTCTGGATTCTCACATTCCTCCAGTGCAGCAACGTGTCCCAAAGTAGAGCCAGATGTTGACCACTACATGTCAACTACCCATAGCAGTACACTCCCCTTTTTTTGCAAAAGTGATAGCGCCTAATCGATGTGTTCCTGCCATCCAACTATCATCATCAGCCTGAGGATCATCTTATATTGTAAACCATTTTTGCATGTATAAATTGTAAATAATCTTAGCATATCTGTGTCGTGTATGTAATTTCCTAGGTAAACCTAATTTTTTGGTGACGATCTACATTCTAGAAGGTTTTTTGTCTCACCGACCCATGGTCGGCAAAGTTTTCCTTCAGCCTTACCCCAAAGTCAGAATGGATTTTGTCACTAGAATGTTAAGGGAGTCCTAGTGTGCTAGATCGAGTCTATGTAAAAGTGATTTGGGAATAATCCTAACTATTTGGTTAGGTTATTTTATTACAAATTGCTTGATCTGCTAGATTATATTTGTGTCGCAGAAATGGGTAGTCTATGAGGGTCTTGGTCAAATGGGTTTTCCCCCTTGAGATGTAAAAAATGTAAAAAATCATGATGTAAAATGTCTTGAGGGTTAGAAAAATAATTTATCCCCTCATAGGTCCTAGGTCCTAGGTAAATTTAAATTTTCCAGAGGTAAAATTCGTGGATCCTTTAAAAAATTAAATCTTAACTGGTCCAGCGACTAAGGTTAGTTGATGATTTTGCTAAATTTTATATCTTAGGTCCTTGGGGTTAAGTCAAAGTCAAATTTTTGAGGAAATAAATGCAAAATTTTAATTTTTGAATATATTAAAATGCATTTAATTGAAAATTTTGAAATTTTCTCAATATTTAAAATTTCGACAGATGAGATTAAAAGAAATTTTGATCCTCATCAACGGTCAAGATCACTTTGACAAGGATCACTCGAACTAGCCGTTGGGAAATTTATCTTTAAATAGGGGGTCAGTTGTCAGTTGAGATGATTCGATCTTGGAGTCATGTGCTAAGTGAAAGCTCTCTTGTAATCATTTTTCATGTGCAATAAAGAAAGACTTTGGAGTTAATTTCTGCTGGTGTTACTCTTCATGGAAATGTTGTAAGATATTTTATTTTCATGCATAGATTTTATTTTCAGCCATTGATGATAGCTTTATGAAGAGTGATTTAATCACAGGTATCATGTTTGATCACTAAGGTTTGAATGGTAGTTTAAATTCTGAATATAATGGCAGGTATCTCCATTAGATTTGAATTTTATTATCGTTTTTTCTCTCTACATTAATGGTTGAATTGAGTTGTGCAAGAAATTCTTGATTTTGAGATCATCAGGCATTCGGGGAAGTTTTCAGTTGGACCAGCCAACTCCCGATTAGCATTTTCTGAAGGGCCCAGCTTGATTGAATCCCGGGCTTATCATTAGAAATTCCATTATTGATGCATGAAGGGTTTTCTTTGAAGCACCTCACTTTAAATTTAAAATTTTAAAAAATATGTGTGGCATAATGATAGATCTGACTACCTAGAGCCTTTAGTTTGCAATTACTATAATTATTTAGCTGGTTTTTGGGTTTTTTAATTTCGTCATTGTATATATTGTTTTTGGGTTTTTGTTCTTGTCATCACAGGTTTTCGATCTGAAGGTGAAGTCTAGTTTTGAAGCCAAATCTAGGCCCTGGAGGGCAAGATCTGGCCTCAGAATCAGCTCTTGCAGGGGTATTTAATTCAGATCTGGAAAATTCTTGCGGGGTTTTCATCAGGCAAACCTGAAGCAAAAGGATTCAAAAAATTTTATTAGGGTTTCAGGAGAATTTTGAGGGTTTTTCAGGGCCACCTGCCTGCTGCTGCCTGGGGTTTCATTTTTATAGGAAAATTTTGAATTTTTTTTAAGCAGGCTGAGTAAAACCCTCGTTGCATTTCAAATCCATGCATTTCCATACATCTCCATCTAATGGCCATCCCATACTCCATGCAGCCTTCTCCTTCGTTTCCTTACTGTCTACTCGCATCCCTTCCTTCCTTCCACACTTCCAGCTCATCAAAACCCTCAGATCCGCAGTTGTATCCATTTATCCCTCTGTCTGCAGCTCTCCCATTAAACCATGCATCTCCTAAACCTACACGTTACCCAATCTGTTGCCCACTTGTTGTTGGGAAAAGTGTCTATTCAGAACGCCCCTATCCCACTCTAAGGTGTGATAGTGCCTTAGCAACAAACAAGGAAAACTACTTGAGTATTTCTTCTTTATGAAATGTAAATGAGGAGGAAGGATGTAACTAACCTGTGTCTTTCGCTAGTTTGTTGATCCTCGCTCCTCTCTTCAATAGCTCCCAGCTCCCTGCTCCCTTACCGGCCCAGCTTCACCGAATTCCTGCAAGATCACAAGAGAGAGAAACTACACGAAGATATAAATATACATTCATAAAAAGCTCAAGATCAGATTAAGCTAAACATGCAAATATAACAAAACATCATTGATACACAACATGTAGGAGAAACTCAAATAGTTTATTGATAGAATAAGAAAGTCCAAGAGGAGATACAACCAACTGAGTTCTGATCCAGCATCTACCTCCCAGCAAAGGAATCCCTTCCTCTCCTCCAACAAAGCATAAATCACCCAATGTACTAATCTCAATCTCAAACCAACAGCAATTCTCTGCAAAGTACAAAATTCCAGCCTCTGGATCTCTGGGATGAGGGATCCATATATAGATGTAAGCGGAGAGGATGAGTCAGCTTATGTTTTGACTTGTGGCTTCTCTCTGTCAGTTCTTGCTTCCACTTGGAGACTGAGAGCCTCTTACTCATCACTTGGTCGAATTCAGTGAGGCAAGTGTCATTGGAGAAGATTCTGGAAGCTTCCATGGTCTTTCCACCTCGTTGAATGACTCTGACACTTGTCCTTTCCCGCTCAATGCACCTGGGTAGTGAATTCAAGTGCGTTGCAACGCACCTAGACAATGTACTGGGGTGCTTTGCAACGCAGGCAGCTAGTGGAGCACTTGAATTGATCCTGAATTGCCTGTTTCTGAGTGGTTTTTGGTGGAGAACTTCTGGGAGAAGTTGTCATTGGTTGACCTTGTTCCTTTAGGAGCTGTAACAACATCTTTAGGGACTTTGGATCCCTTGAATTATGGACATTTCATGCTTATAGCTGTAAGGCACCATTTGACTAGGGGTTTAGGGTTTTTGAGCTCAGATTTGACCCCAGTTTCTTGCATGCCAAGATTAAGGGAGCGACTAAAAAAACTTTAGTCACTATCATGTCACCTCCTTGGTGTGACCGAGACCTAAAAGATGAAATATAATCCTTTCAAAGATTTCACTCAGTGACTGCAGGGTTCGATAGTTGACTACAGACAGTGGATGTTCATTACAAACTTCAGAATTAGGTTTTGAGTATATACATTGTTGGGTTCATTTCATGGATGTTGTAGTTGTTTTGATGGTTAGTTGCATAGATGAAGATATGGATCATTGTAGTCTCTTTTGCTGAATCATTTGATGACAATATAAGAAGAATAATTTGCAAGGGTTTTCCCCATAGTGGGTTTTGCCTTGGTCTCCGACCAATCCTGGTGTCTCTATGTGTGAATGATTTTCTTCTATTGTTCCTTTATGTTCCACTGCATTGATGATGATGATATTTTTATTTCTACATAGTTGCATATGCTACTGAATAATGATGTAAATATGAATAATATTATGATGTTATGGGGTGAACTTAATGTGTGAATGAAGAAATGCAATTATTAATGCAAAGAACTATATAGCCATATGAAAAATTAACAAAGATCACATCTTCATGCCAGGACCATAAACCTCACTCTTTGAGTACTAGGGGTAAGAGCCTCTTTGGTATGTTTGGTCCATGTAGATTTTTACTGTAGATTCAAACTTCTTATGTGATATGCTAAAATAAAAGACATGAATCTACTCTACTCATCAGCGGAAACAAAAATTGATCAATGAAATCACGAAGCAGAAAAGGAAGAATTTCAATTGTACAGAACACAATATTTTTATGGGGAAAGCAACTACTCAAAATCCTGACCTACATTAACCAGAATATCTGAGAAGAAAATACAATGCTTTTTCAACCTGAACAATCTATGCACAAGTACAAACTATCTCACTACTTCACAAACCAGCTCAAGCCAACACATAGCCAAATTTGTTGCCTACCAAGCCCCTACTTCCTCGTGCAATCCCTAAGGGTATTAGACAATATTTAATTGGGAAAATCCCTCACCACAACTAGGCCATCCATCATAGGCCTTCTACTGATTGCATGCACCATCAGTACAACTCATAAAATTATACAACTGATAGTACATTGTCCCTAAACTCTAATATCAACCGGGTCTTCATCTGAAATGACATGCATGAGTTATTTTTGAGTGAATTATTAGTTATTTGATTGATCGCTGCATGTGAATTAAATCCAATTTAATTAACATGACCACTCACTAGGTCCTCCAACAGTTAGAACTAGTTTAACTGAATTTACTCAGTTAGACTGAATTAAATAATTATAACTCAATAAGAACTCAACCTAGGCTCGTAAAATTTAGGGATCACTCTGCATGACTATAGATAGACTTCCAACTTGAATTTAATGAGCCAACTAAGTCAACTTAACTTAGTTAACTATTACAAGTTTCTATGAGAATAAAATTACAATTTAATTCAAGGAAAAATTAAATTAGGATTTTCTTGTTGCTATTTTTAACACTCCCTCTCAATAAGAAAGGGATTATTTTCTGCCCTGATCCTGCCTCTCTAAAACTCAAATTTTCATCTTGACAATGCCTTTGTCAAAATATCTACATCCTGCTCCTCTATAGGAATGTACTCCAGCAACATGATTATTCTTTGCACAAAATCTCGAAGATGGTAATACTGGAGTTCAATATGCTTGGACCAATCATGAAAAATTGGATTCTTAGAGAGTTTGATACAACTATGATTGTCACAGTAATCATTGTTGGATCCATTTGCGGACCAAACAAACCAACAAGAATCTTCCTCATCTAAATAGCCTCATAAGCTATTGTTGGGTGTAGTATATGCTTGACTAATGGACAAACATTTAAATTTCAATTCAGGAGTTTGTAAACTTCGAGGCACAACACTAGAAATACCAGAGAATGGCTCTAGCAACCTGCAAAATAAAATCCTAACTTGTGTAGATACTACTCACACCACTAGTTAATACAATGATACCACACAAAAACTGTTGGGTCCCTATAGTACTAGTGATTACCCCATTACTATTGTAGTTATACCCCCTATTTATATTGTTGTGCCCCTATTACCCCCATATTGTTATTTTTGTGGCTTTATATTATTATTGTTAGGTTGGCTGGATTATATTGTGACTCCTTAGACTCCTATATATAGAAAGGAGGTTTTGTCATTTGTATCATCCAAGAATTGTTCATTTATGTAATGTAAGGGAGGTTGCTCCCTCGAAGAGGCTGAATTCTAAGGCGTGGATCTCTCTTTTCTATCTTTTTGTGAGCTGGTTTCATAACATTTGGTATCAGAGCTTTGGATTCTAGGGTTTCGCTGCTCCAAACAGGTCATCGTGGCATTTTCGCTATAACTTTTTTTTCTGTGACGTTTCAGAAGTCGCAAAAAAAACCCATTTGAGAAGAAATCACGCTGAACCTTGGGTCCGAATTTCAGAGCTTTTTGCACGATATTTGCGGAGATATGATCTGAGGAAGTTGGTATTTTTGCAGACTCCTGAATTACATTCAAAACAGGTGACCTGGGGAAAATCATCATAACTTTCTCTCTGGGGATCGGATTGAAATTTCGTAAGAAGGTACAGAAAGAGGACGGACTGTAGTTTCTTGTATGTGTGTTTCAGATTCAAAGGTTGAAACAGGGACTCGTGGCACGTCGTACAAGTTCGCTCTACTGAACCAGTCTAAAAGCAAGTCACTGTGGGAGATTTCACATAACTCTTCCTTGGAGAATCCAATTTGGCTCAGACTTGTGGCATTGGAAAGAGGACGCAGAAGGCTACTACATGTAGCAATTTCAGAATTGGATGATTTGAAATTACAGAGATACATCAGATTCAATATCAGGCTTCTATAAAGTGAAAAAAGGTGTGTATTTTTTTTTTTTAATTTTTGTGTAAGCTTGGTTTAATGGAATTCAAAGGGCATAGTAAAGCATTATTATCGGTAACTGATGCCCTGAGGAAAGAAAATGCAAACACCTAGTAAGGAACCTGAAAGCTCTAGCATGACTCATGAAGAAGAGGAAGAAATGCTACATGATATATCAAAATTACAAGAACAAGTGCAACAAATGTCACGCTCACAAAAGCTAACAGAAGCTAAGGTAAATGGCGTGGAATCTAAGATAAAGGGCATGGAAGCTAAGATGGAGGATTCGATGGCAAATTTGAAGATAGATTTGAAGACAGACATGGAAGAATTGAAGAAGTTGCTACAAGAAAGGGTCACTAATGGTGAAAAGGTAGTAAAGGAAACTCATGATGAGAACAAAAGAAATGTTAATCATGATTCCATAGACTCTAATGTTGGATCGAAGACTCACCATGTTCCAAAAATCGATATGAGGAAGTTTGATGGCAAGGATCCCGCCACATGGATATTACAGATGGAGCAATTCTTCGATCTCAATAATGTGCAAAACACACAAAAGGTACGTATGGCAACTTTATATTTGGAACCAAATCAGTTTGTATGGTATCAATGGCTTTGTTCTCGTAAACAATTTATCACTTGGGCAATTTTTACGGAAGAATTGATAGCACATTATGAGGATACAAAAAGCAACACTTTTTTTAGCCAATTGATAAGTCTCAAACAAAAGGGTTCAATAATGGAGCACATTGAGGAGTTCCAAAAATTGAACATAAGGGTAAAAGATATTCCAGAGGAGCATAGGATTGATGTGTTCATAGGGTCTTTAAAGGATAATATCCAACATGATGTGCGCCTTTGGGAACCTGATTCATTAGAGAAGGCATTCAGGTTAGCAAGAAAAATGGAAAGCAAAATTATGGCAACTAGGAAGCATACCATTCACAACTATAAAGATGGAAGTGTTGTTGCCCATAGTCTTCCACAACCTACAAGGTTGACACCACAACAATTGGAAGAAAAAAGAGCAAAAGGGCTTTGTTACAATTGTGATAGCAAATACACAAAAGGTCATAAGTGTGCTGAGAAGAAATTATTCTACATAGATTGTGAAGAGGAAGAAGAAAAGGAGCAAGAAAGGTCAAAAGAAGAGGATATATTCCAGGAACAAAGCCTAGATGAAGAACAAATAAATCCGACCATATCTTGTAATGCATTGGCGGGAATTACCACTCCACAATTTTATTCATTGTAGGGTAGCAAAAGAATTGAATTGCTTCCTATATCCAGCACCAGAGTGTCAAGTGATGATTGCAAATGGAGGAACAATAAATTGTTCTGGAAAGTGCCATAATATCAAGCTATCCATGGGAGAATATGTATTGACTAGCCCAATGCTTTCCATTCCAATGGGAGGTGCTGATGTTGTACTAGGAGTCCAATGGCTACAATCCTTGGGTACAATAGCTTTTAATTTTCAAGAACTTTTCATGAAATTTTCTGTGGAAGGAAAGGAAGTTGAATTAAGGGGTATTGCAGGGAAACCAGGAAAGATAATCAGCTCTAATGGCATGACAAAGCTTCTAAAAAAGGAGCAAAGAGGTGTAATTGCACAATTATGTTCGCTAGATGTTTCCACATTGGAATCATCTATTTCTCCAGATCTCCAAAAAGTCTTGGACAATCATTCCAAGGTATTTGAGACTCCCAAAGGTCTCCCACCTATGCGTGATCATGATCATGCTATTCATCTGATTCCAGGAAGTGTTCCTCCAAACATCAGGCCGTACAGATATCCCTATGTCCAAAAAAGTGAAATTGAACGTATGGTTGCAGAAATGCTAGAGGCTGGTATAATTCAACCGAGTCAAAGTTCTTTCTCAGCTCCAGTAGTATTGGTGCACAAGAAGGATGGATCATGGCGCATGTGTCCAGATTATAGGGAGCTCAACAAGCTCACTATTAAAGATAAGTTCCCCATTCCTGTTATTGATGAATTACTGGATGAATTGCATGGATCAATTTACTTCACCAAGTTGGATCTTCGTTCGGGATATCATCAAATCAGAATGAAGATTGAAGACATTCCGAAAACGGCATTTAGAACTCATGAGGGTCATTATGAATTTTTGGTCATGCCTTTTGGCCTTACCAATGCACCTTCAACATTTCAAGGTTTGATGAATTCAATTTTCAAACCATTCCTTAGAAAATTTGTGTTAGTATTTTTTGATGATATACTAATCTACAGCAAGTCTTGGAAGGATCATGTTGAACATGTTGACAGGGTGCTACAACTATTGGAGGAGAAACAATTATATGCAAAAAGATCCAAATGTTTCTTTGGAGTCCAGGAGGTGGAATATTTGGGTCATATTGTATCTCATGAAGGAGTTAAGGTAGACCCTAGCAAAATTAAAGCCATTAAGGAATGGAAAATCCCCACATCCATAAAGCATCTGCGAGGATTTCTTGGGTTGACAGGGTATTATCGCAAGTTTGTTAAGAATTATGGGAGAATAGCAGCACCTCTAACAACATTATTGAAGAAAGATTCATTTTCATGGACTTCGGAAGCAACAAAGGCCTTTGAACATCTTAAAGAGGCAATGTGCCAAGCACCGGTCTTAGCTACACCGGACTTCACAAAAACCTTTATTGTGGAATGTGATGCTTCAGGAAATGGAATTGGTGCTGTTCTAATGCAAGATGAAAGACCCATTGCTTTTGAAAGTCGTCCAATCAAGGGAAAGTTTTTAAGCAAAGCTATTTATGAGAAGGAAATGTTGGCAATACTCCATGCACTTAAGAAATGGCGACCCTACCTAATGGGAAGACACTTCAAGGTAAAAACGGATCATGATAGCCTTAAATACTTTTTAGAACAAAGATTATCCTCTGAAGAGCAACAAAAGTGGGTCACAAAGATGTTGGGTTATGACTTTGAAATCATCTACAAAAAAGGGAAGCAAAATGTGGTGGCAGATGCACTCTCAAGAAAGGATGAGGATGTGGAAGCATTGTTGTGTGCCATTTCTATTATCCAACCAGATTGGATAAACGAAGCAAGGGAGGAATGGAAGAATGACGAAGAAGTGTGGGCACTTATTCGAAAGCTACAACAAGATTCCAGTACTTCTGATACATTTAGCTGGAAAAATGATTCGTTATGGTACAAAGATCGCTTATACCTCTGTAAGAATTCCCAGCTAAAACAAAAGATTCTTATGGAATTGCACACTTCTCCCTTAGGAGGGCACTCAGGATTTTTAAAAACTTACCACAGGGTTAAGAAGGAATTTTTTTGGGATGGCCTTAAATCAGATATTCAAAAGTTTGTGGCGGAATGTTTGGTTTGCCAACAAAATAAAGTTGAAACAATTAAGACACCAGGTCTATTACAACCTTTATCCATTCCAAGCCAACGTTGGGAGGAGGTTTCAATGGATTTTATCACAGGTTTACCCAAGTCTGAGGGAAAGAGTGTCATCATGGTGGTAGTTGACAGACTTACCAAGTATGCACACTTTTGTGCATTATCACATCCATTTAAAGCCAGTACAGTTTCTACTGCATTTATGGAAACAGTTCAAAAGCTACATGGAAACCCAAAGATTATTGTAAGTGACAGAGATCCCATTTTCACTGGAAATTTTTGGACAGAATTATTTTCTTGTCTTGGTACTCAGTTAGCTCATAGCTCATCTTATCATCCTCAATCTGATGGGCAAACTGAGATAGTAAACAAATGTTTGGAAGGATATCTTCGTTGCTTTGTATCTGATAAACAGACACAATGGGTCAAATGGTTGCCTCTGGCTGAATGGTGGTATAACACTTCCTTCCATACAGCAACAAAAATGACCCCATTTATGGCACTTTATGGGTATCAACCACCATCCATCACATCATATTTAAGAGAAAATTCTAAGGTTCAGGCAGTGGAACATCACATCGAACATCAACAACAAGTCCTCCAACTCTTAAAGGATAACCTCGTGTTGGCACAAAATAGAATGAAACAACAGGCAGATCAACATCGCAGTGAAAGAAGTTTTGATGTAGGTGATTGGGTATTCCTACGGCTACAACCATATAAGCAAATGTCCCTAAAGCAAGCTAAGAAGGATAATAAATTATCACCAAAGTATTATGGTCCGTACAAGGTGTTGCAAAAGATTGGTACTATGGCATACAAATTGGAGCTTCCTGCAGCTTCTCGATTGCACCCAGTTTTCCATGTTTCATGTTTAAAGAAGGTTATAGGTGACAAGCTCCCAATTCAAACAATATTGCCAGAACTTGACGAGGAAGGAAAAATTATATTGGAACCGGAAGCAGTCACAGAAACAAGAACTCGACAGCTACGAAATCGATCAATTTCAGAGTATCTTATCAAGTGGAAGAACTTATCCGCTGAAGATTCCACATGGGAGGATGAGAATTTTATGCAGAAGTATCCAGAACTACTCAAGCGTTGAGGACAACACTTTTTTGAAGGAGAGGGGCATGTTGGGTCCCTATAATACTAGTGATTACCCCATTACTATTGTAGTTATACCCCCTATTTATATTGTTGTGCCCCTATTACCCCCATATTGTTATTTCTGTGCCCCATAGAATCCCTCTATTGTTATTTTTGTGGCTTTATATTATTATTGTTAGGTCGGCTGGATTATATTGTGACTCCTTAGACTCCTATATATAGAAAGGAGGTTTTGTCATTTGTATCATCCAAGAATTGTTCATTTATGTAATGTAAAGGAGGTTGCCCCCTCGAAGAGGCTGAATTCTAAGGCGTGGATCTCTCTTTTCTATCTTTTTGTGAGCTGGTTTCATAACAAAAACTCTGGAAACTGGACTTTCACTTAGGAAATAACAGTCAAGGACTTTACTGTAAAAATACTTCTTAAAAGAAATAAATAAAATCAAAATTCATGCCACTCAATAAATCAATTGCAAAACTCAAAAGATTTGAAAAATAGATCTATTCCTGTACTGTGATTCCTATACTAGGAAAATAGAGTGAGTTCGTTTATGTTATGACAATTATGTTCCTGTATCGAAATGACCCTGTTCCTGTACTGGAACAATTTTGTCCCTGCACTAGGAAAACATAGAAAATTAATTTTTGTATTATAATAACTCTGCCTCTGTAGTAGGTTGACTTTGTTCCTGTACTGGAATGTTCTGTTCCTGTACTGGAACACTCTATTCATGTACTAAAACACTTTATTCATTTACTAAAACGTTATGTTCCTGTACTGGGACGTTCTGTTCCTGCACTATAACATACTTTCTTTCAGCCACCCTTCACTCATATATTAATGTGTTATGGCTAGTAAACTGGAAATAAGCAAAACAGAGAGGAAAACTTCAGCTTTAACTTTAATGAAAAATACTCCCAATACAAAAATCAAGCATTCAATATAAATAACTGCAAAGATTGAAGGGAATTCTCATGATAGAAAAAAGGAAAAACTCTTGTGCTATAAATGAAATTATACTATCCAAAAGATAAAACTCAACCCTTTTCAGATCTCTGTCACAGTAATAAATATACTCTGCTTGAAAGATAAATTTTATAAAATCTTTAGGCCTAGAAAAATGCCATAAAAGATCCATGTACTAGTGATATTTAGCTTGCATTTATGTGAGGAATTTGTTACAGTCTTGACTTTATGCATAGAGTTATCATTACGCAACCAAAAATTATATTCATATAAGGGAAAACTATGATGTAAGGAAATGAATCAAAATTAAATCATCAAACTCACAACCCTATCCAATCTTTCGGAAATAACTCAAAAAATGATTTTAGAAAAGGAAAGAGCGTTGTGATGCTTTCAAGAAGAAATAAAATACTAAAACTAGAAATAGAAATCAACCCAACGGACACGAGGATTCCTCAAATTTGAGATCACGCATAAAAACATTCACAAGGGTTTTGCCAAACCTGCAAGCTCAAGCATGTAAAAACCACTTTGTTCACACCAGCATAACTAGATCTAAACACACTATGAAATATAGGGAGAATGAGCTAGTTTGGCTGGGCCCTAGCCAACCAACTCGTTTCCCTTTAAGGAAATCTCTTTACTTATGTGAGTGAAATTAGCAATACAAAAAATAGACATAAGAGACTCATGAACCTAACCTTCAATTAAAATCTAAGTCTTTTACAACATCTGTAGTAGTCCAGCCTCCAAGTGATCAGAACGAAGGGGGTAGAATCCATAACACTCAGCTCAACAACATGAAGGTACAATGAAATGGCTTGCTAGCTAGGCTTGGAGCCATTGCTCTATTTTTTATAATATTTTTACATTACAAGTTTTACTTTAGACAAGCTGATCCTTTGCAAACAATATGGAGATTGAATCCAAACAATATTCCATGGATGGGAGATCTATTTCAGCCATGATCCAATTGAAGAAACACAAATCTGATACGAATTCTGCAAATTTGGGCATATTTTGGAATTCTGGAAAAAACAATGTTTTTTTATAAAACTGCCTCAAAGAACCTCATGTAACTCTTAGACCATTGCAAATATGAGAAAGTTGTTTGGAGGCAACCAAATGTTTCATGTTTTAACAAAAACGTTTCTTGCGTTTTTTTTATTCATTTTCATTGCCTCAAAAATCATGCACGAAGTTGATAGTTTGGCTATTTTTGCAAATCTGGGTAAGATCCTAAATTTCTAGAAAAACGATATATATTTTTTTTAAAAATGCCTCAAAGACCCGCGTGTAAATTTTAGATCAATATGAATATTTTTAAACGGTTTGGGTTATAGATAATTTTTTATACTGATAAAAAACCCATTTTCTCGTATTTTCGAGATTCACCTCCAGCTGCACGTAAATCGAGGTCAAACTTGGCAGTTTGAAAATTGTGCGAATTTTGAGTAGATTTGTTGATTTTCTTCTAGAGACCCACAGGTGCGACCTAGGTGCAATCCAACTCATGGGAAGGTGTTAGAACATCATTTTGGAAAATAACCATCTTTGGTTTTTCCCGAAAGCGTGGTGAGATGTCGAAGCTCCAAATTGGTTGTTGTCTAGTGTAGGAATGTTGCTCTTTAGTGCAAGAACAAGTCAATGAAAGATAAGTGCACCTCTGATTGTCAAAAGGGATCCAAGATCATTCCAAATGCGTGTTTGTACTACTAGCTAGCATTTTCCTTCGTGGCAAGCTTGAATGATGAAGTGGTCCACATATACTTGGTGTAGAATCGCCATGCGATGCAAGAACAAGATAATCTACATTAACAATATTTTAATGAGCATTAATACTAGAAATGCATATAACGAAGGTATTATTATATAAAATACAACCCAAGCATGAATCTTCGCTATTGCATTAAAATAATGTAGAAAGAGTTCATAAACTGGTAAAACAAGGGAATAAGTAGGGCATCATATAAATAAAAAGGTGCATTAAGTACAACAATTTTGGGGCCTAACAACTGCTTGACTAGAAGCCATGTAATCTACCTCTATTGAACTTAGTGCAACTGACCTCTGCTTCCTGCTATACCAAGAAATTGTTGTTGACCGAATACTGAAGATTCCCCCTGATGTGCTCTTCTTATCAGATGGAATCCTTGCCCAATGTGCATTTGTGAAGCCTTGAATCTTCACTCACATTGTCCATCTGTACCAAAGACCAAACTGAGTGGTGCCTCTGAGGTATCTCAACACATGTTTGGCTGCCTTCCAATACAATTTGGTTGGTTGAACCATAGCTTGACTAAGTTTGTTAACTGCATACCACATGTTTGATTGTGTTCGCCAAAAGCATAAGTGAACCCATAAGTTGTCTATAAATAGCAGCCTCCACTACTTCACCTAAAGTATCATCCTCCTTCCTGTAGTTACCAGCTAGAGGAGTCTCCATGGGTTTACTGCTCTCCATGTGGAACTTCTTCATTATCTCATTGGCATACTTTTCCTGAGAGACAAACAATTACTCATCTCCTAGCCATACTTCCATACCAAGAAAGTAATGCATGAGCTCCAAGTCCTTCATCTCAAACTCTCTTGCAAGATCCTCTTTGCAAGACTTGATCAACTGCTCATCACATGTCAAAATCAAATCATCGACATATAAAACAATAATCAACAATTTACCTTCAAACACAATATGGTAAAGGTTCACATTTGCTTCAATTTTGGTAAAGCCCAACCCAGTGAAATAGCTATTAATCCTGGAGTACCAAGTACGAGGTGCTTTTTTTAGTCCATACAATGCTTGCTTGAGTCTGCACACATGCGACTCTTTATTGAAGGTCTCAAATCCTTCAGGCTACTCAATATACACCTCTACCTCAATCATGGCATTGAGAAATGTTGTATTAACATCCATCTGATGTATCTTCCATCCCATTTGCACTGACAGTGCTAGAATAGATCTAATTGATGAGTACCTTGCTACAGAAATATATTGAAAAGTTTGAAATTTCCTCAATATTTAAAATTTTGACGGATGAGATTAAAAGAAATTTTGATCCTCATCAACGGTCGAGATCGCTTTGACAAGGATCACTCGAACTAGCCATTGGGAAATTTATCTTTAAATAGTGGGTTAGTTGTCAGTTAAGATGATTCAATCTTGGAGTCGTGTGCTAAGTGAGAGCTCTCTTGTAATCATTTTTCATGTGCAATAAAGAAAGACTTTGGGGTTAATTTCTATTGGTGTTACTCTTTGTGGAAATGTTGTAAGATGTTTTATTTTCATGCATAGATTTCGTTTTCAACCATTGATGATAGCTTTATGAAGAGTGATTTAAGCACAGGTATCTTGTTTGATCACTGGGGTTTGAATGGTAGTTTAAATTCTGAATATAATGGTAGGTATCTCCATTAGATCTGAATTTTATTTTCGTTTTTCTCTCTACGTTAATGGTTGAATCGAGTTGTGTAGGAAATTCTTGATTTTGAGATCATCGGGTGTTCAGAGAAGTTTTCAGTTGGACCAGCCAACTCTCGATCAACATTTTCTAAAGGACCCAGCTTGATTGAATCCCAGGCTTATCATTATAGATTCCATTGTTGATGCATGAAGGGCTTTCTCTGAAGCACCTCACTTTAAATTTAAAATTTTAAAAAATATTTGTGGCATAATGATAGATCTACTTACTTAGAGCCTTTAGTTTACAATTATTGTAATTATTTAGCTGGTTTTTAGGTTTTTTAATTTCTTCATTATATATATTGTTTCTGGGTTTTTGTTCTTGTCATCACAGGTTGCAGATTTAAAGGTGAAATCTACTTTTGAAGCTAGATCTAGGCCCTAGAGGATAAGATCTGGCCTCAGAAACAGCTCATGCAGGGGTATTTATTTCAGATCTGGAAAAATTTTGTGGGGTTTTCATCAGGCAAATCTAAAGCAATACGATTTAAATTTTTATTAATATTGTTGGAGATTTTTAAGGGTTTCCTGGGCCATCTATCTGCTACTGCCTGGGGTTTCATTTTCACAGAAAAATTTCGATTTTTTTTTTAAGGTGTATTGTGTAAAACCCTCACACTATTGCCCACAATCCTTGCGGCTTTCCTCACTGATCCCTCACACAGTGCTATTGCTCCCTCATCACTGCCATCGCAGTTTCCTTTCGCTGCCCACCATATCATGCTGCTGCCATTGATCTCCATGCATCCTATCCACAACTCCCGCAAACGTAGCATTTCTTGGTTGTGTCCGTCCTTCTAAGATGCAACCTGCCTTTTCTCCATACGCTACCCTGGACCTGCAACAAACTCCCACGCATCCATATATATGCTTCTACTCCTCACACAGATGCAGTGTTTCCCCTGCCAGCGTGCTCCCCTTCCGTTGCATCCATTGCTCCTTGCTAACTAGTTCTGCATGCAAATCCCTCAGCCATACTCCTTCGCCCTCACTCCCGCAGTCTCCAAGCTCCATCGCTTCTCCCCTTCAACCTGCAAAATAAACCCTCGCTACTGTCTATTTCACTTTCTTCACTCCTTTGCCATCGTCGATTCCCTCCTGCAAGCAAACAACACTAGATAAAAAAAACATTTAAAGCGCTTTTGATTTAGTTTCATGTATATGCGTTAAGTCGTTTTCTTCTTTTTGTTTAGGGTTTTGTTAAGATAGGTGTTTCTTTTAGTTTAATTTTGTATATTATTATAGTTAGGATAGTTAGGGTTAGTATATGTGTATATTTCTTTTATTTTCATTAAAGTTTTTAGGACTTTAAAAAATTTTCAATTTAGTTTTTTATTTCGTTGTTTTAACTTTTCATTTAAAAAATAAAAATTTCAAAATTAAATTTTTGTTTTCATTTAGATTTTGTTTTTATTGTTTCTACACTGATAGAAATAAAAATTAAATGATTTAGAAAATCCCTTTAAAAAATCTTTAAAAAATAAAAATAAAATTAAAAAATCTAAAAATTTCTAAAATTCAAAAACATTAAAAATTTATATATATTTATATATATATATATATATATATATATATATATATATATATATATATATATATATTAAAAATTTAAAATTTAAAAAATCCTTAAAAAATTTAAAATTTTAAAAAATCTAAAAACATTTAAAAATCTTTAAAAAAAAATATAAAAATTCTGAAAATTTTAAGTTTTTTTTATTAAGGATTTAAATTAAGGGGTTTTTCACTTAAACGTTTAAAAATTTTAATGTGGCCTATGGCCCATTAAAATTTTGATTTTTGACACGTTGATTAATTTTAAATTCCTTGGTGTCTCTGATGTTAAACGCTAAATCTTAAATTCTCATGATTTCTTTGTTGTCAAGTGCAACAAATGTTTTAAATTATATTGGCTATAGGAGAAAATTTATTAAATCTAGATCTTGGGCAATTAATGAAAATCATTTCAAATCTAGAATATTTTACGTGATAAAATGTTGGGCACTTATATGGATCATTTTTGCTTTTTGTCACATATTGAAATCATTCTGGATAACTTGTTTTGTTGATGGTTAACTCAAGTATCAAAGGCATTGGTCTAAAATTGTTTCTATCTTGTGGTCGTGTCTTGTTTACTTTGGCATTTAATCTATCAATCTTGTCTAATCATTTAAATTCATCAAGTTGTCCATCATTAAAATCTTGTAGAGTCTTTTTTTCACAGGCTATCCTCATCTATTCACCTAGGGACTACCCCCCTTGACTTGTCTAGGAGCGAGTCTAAACGGAGTGAGTAAGGATTTAAGAGTGACAACCCTTACTCTGAGCATTGTCGCGCTGCCTAGACACTCTGTGCGACAACATTTTCTGGTGCCATTACCGGGGAGCAATTTATTGGTCCTAGGCTTTACGACATTCATCATTCATCTTTCATCTTTCTATCATTCATTTGAGTCGACAACGACAACATTTTTTAGCGTCGTTGCCAAGGATAGAGGTTTTCTGTCCTTGGTCCTCACGACATTCATCTTTTCAATCATCTCATCTTTTCTGTCATTCATTAGCCTGTTAAACGGCCAACATTTCCTAGCATCATTTGATATTTTCATCACCCTATCTTTCGTCATCTTGTTAATCATTTCATCTGCACCTTTAGCACCTGCACTTCTCAGTTTGTTTCTTGTTTGGGTGGCGACTCCATTTCTTTTCATTTATTTTTTCTCAAACAAGAAGCCCTCCCTTATATCTGGTTTTTTGTTGCCTTTTTCGATCCTAGAGTTAGATTCATGTTCAAGTGGTGACTCCACTTCTTTCATTTCTAATCGAAGCTCGCTTCTTGCAGATCTCTTGATTTTCTTGAGTAGAGGTCTCTCTCTATCATACATTTGGTCCCTCATTATTCATCATGGATTATTCGTTTACCCCGTGTCATTTTATTGATGTTCTCCATGATATTCTATAACCGGGCATTCATAAATTGTCTTTGTTCTCGAGTGGTGATTCAGTCGCTGTTAGAAAGCATCTATGCAAGTTTTCTCATATAATGCTCATATATTGTAGTTCTCCTCAGTATGATCATGAAGATGTCAAAGTGCATCTATTTGTCTTTTCTTTAGAGGGTGATGATTTGAATTGGTTTAATAATTGTCCTGAAGATTCTTTCACTTCCTTACAAAACATCCTTTTAAAGATAGATATGGTTATCAAGATAGCTCGCCTTGTGCCCCTAAAATTATGCAACAGAATGAAAGTGATTTTGTGAAGGATTCAACTATCGATGAAAGATTTCAAGACAATTCTCCATATCAGAATGTGCCATCCACCTATACCATTGCACATCAAATCCATGATAGTGGAAAAGTAGCGAAAAATTCTCAAATCAGTGTCGACAATGAAAGGGAAAATCAGAAGTAAATTATAGACGAACTAACGTGGCTGGTAAAAAATATGGAGATTAATCAAGAAAAAATTGTAACTGATTACGTCAATGATATGAGAACTTTATACACCCACCTGGAAAAGCGAGATAAAGGGATGGAAAACATGAAAGCTAATCATGATCGGGAAATTAATTCTATGCAAAACAAGTTATTAACTATGGATGAAGAAATGACTATCATGACATTTGATTATAATAATCAGTTGGCTACCATGCAAGCAAATCATAAGAAAGAGATAAACTCTATGCAACATTGCTTGATGACCATAAAGGAAAAGAACGATAAAGTAATAAAAGATATGGATGCTAGTCAGATATGTCTTCAAAATAGGTTATTGAGCATGGAGGAAGACCATGCCAAGGAAGTTAGTGCTATGAAGCTTGAACACTCTAGCCAGATGGATGCCATTACAATATAGGTACAGAAATTTCAACAGTGGTTAGAGGATGAAAGAAACAAGGAGACATCAATAGATCAGAAGCCTCCTTATTTGCTGCAACAAGCTCCATCTTATTATGAGGAGGTCATTTGTTCCATTGAAAAGTGGTTAATTGAAGGTGACCCGGATAAAATTGAAAACAATAAAGATCAGATGCAAAATGAAGAAAGGCATGTCACACATATCTTACATACTTCATTTGAAAGTTTTGAAGCAGAATGTTCCATAAAGAAAAAATGCAAGAGAAAGAGAACGAGAAAGCGATTTGATGCATCAGATAGCCATAAGCAGCTTGATTTTCGGATAGGAAAAAGTCCTACCTTACGCAGAATTGGACATGGCACATCTGAGAAACAGTTGACAAATTTTCCTGAAAGCAGGCAAATGCTCAGTATGCACTATATTGAATGCATATGATGCCATGGGGCATCTTTGTATTGTATTTCTAACCTTATGCCCTATTATTTCAGTGTTTCATTTTGTAGTTAGATTTGGTTTTTCATGTTGTTAGACTAGTTAATAAATGAAGAGCTTATATCTTCCCTGTGCTTAATGTTATTTGATGATTTTTGGATGGACGCTACTTATGTTATGTTGTGTGTTGCGTGGATGCAGATTCTGGATTCTCACATTCCTCCAGTGCAGCAACGTGTCCCCAAGTAGAGCCAGATGTTGACCACTACATGTCAACTACCCATAGCAGTACACTCCCCTTTTTTTGCAAAAGTGATAGCGCCTAATCGATGTGTTCCTGCCATCCAACTATCATCATCAGCCTGAGGATCATCTTATATTGTAAACCATTTCTGCATGTATAAATTGTAAATAATCTTAGCATATCTGTGTCGTGTATGTAATTTCCCAGGTAAACCTAATTTTTTGGTGACGATCTACATTCTAGAAGGTTTTTTGTCTCACCGACCCATGGTCGGCAAAGTTTTCATTCAGCCTTACCCCAAAGTCGGAATGGATTTTGTCACTAGAATGTTAGGGGAGTCCTAGTGTGCTAGATTGAGTCTATGTAAAAGTGATTTGGGAATAATCCTAACTATTTGGTTAGGTTATTTTATTACAAATTGCTTGATCTGCTAGATTATATTTGTGTCGCAGAAATGGGTAGTCTGTGAGGGTCTTGGTCAAATGGGTTTTCCCCCTTGAGATGTAAAAAATGTAAAAAATCATGATGTAAAATGTCTTGAGGGTTAGAAAAATAATTTATCCCCTCATAGGTCCTAGGTCCTAGGTAAATTTAAATTTTCCAGAGGTAAAATTCGTGGATCCTTTAAAAAATTAAATCTTAACTGGTCCAGGGACTAAGGTTAGTTGATTATTTTGCTAAATTTTATATCTTAGGTCCTTGGGGTTAAGTCAAAGTCAAAGTTTTGAGGAAATAAATGCAAAATTTTAATTTTTGAATATATTAAAATGCATTTAATTGAAAATTTTGAAATTTCCTCAATATTTAAAATTTCGACAGATGAGATTAAAAGAAATTTTGATCCTCATCAACGGTCAAGATCACTTTGACAAGGATCACTCGAACTAGCCGTTGGGAAATTTATCTTTAAATAGGGGGTCAGTTGTCAGTTGAGATGATTCGATCTTGGAGTCATGTGCTAAGTGAAAGCTCTCTTGTAATTGTTTTTCATGTGCAATAAAGAAAGACTTTGGAGTTAATTTCTGCTGGTGTTACTCTTCATGGAAATGTTGTAAGATATTTTATTTTCATGCATAGATTTTATTTTCAGCCATTGATGATAGCTTTATGAAGAGTGATTTAAGCACAGGTATCTTGTTTGATCACTAGGGTTTGAATGGTAGTTTAAATTCTGAATATAATGGCAGGTATCTCCATTAGATCTGAATTTTATTATCGTTTTCTCTCTCTACATTAATGGTTGAATTGAGTTGTGCAAGAAATTCTTGATTTTGAGATCATCAGGCATTCGGGGAAGTTTTCAGTTGGACCAGCCAACTCCCGATTAGCATTTTCTGAAGGGCCCAGCTTGATTGAATCCCGGGCTTATCATTAGAAATTCCATTATTGATGCATGAAGGGTTTTCTTTGAAGCACCTCACTTTAAATTTAAAATTTTAAAAAATATGTGTGGCATAATGATAGATCTGACTACTTAGAGCCTTTAGTTTGCAATTACTATAATTATTTAGCTGGTTTTTGGGTTTTTTAATTTCGTCATTGTATATATTGTTTTTGGGTTTTTGTTCTTGTCATCACAGGTTTTCGATCTGAAGGTGAAGTCTAGTTTTGAAGCCAAATCTAGGCCCTGGAGGGCAAGATTTGGCCTCAGAATCAGCTCTTGCAGGGGTATTTAATTCAGATCTGGAAAATTTTTGTGGGGTTTTCATCAGGCAAATATGAAGCAAAAGGATTCAAAAAATTTTATTAGGGTTTCAGGAGAATTTTGAGGGTTTTTCAGGGCCACCTGCCTGCTGCTGCCTGGGGTTTCATTTTTATAGGAAAATTTTGAATTTTTTTTAAGCAGGCTGAGTAAAACGCTCATTGCATTTCAAATCCACGCATTTCCATACATCTCCATCTAATGGCCATCCCATACTCCATGCAGCCTTCTCCTTCGTTTCCTTACTGTCTACTCGCATCCCTTCCTTCCTTCCACACTTCCAGCTCATCAAAACCCTCAGATCCGCAGTTGTATCCATTTATCCCTCTGTCTGCAGCTCTCCCATTAAACCATGCATCTCCTAAACCTGCACGTTACCCAATCTGTTGCCCACTTGTTGTTGGGAAAAGTATCTATTCAGAACGCCCCTATCCCACTCTAAGGTGTGATAGTGCCTTAGCAACAAACAAGGAAAACTACTTGAGTATTTCTTCTTTATGAAATGTAAATGAGGAGGAAGGATGTAACTAACCTGTGTCTTTCGCTAGTTTGTTGATCCAATCGCTCCTCTCTTCAATAGCTCCCAGCTCCCTGCTCCCTTACCGGCCCAGCTTCACCGAATTCCTGCAAGATCACAAGAGAGAGAAACTACACGAAGATATAGATATACATTCATAAAAAGCTCAAGATCAGATTAAGCTAAACATGCAAATATAACAAAACATCATTGATACACAGCATGTAGGAGAAACTCAAATAGTTTATTGATAGAATAAGAAAGTCCAAGAGAAGATACAACCAAGTGAGTTCTGATCCAGCATCTACCTCCCAGCAAAGGAATCCCTTCCTCTCCTCCAACAAAGCATAAATCACCCAATGTACTAATCTCAATCTCAAACCAACAACAATTCTCTGCAAAGTACAAAATTCCAGCCTCTGGATCTCTGGGATGAGGGATCCATATATAGATGTAAGCGGAGAGGATGAGTCAACTTATGTTTTGACTTGTGGCTTCTCTCTGTCAGTTCTTGCTTCCACTTGGAGACTGAGAGCCTCTTACTCATCACTTGGTCGAATTCAGTGAGGCAAGTGTCATTGGAGAAGATTCTGGAAGCTTCCATGGTCTTTCCACCTCGTTGAATGACTCTGACACTTGTCCTTTCCAGCTCAATGCACCTGGGTAGTGCATTCAAGTGCGTTGCAACGCACCTAGACAATGTACTGGGGTGCTTTGCAACGCAGGCAGCTAGTGGAGCACTTGAATTGATCCTGAATTGCCTGTTTCTGAGTGGTTTTTGGTGGAGAACTTCTGGGAGAAGTTGTCATTGGTTGACCTTGTTCCTTTAGGAGCTGTAACAAAATCTTTAGGGACTTTGGATCCCTTGAATTATGGACATTTCATGCTTATAGCTGTAAGGCACCATTTGACTAGGGGTTTAGGGTTTTTGAGCTCAGATTTGACCCCAGTTTCTTGCATGCCAAGATTAAGGGAGCGACTAAAAAAACTTTAGTCACTATCATGTCACCTCCTTGGTGTGACCGAGACCTAAAAGATGAAATATAATCCTTTCAAAGATTTCACTCAGTGACTGCAGGGTTCGATAGTTGACTACAGACATTGGATGTTCATTACAAACTTCAGAATTAGGTTTTGAGTATATACATTGTTGGGTTCATTTGATGGATGTTGTAGTTGTTTTGATGGTTAGTTGCATAGATGAAGATATGGATCATTGTACTCTCTTTTGCTTAATCATTTGATGACAATATAAGAAGAATAATTTGCAAGGGTTTTCCCCATAGTGGGTTTTGCTTTGGTCTCCGACCAATCCTGGTGTCTCTATGTGTGAATGATTTTCTTCTATTGTTCCTTTATGTTCCACTGCATTGATGATGATGATATTTTTATTTCTACATAGTTGCATATGCTACTGAATAATGATGTAAATATGAATAATATTATGATGTTATGGGGTGAACTTAATGTGTGAATGAAGAAATGCAATTATTAATGCAAAGAACTATATAGCCATATGAAAAATTAACAAAGATCACATCTTCATGCCAGGACCATAAACCTCACTCTTTGAGTACTAGGGGTAAGAGCCTCTTTGGTATGTTTGGTCCATGTAGGTTTTTACTGTAGATTCAAACTTCTTATGCGATATGCTAAAATAAAAGACATGAATCTACTCTACTCATCAGCGGAAACAAAAATTGATCAATGAAATCACGAAGCAGAAAAGGAAGAATTTCAATTGTACAGAACACAATATTTTTATGGGGAAAGAAACTACTCAAAATCCTGACCTACATTAACCAGAATATCTGAGAAGAAAATACAATGCTTTTTCAACCTGAACAATCTATGCACAAGTACAAACTATCTCACTACTTCACAAACCAGCTCAAGCCAACACATAGCCAAATTTGTTGCCTACCAATCCCCTACTTCCTTGCGCAATCCCTAAGGGTATTAGACAATATTTAATTGGGAAAATCCCTCACCACAACTAGGCCATCCATCATAGGCCTTCTACTGATTGCATGCACCATCAGTACAACTCATAAAATTATACAACTGATAGTACATTGTCCCTAAACTCTAATATCAACCGGGTCTTCATCTGAAATGACATGCATGAGTTATTTTTGAGTGAATTATTAGTTATTTGATTGATCACTGCATGTGAATTAAATCCAATTTAATTAACATGACCACTCACTAGGTCCTCCAACAGTTAGAACTAGTTTAACTGAATTTACTCAGTTAGACTGAATTAAATAATTATAACTCAATAAGAACTCAACCTAGGCTCGTAAAATTTAGGGATCACTCTGCATGACTATAGATAGACTTCCAACTTGAATTTAATGAGCCAACTAAGTCAACTTAACTTAGTTAACTATTACAAGTTTCTATGAGAATAGAATTACAATTTAATTCAAGGAAAAATTAAATTAGGATTTTCTTGTTGCTATTTTTAACACTCCCTCTCAACAAGAAAGGGATTATTTTCTACCCTGATCCTGCCTCTGTGAAACTCAAATTTTCATCTTGACAATGCCTTTGTCAAAATATCTACATCCTGCTCCTCTATAGGAATGTACTCCAGCAACATGATTATCCTTTGCACAAAATCTCGAAGATGGTAATACTGGAGTTCAATATGCTTGGACCAATCATGAAAAATTGGATTCTTAGAGAGTTTGATACAACTCTGATTGTCACAGTAAATCATTGTTGGATCCATTTGCGGACCAAACAAACCAACAAGAATCTTCCTCATCTAAATAGCCTCATAAGCTATTGTTGGGTGTAGTATATGCTTGACTAATGGACAAACATTTAAATTTCAATTCAGGAGTTTGTAAACTTCGAGGCACAACACTAGAAATACCAGAGAATGGCTCTAGCAACCTGCAAAATAAAATCCTAACTTGTGTAGATACTACTCACACCACTAGTTAATACAATGATACCACACAAAAACTTTTGGGTCCCTATAGTACTAGTGATTACCCCATTACTATTGTAGTTATACCCCCTATTTATATTTTTGTGCCCCTATTACCCCCATATTGTTATTTTTGTGGCTTTATATTATTATTGTTAGGTTGGCTGGATTATATTGTGACTCCTTAGACTCCTATATATAGAAAGGAGGTTTTGTCATTTGTATCATCCAAGAATTGTTCATTTATGTAATGTAAGGGAGGTTGCTCCCTCGAAGAGGCTGAATTCTAAGGCGTGGATCTCTCTTTTCTATCTTTTTGTGAGCTGGTTTCATAACATTTGGTATCAGAGCTTTGGATTCTAGGGTTTCGCTGCTCCAAACAGGTCATCGTGGCATTTTCGCTATAACTTTTTTTTCTGTGACGTTTCAGAAGTCGCAAAAAAAACCCATTTGAGAAGAAATCACGCTGAACCTTGGGTCCGAAGTTCAGAGCTTTTTGCACGATATTTGCGGAGATATGATCTGAGGAAGTTGGTATTTTTGCAGACTCCTGAATTACATTCAAAACAGGTGACCTGGGGAAAATCATCATAACTTTCTCTCTGGGGATCGGATTGAAATTTCGTAAGAAGGTACAGAAAGAGGACGGACTGTAGTTTCTTGTATGTGTGTTTCAGATTCAAAGGTTGAAACAGGGACTCGTGGCACGTCGTACAAGTTCGCTCTACTGAACCAATCTAAAAGCAAGTCACTGTGGGAGATTTCACATAACTCTTCCTTGGAGAATCCAATTTGGCTCAGACTTGTGGCATTGGAAAGAGGACGCAGAAGGCTACTACATGTAGCAATTTCAGAATTGGATGATTTGAAATTACAGAGATACATCAGATTCAATATCAGGCTTCTATAAAGTGAAAAAAGGTGTGTAGTTTTTTTTTAAATTTTTGTGTAAGCTTGGTTTAATGGAATTCAAAGGGCATAGTAAAGCATTATTATCGATAACTGATGCCCTGAGGAAAGAAAATGCAAACACATAGTAAGGAACCTGAAAGCTCTAGCATGACTCATGAAGAAGAGGAAGAAATGCTACATGATATATCAAAATTACAAGAACAAGTGCAACAAATGTCACGCTCACAAAAGCTAACAGAAGCTAAGGTAAATGGCGTGGAATCTAAGATAAAGGGCATGGAAGCTAAGATGGAGGATTCGATGGAAAATTTGAAGATAGATTTGAAGACAGACATGGAAGAATTGAAGAAGTTGCTACAAGAAAGGGTCACTAATGGTGAAAAGGTAGTAAAGGAAACTCATGATGAGAACAAAAGAAATGTTAATCATGATTCCATAGACTCTAATGTTGGATCGAAGACTCACCATGTTCCAAAAATCGATATGAGGAAGTTTGATGGCAAGGATCCCGCCACATGGATATTACAGATGGAGCAATTCTTCGATCTCAATAATGTGCAAAACACACAAAAGGTACGTATGGCAACTTTATATTTGGAACCAAATCAGTTTGTATGGTATCAATGGCTTTGTTCTCGTAAACAATTTATCACTTGGGCAATTTTTACGGAAGAATTGATAGCACATTATGAGGATACAAAAAGCAACACTTTTTTTAGCCAATTGATAAGTCTCAAACAAAAGGGTTCAATAATGGAGCACATTGAGGAGTTCCAAAAATTGAACATAAGGGTAAAAGATATTCCAGAGGAGCATAGGATTGATGTGTTCATAGGGTCTTTAAAGGATAATATCCAACATGATGTGCGCCTTTGGGAACCTGATTCATTAGAGAAGGCATTCAGGTTAGCAAGAAAAATGGAAAGCAAAATTATGGCAACTAGGAAGCATACCATTCACAACTATAAAGATGGAAGTGTTGTTGCCCATAGTCTTCCACAACCTACAAGGTTGACACCACAACAATTGGAAGAAAAAAGAGCAAAAGGGCTTTGTTACAATTGTGATAGCAAATACACAAAAGGTCATAAGTGTGCTGAGAAGAAATTATTCTACATAGATTGTGAAGAGGAAGAAGAAAAGGAGCAAGAAAGGTCAAAAGAAGAGGATATATTCCAGGAACAAAGCCTAGATGAAGAACAAATAAATCCGACCATATCTTGTAATGCATTGGCGGGAATTACCACTCCACAATTTTATTCATTGTAGGGTAGCAAAAGAATTGAATTGCTTCCTATATCCAGCACCAGAGTGTCAAGTGATGATTGCAAATGGAGGAACAATAAATTGTTCTGGAAAGTGCCATAATATCAAGCTATCCATGGGAGAATATGTATTGACTAGCCCAATGCTTTCCATTCCAATGGGAGGTGCTGATGTTGTACTAGGAGTCCAATGGCTACAATCCTTGGGTACAATAGCTTTTAATTTTCAAGAACTTTTCATGAAATTTTCTGTGGAAGGAAAGGAAGTTGAATTAAGGGGTATTGCAGGGAAACCAGAAAGATAATCAGCTCTAATGGCATGACAAAGCTTCTAAAAAAGGAGCAAAGAGGTGTAATTGCACAATTATGTTCGCTAGATGTTTCCACATTGGAATCATCTATTTCTCCAGATCTCCAAAAAGTCTTGGACAATCATTCCAAGGTATTTGAGACTCCCAAAGGTCTCCCACCTATGCGTGATCATGATCATGCTATTCATCTGATTCCAGGAAGTGTTCCTCCAAACATCAGGCCGTACAGATATCCATATGTCCAAAAAAGTGAAATTGAACGTATGGTTGCAGAAATGCTAGAGGCTGGTATAATTCAACCGAGTCAAAGTTCTTTCTTAGCTCCAGTAGTATTGGTGCACAAGAAGGATGGATCATGGCGCATGTGTCCAGATTATAGGGAGCTCAACAAGCTCACTATTAAAGATAAGTTCCCCATTCCTGTTATTGATGAATTACTGGATGAATTGCATGGATCAATTTACTTCACCAAGTTGGATCTTCGTTCGGGATATCATCAAATCAGAATGAAGATTGAAGACATTCCGAAAACGGCATTTAGAACTCATGAGGGTCATTATGAATTTTTGGTCATGCCTTTTGGCCTTACCAATGCACCTTCAACATTTCAAGGTTTGATGAATTCAATTTTCAAACCATTCCTTAGAAAATTTGTGTTAGTATTTTTTGATGATATACTAATCTACAACAAGTCTTGGAAGGATCATGTTGAACATGTTGACAGGGTGCTACAACTATTGGAGGAGAAACAATTATATGCAAAAAGATCCAAATGTTTCTTTGGAGTCCAGGAGGTGGAATATTTGGGTCATATTGTATCTCATGAAGGAGTTAAGGTAGACCCTAGCAAAATTAAAGCCATTAAGGAATGGAAAATCCCCACATCCATAAAGCATCTGCGAGGATTTCTTGGGTTGACAGGGTATTATCGCAAGTTTGTTAAGAATTATGGGAGAATAGCAGCACCTCTAACAACATTATTGAAGAAAGATTCATTTTCATGGACTTCGGAAGCAACAAAGGCCTTTGAACATCTTAAAGAGGCAATGTGCCAAGCACCGGTCTTAGCTACGCCGGACTTCACAAAAACCTTTATTGTGGAATGTGATGCTTCAGGAAATGGAATTGGTGCTGTTCTAATGCAAGATGAAAGACCCATTGCTTTTGAAAGTCGTCCAATCAAGGGAAAGTTTTTAAGCAAAGCTATTTATGAGAAGGAAATGTTGGCAATACTCCATGCACTTAAGAAATGGCGACCCTACCTAATGGGAAGACACTTCAAGGTAAAAACGGATCATGATAGCCTTAAATACTTTTTAGAACAAAGATTATCCTCTGAAGAGCAACAAAAGTGGGTCACAAAGATGTTGGGTTATGACTTTGAAATCATCTACAAAAAAGGGAAGCAAAATGTGGTGGCAGATGCACTCTCAAGAAAGGATGAGGATGTGGAAGCATTGTTGTGTGCCATTTCTATTATCCAACCAGATTGGATAAACGAAGCAAGGGAGGAATGGAAGAATGACGAAGAAGTGTGGGCACTTATTCAAAAGCTACAACAAGATTCCAGTACTTCTGATACATTTAGCTGGAAAAATGATTCGTTATGTACAAAATCACTTATACTGTAAGAATGTCCCAGCTAAAACAAACGATTCTTTTGGAATTGCACAACTTCTCTTAGGAGGCCACTCAGGATTTTTAAAAACTTACCACAGGGTTAAGAAGGAATTTTTTTGGGATGGCCTTAAATCAGATAGAAAAGTTTGTGGCGGAATGTTTGGTTTGCCATACAAAATAAAGTTGAAAACAATTAAGACAAAGGTTATTACAACCTTTATCCATTCCAAGCCAACGTTGGGAGGTGGTATAAATGAAATTTTATCCAAAAGATTTACCCAAGTCTTTTCAGAGTGTCATATGTCTAGTTGAAAGATAAAGTTTGCACAAATCTTTAAGCCTAGAAAAATGCCATAAAAGATCCATGTACTTAGTGATATTTAGTTTGCGTTTATGTGAGGAAATTGTTACAGTCTTGACTTTATGCATAGAGTTATCATTACGCAACCAAAACTTGTATTCATATAAGGGCATGCTATGTTGTAAGGAAATGAATCAAAATTAAATCATCAAACTCACAACCCTATCCAATCTTTCGGAAATAACTCAAAAAATGATTTCAGAAAAGGAAAGAGCAGTGTGATGCTTTCAGGAAGAAATAAAATACTAAAACTAGAAATAGAAATCAACCCAACGCACACGAGGATTCCTCAGATCTGAGATCACGCATAAAAACATTCACAAGGGTTTCGCCAAACCTGCAAGCTCAAGCATGTAAAAACCACTTTGTTCACACCAGCATAACTAGATCTAAACACACTATGAAATATAGGGAGAATGAGTTAGTTTGGCTGGGCCCTAGCCAACCAACTCGTTTCCCTTTAAGGAAATCTCTTTACTTATGTGAGTGAAATTAGCAATACAAAAAATAGACATAAGAGACTCATGAACCTAACCTTCAATTAAAATCTAAGTCTTTTACAACATCTGTAGTAGTCCATCCTCCAAGTGATCAGAACGAAGGGGGTAGAATCCGTAACACTCAGCTCAACAACATGAAGGTACAATGAAATGGCTTGCTAGCTAGGCTTGGAGCCATTGCTCTATTTTTTATAATATTTTTACATTACAAGTTTTACTTTAGACAAGATGATCCTTTGCAAACAATATGGAGATTGAATCCAAACAATATTCCATGGATGGGAGATCTATTTCAGCCATGATCCAATTGAAGAGACACAAATCTGATACGAATTCTGCAAATTTGGGCATATTTTAGAATTCTGGAAAAAACAATGTTTTTTTATAAAATTGCCTCAAAGAACCTCATGTAACTCTTAGACCATTGCAAATATGAGAAAGTTGTTTGGAGGCAACCAAATGTTTCATGTTTTAACAAAAACGTTTCTTGCGTTTTTTTTATTCATTTTCATTGCCTCAAAAATCATGCACGAAGTTGACTGTTTGGCTATTTTTGCAAATCTGGGTAAGATCCTAAATTTCTAGAAAAACGATATATATTTTTTTTAAAAATGCCTCAAAGACCCGCGTGTAAATTTTAGATCAATATGAATATTTTTAAACGGTTTGGGTTATAGATAATTTGTTATACTGATAAAATACCCATTTTCTCGTATTTTCGAGATTCACCTCCAGCTGCACGCAAATCGAGGTCAAACTTGGCAGTTTGAAAATTGTGCGAATTTTGAGTAGATTTGTTGATTTTCTTCTAGAGACCCACACGTGCGACCTAGGTGCAATCCAACTCATGGGAAGGTGTTAGAACATCATTTTGGAAAATAACCATCTTTGGTTTTTCCCGAAAGCGTGGTGAGATGTCGAAGCTCCAAATTGGTTGTTGTCTAGTGTAGGAATGTTGTGCTTTAGTGCAAGAACATGTCAATGAAAGATAAGTGCACCTATGATTGTCAAAAGGGATCCAAGAATATTCCAAATGCGTGTTTGTACTACTAGCTAGCATTTTTCTTCGTCGTAAGCTTGAATGATGAAGTGGTCCACATATACTTGGTGTAGAATAGCCATGCGATGCAAGAACAAGATAATCTAGATTAACAATATTTTAATGAGCATTAATATTAGAAATGCATATAACGAAGGTATTATTATATAAAATACAACCCAAGCATGAAGCTTCGCTATTGCATTAAAATAATGTAGAAAGAGTTCATAAACTGGTAAAACAAGGGAATAAGTAGGGCATCATATAAATGAAAAGGTGCATTAAGTACAACAATTTTGGGGCCTAACAACTGCTTGACTAGAAGCCATGTAATCTACCTCTATTGAACTTAGTGCAACTGACCTCTGCTTCCTGCTATACCAAGAAATTGTTGTTGACCGAATACTGAAGATTCCCCCTGATGTGCTCTTCTTATCAGATGGAATCCTTGCCCAATGTGCATTTGTGAAGCCTTGAATCTTCACTCACATTGTCCATCTGTACCAAAGACCAAACTGAGTGGTGCCTCTGAGGTATCTCAACACATGTTTGGCTGCCTTCCAATACAATTTGGTTGGTTTAACCATAGCTTGACTAAGTTTGTTAACTGCATACCACATGTTTGATTGTGTTCGCCAAAAGCATAAGTGAACCCATAAGTTGTCTATAAATAGCAGCCTCCACTACTTCACCTAAAGTATCATCCTCCTTCCTCTAGTTACCAGCTAGAGGAGTCTCCATGGGTTTACTGCTCTCCATGTGGAACTTCTTCAGTATCTCATTGGCATACTTTCCCTGAGAGACAAACAATTCCTCATCTCCTTGCCATACTTCCATACCAAGAAAGTAATGCATGAGCCCCAAGTCCTTCATCTCAAACTCTCTTGCAAGATCCTCTTTGCAAGACTTGATCAACTTCTCATCACATGTCAAAATCAAATCATCGACATATAAAACAATAATCAACAATTTACCTTCAACCACAATATGGTAAAGGTTCACATTTGCTTCAATTTTGGTGAAGCCCAACCCAGTGAAATAGCTATTAATCCTGGAGTACCAAGTACGAGGTGTTTTTTTTAGTCCATACAATGCTCGCTTGAGTCTGCACACATGCGACTCTTTATTGAAGGTCTCAAATCCTTCAGGCTACTCAATATACACCTCTACCTCAATCATGGCATTGAGAAATGTTGTATTAACATCCATCTGATGTATCTTCCATCCCATTTGCACTGACAGTGCTAGAATAGATCTAATTGATGAGTACCTTGCTACAGAAGCAAAAGTCTCATCATAGTAAATTCCCTCCACCCAAGAGAACCCTCTAGCCACAAATCTAACCTTATGTTTCTCCACACTCCCTTTTGCTGCTTGCTTTACCTTGTTAATCCATTTGTAACTCACCATTGACTTATCTAATGGTCTTAGGACCACTTCCCAAACATTTTTTCTGATAATGGAATCATACTCCTCAACCATGGAATCAATCCACATTGGTTGTTGCATTGCTTCCTTGAATGAGGATGGTTCAATCTCTACACTCTTGCTCATCAGAGCCATGTAGCCAGTGTACCTCTATGGTGACCTCCTCTTCCTGTGTTGTGATGTGGGTGATCCCACATTCTCTCTAGCATCATGCAATAACCTGTCAGCCTCTCTGGTGCACTTTCTCCCATCTCTGGAAGTCTTTGCATGAGTCAGTGTTTCCATTCTTTGCTCCTCTACATGCGGCTACTCCACATCATCCTGAGGTTCCTCCTTTGAAGCTAAAAGATTCTCAACTGTATGTAGATGAAGCTCCCTCTCAAGGGAACATCTCATGGCCTTCTCTTCATTAAACTTCACATCTTTGTGAACCACTGTCATCTTGTGGGTTGGCAGGTGTTGTCGCACAGAATGTCTAGGCAACGCGACAACGCTTAGAGTAAGGGCTGTCACTCTTAAATCCTTACTCACTCCATTTAGACTCTCTCCTAGACAAGTCAAGGGGGGTAGTCCCTAGGTAAATGGATGAAGATAGCATGTGAAGAACAGACTCTAGGAGATTTTAATGACGGACAACTTGATGAATGAATCTTGATTAATTCAGATATATAGATTAAACGTCAACATAAACAAGACTCAACCAAAAGATAAAAATAATTATAGACCAATGCCTTCGATATTTGAATTAATTATTAATAAAACAAGTTACCCAGAGCGATTTTCAATATGTGAAGAAAAGTGACAATAATCCATGTGAATGCCCAACATTGAATCACGCAAAATATTCCAGATTTAAAAAATGATTATTATTAATGACCAAGATCTAGCATTAATTAATCAATCTTTTCCAAAAGCCAATATGATTTATTGCACTAGACTATAGAAGAATCATGAGAAATGCATTTAATAACACTAAGGAACTTTAAATTTAAATTTTTATTATTCCTTAGGCAATAATGTTTAATGGTAACTGAAAAATTTAAAATCTTTTAATGCGACGGAAAAATGAAAAGGGCCTAAAATAAAAATTTTAATGGGCCATAGGCCACATTTAAATTTTCTTAACGTTAAAGCACAAACCCTTTTTATTTTATTTTAAAATCCTTAGTCACCAAAATTTTAAAATTTTTTAATGATATATATATATATATATATATATATATATATATATATATAATTTTTTTTTTATGATTTTGTAATGAAAAAATAAAAAGGTGAAATAAAATAAAAATAAAAAGAAAGAAATCGAATTATTTTAAACTAAACTAAATAAATGAAATCACACTAAATAAAAATGATATAAAATGAAAACAAAATCGATTTTTTTTCGATTTTCGATTTTTTATTTTATACTTCATAAAAATAAAACAAAAACCAATACTACTTATCCAACCCTAAATTAATAACGCATTCATAAAAGGAAAAATCAAAGTGTTTCTCTTTTTTTTTATTGTTTTGTGGTATTGCAGGTTTGGTCGACGGCTAGGAAGGAATATGTGAGGAGGCCGAGAGACTACGTGAGAGATCGTTGTAGATAGAAATGGTTGCGTAGAGGAGAGGGATGCAGGTTTGAATATGGAGCAGCGTACAAGTTAGTGGTTTATGAAGAAGTGGAGAGTAGAATGAGCAACGAAATTCCCGTGGGGAAGTGGGTGTGATGGCGACTATGGGTACGCAGCAAGGAGAGCTGCGTGGGGGTTGAAGAGAGTCGACGGTGACAGCGTTGAGACAAAGATTTTTCTTTTAGGTATATGGAACGATGGGGAGATCCGCAGGAAGAGTTACAGTGGTGATGGTGAGGATGGAGGGTGCTAAGCGGAGTAGAAAGAAAAATTGTGTGAGGGTTTAGCAGGTAATGGAGGGAGTGGTGTTATAGACATTTTTGTGCCTTACAGCTATAAGCATGAAATGTCCATAATTCAAGGGATCCAAAGTCCCTAAAGATGTTGTTACAGCTCCTAAAGGAACAAGGTCAACCAATGACAACTTCTCCCAGAAGTTCTCCACCAAAAACCACTCAGAAATAGGCAATTCAGGATCAATTCAAGTGCTCCACTAGCTGCCTGCGTTGCAAAGCACCCCAGTACATTGTCTAGGTGCGTTGCAACGCACTTGAATGCACTACCCAGGTGCATTAAGCGGGAAAGGACAAGTGTCAGAGTCATTCAACGAGGTGGAAAGACCATGGAAGCTTCCAGAATCTTCTCCAATGACACTTGCCTCACTGAATTCGACCAAGTGATGAGTAAGAGGCTCTCAGTCTCCAAGTGGAACCAAGAACTAACAGAGAGAAGCCACAAGTCAAAAGATAAGCTGACTCATCCTCTCCGCTTACATCTATATATGGATCCCTCATCCCAGAGATCCAGAGGCTGGAATTTTGTACTTTGCAGAGAATTGCTGTTGGTTTGAGATTGAGATTAGTACATTGGGTGATTTATGCTTTGTTGGAGGAGAGGAAGGGATTCCTTTGCTGGGAGGTAGATGCTGGATCAGAACTCACTTGGTTGTATCTCCTCTTGGACTTTCTTATTCTATCAATAAACTATTTGAGTTTCTCCTACATGCTGTGTATCAATGATGTTTTGTTATATTTGCATGTTTAGCTTAATCTGATCTTGAGCTTTTTATGAATGTATATCTATATCTTCGTGTAGTTTCTCTCTCTTGTGATCTTGCAGGAATTCGGTGAAGCTGGGCCGGTAAGGGAGAAGGGAGCTGGGAGCTATTGAAGAGAGGAGCGATTGGATCAACAAACTAGCGAAAGACACAGGTTAGTTACATCCTTCCTCCTCATTTACATTTCATAAAGAAGAAATACTCAAGTAGTTTTCCTTGTTTGTTGCTAAGGCACTATCACACCTTAGAGTGGGATAGGGGCGTTCTGAATAGACACTTTTCCCAACAACAAGTGGGCAACAGATTGGGTAACGTGCAGGTTTAGGAGATGCATGGTTTAATGGGAGAGCTGCAGACAGAGGGATAAATGGATACAACTGCGGATCTGAGGGTTTTGATGAGCTGGAAGTGTGGAAGGAAGGAAGGGATGCGAGTAGACAGTAAGGAAACGAAGGAGAAGGCTGCATGGAGTATGGGATGGCCATTAGATGGAGATGTATGGAAATGCGTGGATTTGAAATGTAACGAGGGTTTTACTCAGCCTGCTTAAAAAAAATTCAAAATTTTCCTATAAAAATGAAACCCCAGGCAG
The DNA here is from genome assembly GCA_031772625.1 of Pinus tabuliformis. Classification (NCBI taxonomy): domain Eukaryota; kingdom Viridiplantae; phylum Streptophyta; class Pinopsida; order Pinales; family Pinaceae; genus Pinus; species Pinus tabuliformis. The sequence goes on along the minus strand of CM062814.1, from coordinate 274,719,496 downwards.
CAGCAGGCAGGTGGCCCTGAAAAACCCTCAAAATTCTCCTGAAACCCTAATAAAATTTTTTGAATCCTTTTTCTTCAGATTTGCCTGATGAAAACCCCACAAAAATTTTCCAAATCTGAATTAAATACCCCTGCAAGAGCTGATTCTGAGGCCAGATCTTGCCCTCCAGGGCCTAGATTTGGCTTCAAAACTAGACTTCACCTTCAGATCGAAAACCTGTGATGACAAGAACAAAAACCCAAAAACAATATATACAATGACGAAATTAAAAAACCCAAAAACCAGCTAAATAATTATAGTAATTGCAAACTAAAGGCTCTAAGTAGTCAGATCTATCATTATGCCACACATATTTTTTAAAATTTTAAATTTAAAGTGAGGTGCTTCAAAGAAAACCCTTCATGCATCAATAATGGAATTTCTAATGATAAGCCCGGGATTCAATCAAGCTGGGCCCTTCAGAAAATGCTAATCGGGAGTTGGCTGGTCCAACTGAAAACTTCCCCGAATGCCTGATGATCTCAAAATCAAGAATTTCTTGCACAACTCAATTCAACCATTAATGTAGAGAGAAAAAACGATAATAAAATTCAGATCTAATGGAGATACCTGCCATTATATTCAGAATTTAAACTACCATTCAAACCCTAGTGATCAAACATGATACCTGTGCTTAAATCACTCTTCATAAAGCTATCGTCAATGGCTGAAAATAAAATCTATGCATGAAAATAAAATATCTTACAACATTTCCATGAAGAGTAACACCAGCAGAAATTAACTCCAAAGTCTTTCTTTATTGCACATGAAAAACGATTACAAGAGAGCTTTCACTTAGCACATGACTCCAAGATCGAATCATCTCAACTGACAACTGACCCCCTATTTAAAGATAAATTTCCCAACGGCTAGTTCGAGTGATCCTTGTCAAAGTGATCTTGACCGTTGATGAGGATCAAAATTTCTTTTAATCTCATTTGTCGAAATTTTAAATATTGAGGAAATTTCAAAATTTTCAATTAAATGCATTTTAATATATTCAAAAATTAAAATTTTGCATTTATTTCCTCAAAACTTTGACTTTGACTTAACCCCAGGGACCTAAGATATAAAATTTAGCAAAATAATCAACTAACCTTAGTCCCTGGACCAGTTAAGATTTAATTTTTTAAAGGATCCACGAATTTTACCTCTGGAAAATTTAAATTTACCTAGGACCTAGGACCTATGAGGGGATAAATTATTTTTCTAACCCTCAAGACATTTTACATCATGATTTTTAACATTTTTTACATCTCAAGGGGGAAAACCCATTTGACCAAGACCCTCATAGACTACCCATTTCTGCGACACAAATATAATCTAGCAGATCAAGCAATTTGTAATAAAATAACCTAACCAAATAGTTAGGATTATTCCCAAATCACTTTTACATAGACTCGATCTAGCACACTAGGACTCCCCTAACATTCTAGTGACAAAATCCATTCCGGCTTTGGGGTAAGGCTGAAGGAAAACTTTGCCGACCATGGGTCGGTGAGACAAAAAACCTTCCAGAATGTAGATCGTCACCAAAAAATTAGGTTTACCTAGGCAATTACATACACGACACAGATCTGCTAAGATTATTTACAGTTTACACATGCAGAAAGGGTTTACAATATAAGATGATCCTCAGGCTGATGATGATAGTTGGATGGCAGGAACACATCGATTAGGCGCTATCCCTTTTGCAAAAAAAGGGGAGTGTACTGCTATGGGTAGTTGACATGTAGTGGTCAACATCTGGCTCTACTTGGGGACACGTTGCTGCACTGGAGGAATGTGAGAATCCAGAATCTGCATCCACGCAACACACAACATAACATAAGTAGCGTCCATCCAAAAATCATCATATAACATTAAGCACAGGAAAGATATAAGCTCTTCATTTATTAACTAGTCTAACAACATGAAAAACCAAATCTAACTACAAAATGAAACACTGAAATAATAGGGCATAAGGTTAGAAATACAATACAAAGATGCCCCATGGCATCATATGCATTCAATATAGTGCATACTGAGCATTTGCCTGCTTTCAGGAAAATTTGTCAACTGTTTCTCAGATGTGCCATGTCCAATTCTGCGTAAGGTAGGACTTTTTCCTATCCGAAAATCAAGCTGCTTATGGCTATCTGATGCATCAAATCGCTTTCTCGTTCTCTTTCTCTTGCATTTTTTCTTTATGGAACATTCTGCTTCAAAACTTTCAAATGAAGTATGTAAGATATGTGTGACATGCCTTTCTTCATTTTGCATCTGATCTTTATTGTTTTCAATTTTATCCAGGTCACCTTCAATTAACCACTTTTCAATGGAACAAATGACCTCCTCATAATAAGATGGAGCTTGTTGCAGCAAATAAGGAGGATTCTGATCTATTGATGTCTCCTTGTTTCTTTCATCCTCTAACCACTGTTGAAATTTCTCTACCTATATTGTAATGGCATCCATCTGGCTAGAGTGTTCAAGCTTCATAGCATTAACTTCCTTGGCATGGTCTTCCTCCATGCTCAATAACCTATTTTGAAGACATATCTGACTAGCATCCATATCTTTTATTACTTTATCGTTCTTTTCCTTTATGGTCATCAAGCAATGTTGCATAGAGTTTATCTCTTTCTTATGATTTGCTTGCATGGTAGCCAACTGATTATTATAATCAAATGTCACGATAGTCATTTCTTCATCCATAGTTAATGACTTGTTTTGCATAGAATTAATTTCCCGATCATGATTAGCTTTCATGTTTTCCATCCCTTTATCTCGCTTTTCCAGGTGGGTGTATAAAGTTCTCATATCATTGACGTAATCAGTTACAATTTTTTCTTGATTAATCTCCATATTTTTTACCAGCCACGTTAGTTCGTCTATAATTTACTTCTGATTTTCCCTTTCATTGTCGACACTGATTTGAGAATTTTTCGCTACTTTTCCACTATCATGGATTTGATGTGCAATGGTATAGGTGGATGGCACATTCTGATATGGAGAATTGTCTTGAAATCTTTCATCGATAGTTGAATCCTTCACAAAATCACTTTCATTCTGTTGCATAATTTTAGGGGCACAAGGCGAGCTATCTTGATAACCATATCTATCTTTAAAAGGATGTTTTGTAAGGAAGTGAAAGAATCTTCAGGACAATTATTAAACCAATTCAAATCATCACCCTCTAAAGAAAAGACAAATAGATGCACTTTGACATCTTCATGATCATACTGAGGAGAACTACAATATATGAGCATTATATGAGAAAACTTGCATAGATGCTTTCTAACAGCGACTGAATCACCACTCGAGAACAAAGACAATTTATGAATGCTCGGTTATAGAATATCATGGAGAACATCAATAAAATGACACGGGGTAAACGAATAATCCATGATGAATAATGAGGGACCAAATGTATGATAGAGAGAGACCTCTACTCAAGAAAATCAAGAGATCTGCAAGAAGCGAGCTTCGTTTAGAAATGAAAGAAGTGGAGTCACCACTTGAACATGAATCTAACTCTAGGATCGAAAAAGGCAACAAAAAACCAGATATAAGGGAGGGCTTCTTGTTTGAGAAAAAATAAATGAAAAGAAATGGAGTCGCCACCCAAACAAGAAACAAACTGAGAAGTGCAGGTGCTAAAGGTGCAGATGAAATGATTAACAAGATGACGAAAGATAGGGTGATGAAAATATCAAATGATGCTAGGAAATGTTGGCCGTTTAACAGGCTAATGAATGACAGAAAAGATGAGATGATTGAAAAGATGAATGTCGTGAGGACCAAGGACAGAAAACCTCTATCCTTGGCAACGACGCTAAAAAATGTTGTCGTTGTCGACTCAAATGAATGATAGAAAGATGAATGATGAATGTCGTAAAGCCTAGGACCAATAAATTGCTCCCCGGTAATGGCACCAGAAAATGTTGTCGCACAGAGTGTCTAGGCAGCGCGACAATGCTCAGAGTAAGGGTTGTCACTCTTAAATCCTTACTCACTCCGTTTAGACTCGCTCCTAGACAAGTCAAGGGGGGTAGTCCCTAGGTGAATAGATGAGGATAGCCTGTGAAAAAAAGACTCTACAAGATTTTAATGATGGACAACTTGATGAATTTAAATGATTAGACAAGATTGATAGATTAAATGCCAAAGTAAACAAGACACGACCACAAGATAGAAACAATTTTAGACCAATGCCTTTGATACTTGAGTTAACCATCAACAAAACAAGTTATCCAGAATGATTTCAATATGTGACAAAAAGCGAAAATGATCCATATAAGTGCCCAACATTTTATCACGTAAAATATTCTAGATTTTAAATGATTTTCATTAACTGCCCAAGATCTAGATTTAATAAATTTTCTCCTGTAGCCAATATAATTTAAAACATTTGTCGCACTTGACAACAGAGAAATCATGAGAATTTAAGATTTAGCGTTTAACATCAGAGACACCAAGGAATTTAAAATTAATCAACGGGTCAAAAATCAAAATTTTAATGGGCCATAGGCCACATTAAAAATTTTTAACGTTTAAGTGAAAAACCCCTTAATTTAAATCCTTAATAAAAAAAACTTAAAATTTTCAGAATTTTTATATTTTTTTTTTAAGATTTTTAGATGTTTTTAGATTTTTTAAATTTTTAAATTTTTTAGGATTTTTTAAATTTTAAATTTTTAATATATATATATATATATATATATATATATATATATATATATATATATATATATATATATATAAATTTTTAATGTTTTTGAATTTTAGAAATTTTTAGATTTTTTAATTTTATTTTTATTTGTAAAGATTTTTTAAAGGGATTTTCTAAATCATTTAATTTTTATTTTTATCAGTGTAGAAACAATAAAAACAAAATCTAAATGAAAACAAAAATTTAATTTTGAAATTTTTATTTTTTAAATGAAAAGTTAAAACAACGAAATAAAAAACTAAATTGAAAATTTTTTAAAGTCCTAAAAACTTTAATGAAAATAAAAGAAATATACACATATACTAACCCTAACTATCCTAACTATAATAATATACAAAATTAAACTAAAAGAAACACCTATCTTAACAAAACCCTAAACAAAAAGAAGAAAACGACTTAACGCATATACATGAAACTAAATCAAAAGCGCTTTAAATGTTTTTTTTATCTAGTGTTGTTTGCTTGCAGGAGGGAATCGATGATGGCAGAGGAGTGAAGAAAGTGAAATAGACAGTAGCGAGGGTTTATTTTGCAGGTTGAAGGGGAGAAGCGATGGAGCTTGGAGACTGCGGGAGTGAGGGCGAAGGAGTATGGCTGAGGGATATGCATGCAGAACTAGTTAGCAAGGAGCAATGGATGCAACGGAAGGGGAGCACGCTGGCAGGGGAAACACTGCATCTGTGTGAGGAGTAGAAGCATATATATGGATGCGTGGGAGTTTGTTGCAGGTCCAGGGTAGCGTATGGAGAAAAGGCAGGTTGCATCTTAGAAGGACAGACACAACCAAGAAATGCTACGTTTGCGGGAGTTGTGGATAGGATGCATGGAGATCAATGGCAGCAGCATGATATGGTGGGCAGCGAAAGGAAACTGCAATGGCAGTGATGAGGGAGCAATAGCACTGTGTGAGGGATCAGTGAGGAAAGCCGCAAGGATTGTGGGCAATAGTGTGAGGGTTTTACACAATACACCTTAAAAAAAAAATCGAAATTTTTCTGTGAAAATGAAACCCCAGGCAGTAGCAGATAGATGGCCCAGGAAACCCTTAAAAATCTCCAAAAATATTAATAAAAATTTAAATCGTATTGCTTTAGATTTGCCTGATGAAAACCCCACAAAAATTTTCCAGATCTGAAATAAATACCCCTGCACGAGCTGTTTCTGAGGCCAGATCTTATCCTCTAGGGCCTAGATCTAGCTTCCAAAGTAGATTTCACCTTTAAATCTGCAACCTGTGATGACAAGAACAAAAACCCAGAAACAATATATATAATGAAGAAATTAAAAAACCTAAAAACCAGCTAAATAATTACAATAATTGTAAACTAAAGGCTCTAAGTAAGTAGATCTATCATTATGCCACAAATATTTTTTAAAATTTTAAATTTAAAGTGAGGTGCTTCAGAGAAAGCCCTTCATGCATCAACAATGGAATCTATAATGATAAGCCTGGGATTCAATCAAGCTGGGTCCTTCAGAAAATGTTGATCGAGAGTTGGCTGGTCCAACTGAAAACTTCTCCGAACACCCGATGATCTCAAAATCAAGAATTTCCTACACAACTCGATTCAACCATTAACGTAGAGAGAAAAACGACAATAAAATTCAGATCTAATGGAGATACCTACCATTATATTCAGAATTTAAACTACCATTCAAACCCCAGTGATCAAACAAGATACCTGTGCTTAAATCACTCTTCATAAAGCTATCATCAATGGTTGAAAACGAAATCTATGCATGAAAATAAAACATCTTACAACATTTCCACAAAGAGTAACACCAATAGAAATTAACCCCAAAGTCTTTCTTTATTGCACATGAAAAATTATTACAAGAGAGCTCTCACTTAGCACACGACTCCAAGATTGAATCATCTTAACTGACAACTGACCCACTATTTAAAGATAAATTTCCCAATGGCTAGTTCGAGTGATCCTTGTCAAAGCGATCTCGACCGTTGATGAGTTTCTTTTAATCTCATCCGTCAAAATTTTAAATATTGAGGAAATTTCAAATTTTTCAATATATTTCTGTAGCAAGGTACTCATCAATTAGATCTATTCTAGCACTGTCAGTGCAAATGGGATGGAAGATACATCAGATGGATGTTAATACAACATTTCTCAATGCCATGATTGAGGTAGAGGTGTATATTGAGTAGCCTGAAGGATTTGAGACCTTCAATAAAGAGTCGCATGTGTGCAGACTCAAGCGAGCATTGTATGGACTAAAAAAAGCACCTCGTACTTGGTACTCCAGGATTAATAGCTATTTCACTGGGTTGGGCTTCACCAAAATTGAAGCAAATGTGAACCTTTACCATATTGTGTTTGGAGGTAAATTGTTGATTATTGTTTTATATGTCGATGATTTGATTTTGACATGTGATGAGAAGTTGATCAAGTCTTGCAAAGAGGATCTTGCAAGAGAGTTTGAGATGAAGGACTTGGGGCTCATGCATTACTTTCTTGGTATGGAAGTATGGCTAGGAGATGAGTAATTGTTTGTCTCTCAGGAAAAGTATACCAATGAGATAATGAAGAAGTTCCACATGGAGAGCAGTAAACCCATGGAGACTCCTCTAGCTGGTAACTACAAGAAGGAGGATGATACTTTAGGTGAAGTAGTGGAGGCTGCTATTTATAGACAACTTATGGGTTCACTTATGCTTTTGGCGAACACAATCAAACATGTGGTATGCAGTTAACAAACTTAGTCAAGCTATGGTTCAACCAACCAAATTGTATTGGAAGGCAGCCAAACATGTGTTGAGATACCTCAGAGGCACCACTCAGTTTGGTCTTTGGTACAGATGGACAATGTGAGTGAAGATTCAAGGCTTCACAAATGCACATTGGGCAAGGATTCCATCTGATAAGAAGAGCACATCAGGGGAATCTTCAGTATTCGGTCAACAACAATTTCTTGGTATAGCAGGAAGCAGAGGTCAGTTGCACTAAGTTCAATAGAGGTAGATTACATGGCTTCTAGTCAAGCAGTTGTTAGGCCCCAAAATTGTTGTACTTAATGCACCTTTTCATTTATATGATGCCCTACTTATTCCCTTGTTTTACCAGTTTATGAACTCTTTCTACATTATTTTAATGCAATAGCGAAGCTTCATGCTTGGGTTGTATTTTAGATAATAATACCTTCGTTATATGCATTTCTAATATTAATGCTCATTAAAATATTGTTAATCTAGATTATCTTGTTCTTGCATCGCATGGCTATTCTACACCAAGTATATGTGGACCACTTCATCATTCAATCTTACGACGAAGAAAAATGCTAGCTAGTAGTACAAACACGCAATTGGAATATTCTTGGATCCCTTTTGACAATCATAGGTGCACTTATCTTTCATTGACATGTTCTTGCACTAAAGCACAACATTCCTACACTAGACAACAACCAATTTGGAGCTTCGACATCTCACCACGCTTTCGGGAAAAACCAAAGATGGTTATTTTCCAAAATGATGTTCTAACACCTTCCCATGAGTTGGATTGCACCTAGATCGCACCTGTGGGTCTCTAGAAGAAAATCAACAAATCTACTCAAAATTCGCACAATTATTGCCAAGTTTGACCTCGATTTACGTGCAGCTGGAGGTGAATCTCGAAAATACGAGAAAATGGGTATTTTATCAGTATAACAAATTATCTATAACCCAAACCGTTTAAAAATATTCATATTGATCTAAAATTTACACGCGGGTCTTTGAGGCATTTTTAAAAAAAATATATATCGTTTTTCTAGAAATTTAGGATCTTACCCAGATTTGCAAAAATAGCCAAACTGTCAACTTCGTGCATGATTTTTGAGGCAATGAAAATGAATAAAAAAAACGCAAGAAACGTTTTTGTTAAAACATGAAACATTTGGTTGCCTCCAAACAATTTTCTCATATTTGCAATGGTCTAAGAGTTACATGAGGTTCTTTGAGGCAATTTTATAAAAAAACATTGTTTTTTCCAGAATTCTAAAATATGCCCAAATTTGCAGAATTCGTATCAGATTTGTGTCTCTTCAATTGGATCATGGCTGAAATAGATCTCCCATCCATGGAATATTGTTTGGATTCAATCTCCATATTGTTTGCAAAGGATCATCTTGTCTAAAGTAAAACTTGTAATGTAAAAATATTATAAAAAATAGAGCAATGGCTCCAAGCCTAGCTAGCAAGCCATTTCATTGTACCTTCATGTTGTTGAGCTGAGTGTTACGGATTCTACCCCCTTCGTTCTGATCACTTGGAGGCTGGACTACTACAGATGTTGTAAAAGACTTAGATTTTAATTGAAGGTTAGGTTCATGCGTCTCTTATGTCTATTTTTTGTATTGTTAATTTCGCTCACATAAGTTAAGAGTTTTCCTTAAAGGGAAATGAGTTGGTTGGCTAGGGCCCAGCCAACCTAGCTCATTCTCCCTATATTTCATAGTGTGTTTAGATCTAGTTATGCTAGTGTGAACAAAGTGATTTTTACATGCTTGAGCTTGCAGGTTTGGCGAAACCCTTGTGAATGTTTTTATGCGTGATCTCAAATCTGAGGAATCCTCGTGTGTGTTGGGTTGATTTCTATTTCTAGTTTTAGTATTTTATTTCTTCTTGAAAGCATCACAACGCTCTTTCCTTTTCTAAAATCATTTTTTGAGTTATTTCCGAAAGATTGGATAGGGTTGTGAGTTTGATGATTTATTTTTGATTCATTTCCTTACATCATAGTTTTCCCTTATATGAATATAATTTTTGGTTGCGTAATGATAACTCTATGCATAAAGTCAAGACTGTAACAAATTCCTCACATAAATGCAAGCTAAATATCACTAGTACATGGATCTTTTATGGCATTTTTCTAGGCTTAAAGATTTTATAAAATTTATCTTTCAAGCAGAGTATATTTATTACTGTGACAGAGATCTGAAAAGGGTTGAGTTTTATCTTTTGGATAGTATAATTTCATTTATAGCACAAGAGTTTTTCCTTTTTTCTATCATGAGAATTCCCTTCAATCTTTGCAGTTATTTATATTGAATGCTTGATTTTTGTATTGGGAGTATTTTTCATTAAAGTTAAAGCTGAAGTTTTCCTCTCTGTTTTGCTTATTTCCAGTTTACTAGCCATAACACATTAATATATGAGTGAAGGGTGGCTGAAAGAAAGTATGTTATAGTGCAGGAACAGAACGTCCCAGTACAGGAACATAACGTTTTAGTAAATGAATAAAGTGTTTTAGTACATGAACAGAGTGTTCCAGTACAGGAACAGAACATTCCAGTACAGGAACAAAGTCAACCTACTACAGAGGCAGAGTTATTATAATACAAAAATTAATTTTCTATGTTTTCCTAGTGCAGGGACAAAATTGTTCCAGTACAGGAACAGGGTCATTTCGATACAGGAACATAATTGTCATAACATAAACGAACTCACTCTATTTTCCTAGTATAGGAATCACAGTACAGGAATAGATCTATTTTTCAAATCTTTTGAGTTTTGCAATTGATTTATTGAGTGGCATGAATTTTGATTTTATTTATTTCTTTTAAGAAGTATTTTTACAGTAAAGTCCTTGACTGTTATTTCCTAAGTGAAAGTCCAGTTTCCAGAGTTTTTGTTATGAAACCAGCTCACAAAAAGATAGAAAAGAGAGATCCATGCCTTAGAATTCAGCCTCTTCGAGGGGGCAACCTCCTTTACATTACATAAATGAACAATTCTTGGATGATACAAATGACAAAACCTCCTTTCTATATATAGGAGTCTAAGGAGTCACAATATAATCCAGCCGACCTAACAATAATAATATAAAGCCACAAAAATAAAAATAGAGGGATTCTATGGGGCACAGAAATAACAATATGGGGGTAATAGGGGCACAACAATATAAATAGGGGGTATAACTACAATAGTAATGGGGTAATCACTAGTATTATAGGGACCCAACATGCCCCTCTCCTTCAAAAAAGTGTTGTCCTCAACGCTTGAGCAGTTCTGGATACTTCTGCATAAAATTCTCATCCTCCCATGTGGAATCTTCAGCGGATAAGTTCTTCCACTTGATAAGATACTCTGAAATTGATCGATTTCGTAGCTGTCGAGTTCTTGTTTCTGTGACTGCTTCCGGTTCCAATATAATTTTTCCTTCCTCGTCAAGTTCTGGCAATATTGTTTGAATTGGGAGCTTGTCACCTATAACCTTCTTTAAACATGAAACATGGAAAACTGGGTGCAATCGAGAAGCTGCAGGAAGCTCCAATTTGTATGCCATAGTACCAATCTTTTCCAACACCTTGTACGGACCATAATACTTTGGTGATAATTTATTATCCTTCTTAGCTTGCTTTAGGGACATTTGCTTATATGGTTGTAGCCGTAGGAATACCCAATCACCTACATCAAAACTTCTTTCACTGCGATGTTGATCTGCCTGTTGTTTCATTCTATTTTGTGCCAACACGAGGTTATCCTTTAAGAGTTGGAGGACTTGTTGTTGATGTTCGATGTGATGTTCCACTGCCTGAACCTTAGAATTTTCTCTTAAATATGATGTGATGGATGGTGGTTGATACCCATAAAGTGCCATAAATGGGGTCATTTTTGTTGCTGTATGGAAGGAAGTGTTATACCACCATTCAGCCAGAGGCAACCATTTGACCCATTGTGTCTGTTTATCAGATACAAAGCAACGAAGATATCCTTCCAAACATTTGTTTACTATCTCAGTTTGCCCATCAGATTGAGGATGATAAGATGAGCTATGAGCTAACTGAGTACCAAGACAAGAAAATAATTCTGTCCAAAAATTTCCAGTGAAAATGGGATCTCTGTCACTTACAATAATCTTTGGGTTTCCATGTAGCTTTTGAACTGTTTCCATAAATGCAGTAGAAACTGTACTGGCTTTAAATGGATGTGATAATGCACAAAAGTGTGCATACTTGGTAAGTCTGTCAACTACCACCATGATGACACTCTTTCCCTCAGACTTGGGTAAACCTGTGATAAAATCCATTGAAACCTCCTCCCAACGTTGGCTTGGAATGGATAAAGGTTGTAATAGACCTGGTGTCTTAATTGTTTCAACTTTATTTTACTGGCAAACCAAACATTCCGCCACAAACTTTTGAATATCTGATTTAAGGCCATCCCAAAAAAATTCCTTCTTAACCCTGTGGTAAGTTTTTAAAAATCCTGAGTGCCCTCCTAAGGGAGAAGTGTGCAATTCCATAAGAATCTTTTGTTTTAGCTGGGAATTCTTACAGAGGTATAAGCGATCTTTGTACCATAACGAATCATTTTTCCAGCTAAATGTATCAGAAGTACTGGAATCTTGTTGTAGCTTTCGAATAAGTGCCCACACTTCTTCGTCATTCTTCCATTCCTCCCTTGCTTCGTTTATCCAATCTGGTTGGATAATAGAAATGGCACACAACAATGCTTCCACATCCTCATCCTTTCTTGAGAGTGCATCTGCCACCACATTTTGCTTCCCTTTTTTGTAGATGATTTCAAAGTCATAACCCAACATCTTTGTGACCCACTTTTGTTGCTCTTCAGAGGATAATCTTTGTTCTAAAAAGTATTTAAGGCTATCATGATCCGTTTTTACCTTGAAGTGTCTTCCCATTAGGTAGGGTCGCCATTTCTTAAGTGCATGGAGTATTGCCAACATTTCCTTCTCATAAATAGCTTTGCTTAAAAACTTTCCCTTGATTGGACGACTTTCAAAAGCAATGGGTCTTTCATCTTGCATTAGAACAGCACCAATTCCATTTCCTGAAGCATCACATTCCACAATAAAGGTTTTTGTGAAGTCCGGTGTAGCTAAGACCGGTGCTTGGCACATTGCCTCTTTAAGATGTTCAAAGGCCTTTGTTGCTTCCGAAGTCCATGAAAATGAATCTTTCTTCAATAATGTTGTTAGAGGTGCTGCTATTCTCCCATAATTCTTAACAAACTTGCGATAATACCCTGTCAACCCAAGAAATCCTCGCAGATGCTTTATGGATGTGGGGATTTTCCATTCCTTAATGGCTTTAATTTTGCTAGGGTCTACCTTAACTCCTTCATGAGATACAATATGACCCAAATATTCCACCTCCTGGACTCCAAAGAAACATTTGGATCTTTTTGCATATAATTGTTTCTCCTCCAATAGTTGTAGCACCCTGTCAACATGTTCAACATGATCCTTCCAAGACTTGTTGTAGATTAGTATATCATCAAAAAATACTAACACAAATTTTCTAAGGAATGGTTTGAAAATTGAATTCATCAAACCTTGAAATGTTGAAGGTGCATTGGTAAGGCCAAAAGGCATGACCAAAAATTCATAATGACCCTCATGAGTTCTAAATGCCGTTTTCGGAATGTCTTCAATCTTCATTCTGATTTGATGATATCCCGAACGAAGATCCAACTTGGTGAAGTAAATTGATCCATGCAATTCATCCAGTAATTCATCAATAACAGGAATGGGGAACTTATCTTTAATAGTGAGCTTGTTGAGCTCCCTATAATCTGGACACATGCGCCATGATCCATCCTTCTTGTGCACCAATACTACTGGAGCTGAGAAAGAACTTTGACTCGGTTGAATTATACCAGCCTCTAGCATTTCTGCAACCATACGTTCAATTTCACTTTTTTGGACATATGGATATCTGTACGGCCTGATGTTTGGAGGAACACTTCCTGGAATCAGATGAATAGCATGATCATGATCACGCATAGGTGGGAGACCTTTGGGAGTCTCAAATACCTTGGAATGATTGTCCAAGACTTTTTGGAGATCTGGAGAAATAGATGATTCCAATGTGGAAACATCTAGCGAACATAATTGTGCAATTACACCTCTTTGCTCCTTTTTTAGAAGCTTTGTCATGCCATTAGAGCTGATTATCTTTCCTGGTTTCCCTGCAATACCCCTTAATTCAACTTCCTTTCCTTCCACAGAAAATTTCATGAAAAGTTCTTGAAAATTAAAAGCTATTGTACCCAAGGATTGTAGCCATTGGACTCCTAGTACAACATCAGCACCTCCCATTGGAATGGAAAGCATTGGGCTAGTCAATACATATTCTCCCATGGATAGCTTGATATTATGGCACTTTCCAGAACAATTTATTGTTCCTCCATTTGCAATCATCACTTGACACTCTGGTGCTGGATATAGGAAGCAATTCAATTCTTTTGCTACCCTACAATGAATAAAATTGTGGAGTGGTAATTCCCGCCAATGCATTACAAGATATGGTCGGATTTATTTGTTCTTCATCTAGGCTTTGTTCCTGGAATATATCCTCTTCTTTTGACCTTTCTTGCTCCTTTTCTTCTTCCTCTTCACAATCTATGTAGAATAATTTCTTCTCAGCACACTTATGACCTTTTGTGTATTTGCTATCACAATTGTAACAAAGCCCTTTTGCTCTTTTTTCTTCCAATTGTTGTGGTGTCAACCTTGTAGGTTGTGGAAGACTATGGGCAACAACACTTCCATCTTTATAGTTGTGAATGGTATGCTTCCTAGTTGCCATAATTTTGCTTTCCATTTTTCTTGCTAACCTGAATGCCTTCTCTAATGAATCAGGTTCCCAAAGGCGCACATCATGTTGGATATTATCCTTTAAAGACCCTATGAACACATCAATCCTATGCTCCTCTGGAATATCTTTTACCCTTATGTTCAATTTTTGGAACTCCTCAATGTGCTCCATTATTGAACCCTTTTGTTTGAGACTTATCAATTGGCTAAAAAAAGTGTTGCTTTTTGTATCCTCATAATGTGCTATCAATTCTTCCGTAAAAATTGCCCAAGTGATAAATTGTTTACGAGAACAAAGCCATTGATACCATACAAACTGATTTGGTTCCAAATATAAAGTTGCCATACGTACCTTTTGTGTGTTTTGCACATTATTGAGATCGAAGAATTGCTCCATCTGTAATATCCATGTGGCGGGATCCTTGCCATCAAACTTCCTCATATCGATTTTTGGAACATGGTGAGTCTTCGATCCAACATTAGAGTCTATGGAATCATGATTAACATTTCTTTTGTTCTCATCATGAGTTTCCTTTACTACCTTTTCACCATTAGTGACCCTTTCTTGTAGCAACTTCTTCAATTCTTCCATGTCTGTCTTCAAATCTATCTTCAAATTTGCCATCAAATCCTCCATCTTAGCTTCCATGCCCTTTATCTTAGATTCCACGCCATTTACCTTAGCTTCTGTTAGCTTTTGTGAGCGTGACATTTGTTGCACTTGTTCTTGTAATTTTGATATATCATGTAGCATTTCTTTCTCTTCTTCATGAGTCATGCTAGAGCTTTCAGGTTCCTTACTAGGTGTTTGCATTTTCTTTCCTCAGGGCATCAGTTACCGATAATAATGCTTTACTATGCCCTTTGAATTCCATTAAACCAAGCTTACACAAAAATTTAAAAAAAAAACTACACACCTTTTTTCACTTTATAGAAGCCTGATATTGAATCTGATGTATCTCTGTAATTTCAAATCATCCAATTCTGAAATTGCTACATGTAGTAGCCTTCTGCGTCCTCTTTCCAATGCCACAAGTCTGAGCCAAATTGGATTCTCCAAGGAAGAGTTATGTGAAATCTCCCACAGTGACTTGCTTTTAGACTGGTTCAGTAGAGCGAACTTGTACGACGTGCCACGAGTCCCTGTTTCAACCTTTGAATCTGAAACACACATACAAGAAACTACAGTCCGTCCTCTTTCTGTACCTTCTTACGAAATTTCAATCCGATCCCCAGAGAGAAAGTTATGATGATTTTCCCCAGGTCACCTGTTTTGAATGTAATTCAGGAGTCTGCAAAAATACCAACTTCCTCAGATCATATCTCCGCAAATATCGTGCAAAAAGCTCTGAACTTCGGACCCAAGGTTCAGCGTGATTTCTTCTCAAATGGGTTTTTTTTGCGACTTCTGAAACATCACAGAAAAAAAGTTATAGCGAAAATGCCACGATGACCTGTTTGGAGCAGCGAAACCCTAGAATCCAAAGCTCTGATACCAAATGTTATGAAACCAGCTCACAAAAAGATAGAAAAGAGAGATCCACACCTTAGAATTCAGCCTCTTCGAGGGAGCAACCTCCCTTACATTACATAAATGAACAATTCTTGGATGATACAAATGACAAAACCTCCTTTCTATATATAGGAGTCTAAGGAGTCACAATATAATCCAGCCAACCTAACAATAATAATATAAAGCCACAAAAATAAAAATATGGGGGTAATAGGGGCACAACAATATAAATAGGGGCTATAACTACAATAGTAATGGGGTAATCACTAGTACTATAGGTACCCAACAGTTTTTGTGTGGTATCATTGTATTAACTAGTGGTGTGAGTAGTATCTACACAAGTTAGGATTTTATTTTGCAGGTTGCTAGAGCCATTCTCTGGTATTTCTAGTGTTGTGCCTCGAAGTTTACAAACTCCTGAATTGAAATTTAAATGTTTGTCCATTAGTCAAGCATATACTACACCCAACAATAGCTTATGAGGCTATTTAGATGAGGAAGATTCTTGTTGGTTTGTTTGGTCTGCAAATGGATCCAACAATGATTACTGTGACAATCATAGTTGTATCAAACTCTCTAAGAATCCAATTTTTCATGATTGGTCCAAGCATATTGAACTCCAGTATTACCATCTTCGAGATTTTGTGCAAAGAATAATCATGTTGCTGGAGTACATTCCTATAGAGGAGCAGGATGTAGATATTTTGACAAAGGCATTGTCAAGATGAAAATTTGAGTTTTAGAGAGGCAGGATCAGGGCAGAAAATAATCCCTTTCTTATTGAGAGGGAGTGTTAAAAATAGCAAAAAGAAAATCCTAATTTAATTTTTCCTTGAATTAAATTGTAATTTTATTCTCATAGAAACTTGTAATAGTTAACTAAGTTAAGTTGACTTAGTTGGCTCATTAAATTCAAGTTGAAAGTCTATCTATAGTCATGCAGAGTGATCCCTAAATTTTACGAGCCTAGGTTGAGTTCTTATTGAGTTATAATTATTTAATTCAGTCTAACTGAGTAAATTCAGTTAAACTAGTTCTAACTGTTGGAGGACCTAGTGTGTGGTCATGTTAATTAAATTGGATTTAATTCACATGCAGCGATCAATCAAATAACTAATAATTCACTCAAAAATAACTCATGCATGTCATTTCAGATGAACACCCGGTTGATATTAGAGTTTAGGGACAATGTACTATCAGTTGTATAATTTTATGAGTTGTACTGATGGTGCATGCAATCAGTAGAAGGCCTATGATGGATGGCCTAGTTGTGGTGAGGGATTTTCCCAATTAAATATTGTCTAATACCCTTAGGGATTGCGCAAGGAAGTAGGGGCTTGGTAGGCAACAAATTTGGCTATGTGTTGGCTTGAGCTGGTTTGTGAAGTAGTGAGATAGTTTGTACTTGTGCATAGATTGTTCAGGTTGAAAAAGCATTGTATTTTCTTCTCAGATATTCTGGTTAATGTAGGTCAGGATTTTGAGTAGTTGCTTTCCCCATAAAAATATTGTGTTCTGTACAATTGAAATTCTTCCTTTTCTGCTTCGTGATTTCATTGATCAATTTTTGTTTCCGCTGATTAGTAGAGTAGATTCATGTCTTTTATTTTAGCATATCACATAAGAAGTTTGAATCTACAGTAAAAATCTACATGGACCAAACATACCAAAGAGGCTCTTACCCCTAGTACTCAAAGAGTGAGGTTTATGGTCCTGGCATGAAGATGTGATCTTTGTTAATTTTTCATATGGCTATATAGTTCTTTGCATTAATAATTGCATTTCTTCATTAACACATTAAGTTCACCCCATAACATCATAACATTATTCATATTTACATCATTATTCAGTAGCATATGCAACTATGTAGAAATAAAAATATCATCATCATCAATGCAGTGGAACATAAAGGAACAATAGAAGAAAATCATTCACACATAGAGACACCAGGATTGGTCGAAGACCAAGGCAAAACCCACTATGGGGAAAACCCTTGCAAATTATTCTTCTTATATTGTCATCAAATGATTCAGAAAAAGAGAGTACAATGATCCATATCTTCATCTATGCAACTAACCATCAAAACAACTACAACATCCATGAAATGAACCCAACAATGTATATACTCAAAACCTAATTCTGAAGTTTGTAATGAACATCCACTGTCTGTAGTCAACTATCGAACCCTGCAGTCACTGAGTGAAATCTTTGAAAGGATTATATTTCATCTTTTAGGTCTCGGTCACACCAAGGAGGTGACATGATAGTGACTAAAGCTTTTTTAGTCGCTCCCTTAATCTTGGCATGCAAGAAACTGGGGTCAAATCTGAGCTCAAAAACCCTAAACCCCTAGTCAAATGGATGGAAAGTTGTTCATGTGACTGGAAGGCTCCAGTCTCATGTATGAGCTTCTGTGTCTACAACTATAGTTGAATCCTTCCTTTTTTGTGCCTACAACTAGGGCCCAAAACCCTAAATCATAGATGTGAGCCTCAGACCCTACAATTTCACCTCAAAGTGAACCTAATCCTCCACGAACAAGCCTTAGACCTATGCAAGACAAAAACCAAGATAGAAGAGGGTCTTGTAATTGTAAGTAAATAAGGTAGAGGGAACTTGTATTTATAGAATTTTAAGTTGGTGCACTTTTCTTTAGGGCCAACCTTATCAAATATGCACATGTGTGCTTTTCTTCATAAGTATACTTTCCCTTATCCTATTTGAGTGATCTTTCGGTCGATTTTGGTCCTCTCAAAAAGAGAAATTAAATGCAATCATTATCTCTACCAGGTGAACTTTCCAAAGTGGAATTTGACCATAATTTCGTATCTTTAACACCACCTCTCAACTAGGGACAATTCCACCTGCATCATGCTATGTGTATCTTGTCGTCAAATCATATCCAATCTCAAGTATCTTATCATCACGTGTCAATATTAATCATCTCAATTACTGTCTTGCTTAATCCTTCTTATCTCTTGATTGTCCCTATTCATATGCTGAATATTCTCGAATCTAAAAGAAGAATAGTTTGACATTAGAGAGGAGCCTAAGCTACCACCCTCTTATTCATCGAGCTACTATCTGAAATATCTGTGAGAGGGCTACTACTCGGTAATATCTACGACTTGCATCATCATCAAAGAGCATATCATTAGGGTGCACATATCAACCTGCAACCACATCAAGAAGCTTAATCTCAACCCTGAATATCATGGGGGAGCCACAACTATGACCCCATATCGAGCAATAGGTGATATAGGGGAGCTACTACTCAACCCATCCTATTTCCTACCGATCTTCTGAGCAATGTTCAAAAACTTCAAACGGAACATGCCAAAACGAAACATCAATGCTTCAATCAATTGTTGGTTTCCAATTAAAGCTCAAAAATATCTCTTCACAATTTCTTGAAATTCAATTGGAGTGTCCAAGGATTTTCATTTCCACTTTCCAATAATTCCAGCTTTATAAAACGATTCATCATGCCATGATTCAATATTTTGAGCTTCAAAAACCATCTCTCTCTTACTTTGATCATCATAGGCTCATTTCCTATCAAGAGTAGACCATCAGTATAAAATCAAAATCAAAATCAAAGTCATACCTTGGAACACTTATGAAGTAGAACTTTGGATCAACACATCTTCTTCTTGGCTTCACCAGATAATTGTCAATGCAGACATATCTGGATTGAGGAGCTTTCTTCATACAATTCTCTATGCAAATACTTTACCAAATCAATATGCTTAGTTTTACACGAATCAATATTGTCAGATCAAAACTAATTTCAAACTCATCAATATCACTTGTATCAAATTATTTAGATCAGGTGATAGGTAGATCTCTCATCAATTCATGACTTCTTTTATTATCATGTCAACAAGTTTTCATAAGCAATATCAATCCAAATTTCATCAAGTCATCCCATGATCATAATATAAGTCATTTATGTCGCTAGATGAAAATGCAGACACCAAGAATAAGTTATGCAAGTTCCATCCATACAATGTCAGATTATTTCACACTAAGTCACAATTTTCAATACTTCAATCATTCTTCTAGTAATAAGGAGGCCAATACAAAACTATTATCGAATACCATTATTAGTCATTAAAGGTCACTATGCCCACATATCATTGTTATTAAGGCAAATCATCAGTCATCAGATCAAATCATTAGTCATCATGTCAATATCCCAAATTCACTATTATAGTGATATTTATAGTCCATAGCATATCTCAACATCAAGTCAAAGTTCTAAGTCATTATCAAACTTAGTAAAAACTTCAAACACTGCTCTTCTATATCAATTAGCCAAATCTAGTCATACTTTTGCAACACAAACCTCAATGGTTAAATCATAATGACATATGCATATCCCGATCACCTGAAAAACACAAGTTTAGTCAGCATATCCATATTATAGTAAGTCATTCAAACTTCCCTTCTCATAGAACTTTATGTTGCCTACTCCACATTTGTACGACTGGCATCCTTCAAGTGAACATCTGATTTCATGCACAAAACTTCATTTTTCCGTCTTGCAAGAATAGTCGCACCCATAGGTATTCCTTTATGCGGTTGGTAAACTACAATCTTGACCTTACTTCCATGCGGATAAGAAGCTACAATCACACCTATGGACCTGCTGTCGTGCGACTGGGGATTAGAGAAAGGAGAAAACACTTTCACATCATATCAGAACATTGCTGCAAATCAACAATGTCATATATTTGATTATTCATGTCCATAAATCATACTTCAACAATACAAAATATACATATAATGAAAATGACTATAGGAGAAGAAATATTATGGAGAGATTCTCCCTCTGAAAGGGAATCCACTCCAATGATCTTCATTCATGCCATCAACCGGTCTATAAAACTGTCATGCATCAACAGATCTATTAGATCATAAAGTCAAACCATATTTCATATTCATCATGGTTATATAAATTTGTCATCATCTACTTCATCATGGATTCATGACATCAATATTACTAATGGGAGTAGACTTCAAGAATCATGATCACAAGTATTACTTCTTTGCCACATAACTCAATCCATCAAGTTAGGGAATTAAATTTTACCATATGCCATAATCACTAAGCACATCAAAACATAGCTATGGCCAACAAGAGATCATGAATATCAGTCTAATTGTTAGACTTCTATCATCATGACTGCCATGCATTTCAAAAAAAAATAGTGTCAAAGTTACCATTTACTAGAATCAAGGTGCTAACCTTCTTCATGGGATCAAGATATCAAAAATGATAGATGTTAGCCAAACATCAAATATGCCATTATATCAAAGATCAACATTAAGAATCTCATTATGTCTAGAAGGTAAGATACTTGTTCAATATCAAATGCATCATTTGACAATATGAACCATGGATCCAAAGCACTTTCATTTGCATACATGAACCATTTGAGAAGGATACATTCTCATCATACCTTATGGCTTATCTTTCCATTCAACATTACAGCTAAAACATAACATTGAAAAATATACCATCAAATACCTATGCATCTTTGCATTTGACATAGGCAACTTGTAGCAATTAGTCTTCTTTTCATCGAGGCCTCTTTACCTTTTCCATCTCTAGATTTTCTTTCCTACATCTCAAATGATCCTCAAGAAGGATCCTCTTATCTCATCTCATCAAGGAGGTTAGAAGCATCCAAATACTCAAATACAAATGTAGTAAGTATAAGTAATGATCAAAACAATAATCAGATCTATAAATCTAAACAAAAGTAAAGACATAAAGGAGAATCATAAGTCAAGAGATACTTATCTTCAATGAGTGGTGATCCTTTCCCTCTTGAACCAACCTTCAAGAGGCATCACTATCCATATTCCACTTGATGCCTTCACTATTTCAATCAAATTTATCAACAACCATGCCTACTAGAGACTATCCCATCTAGGGCTTTCATCAAATCTGTCACAAGTGCTTGAGAATATTCACATTTAGCATGCTATGTTTCATATCTCATATTTTTGCCACAAACCAGGGTTTTCAAACCCTAACCTCATGATATCCATCAAACCCTAATACAAAAATTACCTATTGTTATCTTAAAACCCTAGAATTATTTTAGGTCTCCACCATCCTCTTCTCACTTCCATCAAAGGTGTCTCCATGCGGGTGATCTCCATGACTTTTCTTCAACCCATCTCTGATACCATGTTAATTTTTCATAGGGTTATATGTTATTTGCTTTAATAATTGCATTTCTTCATTAACACATTAAGTTCACCTCATAATATCATAATATTATTCATATTTACATCATTATTCAATAACATATGAAACTATGTAGAAAGAACATTATCATCATCATCAATGCAGTAGAACATAAAGGAACAATAGAAGAAAAGAATTCACACATAGAGACACCAAGATTCATTAGAGACCAAGGAAAAATACACTATGGGGAAAACCCTTGCAAATTATTCTTCTTAGATTGTCATCAAATGATTCAATAAAAGAGAGTACAATGATCCATATCTTCATTTATGCAACTAACCATCAAAACAACTACAACATCCATGAAATGAAACCAACAATGTATTTACTCAAAATATGATTCTGAAGTCTATACTGAACTACCACTGTCTGCAGTCAACTGTCGAACCCTGCAGTCACTGGGAAAAATATTCGGAAGGCTAAGATTTCATATTTTATGTCTTGGTTGCATGGATGAGATGACATGAAAGCGAATATAGTTGTTTCAATCGCTTCCTTAATCTTGGCATGCGAGCAACTAGGGTATGATGTGTACTACGGAAACCCTAAACCCCCAATCGCATGTATGGAGAGTTGTTTGTGCGAATAGAAGGGTCCAGTCACATGGATGAGCTTCTGTGCATGTGACTATATTTGAATCCTTAATGTTTTGTGCATGTAACTATATTCGAATCCTTCATGTTCCGTGCTTGCGATTGGGGCTCAAAACTCTAAATCAAAGAGGTGAGCCTTAGACCCTGCAATTTGACCTCATAGCAGACTTAATCCTCTGCGGACAAGCCTAAGACCTATGCAAGCCAAAAAACAAGATAGAAGAGTGTATCATCACTGTAAGTAAATGAGGTAGAGGGAACTTGTATTTATATCCTTTCAAGGTGCTCCACTTTGCTTTAGGGTCAACCTTATCAAATATGCACATGTGGGATTTTCTTCATAAGTACACTTTCCCTTATCCGATTTGAGTGATATTTAGGTCGATTTTGGTCCTCTTGAAAATAGGAACTAAACGCAATCATTATATCTATCAGGTGGGTTCTCCAAAGTGGAATTTGACCGTAGTTGCATATTTTTAACAATCTTTTTCTTTGAAGAGAACTCTTTATTCTTGATATTGAGGAAGCAGTTCTATTGACCCCAAATTTGAAAATTGTGAGAGGTCATCGCCTATAATTATGTTTCCATATTTGAGGAAGAGAAATAGATTCTCTCCATTTCATCCCTTTAATATTTCAAACAAATTTCAATATGTGTAATAAAGAAAAATTTACATTGTTGTTGATTATTTTTATTTGTGATTTAGTATGGAATGTTTTGCATCGTCAGAAATAAATCCATTTATGCCTATAAAAGTGTTGGGAAGTTTACTCTAGCCAAATTTGTTACCTAGGAGAGGGAGTTCATGTAGAAATGGCAAGAACATGGTCACGTTATATAATATTACAAAGATCTTCCAAGCTTCATTTAATGTGAAAAGCTTTTAAAAGGAAGCTAGCATATCCTATACATTCATGTTGTTGTGTCTTTTAACATTTTGTAAAATTGTAATAGGTTATGTTATTATATAAATTGGGTAGAAAATGTTGTTATAATAAGAATTTGGTTCTTTCCTTGTAAATTATTGTAATCTATTTTTTTGTCTCTCTCATATATATATATATATATATATATATATATAAAAGAAAGAAAAACTTTATAGAAATATTTTTTATCTTTTTTTTTTCATTTATATATATATATATATATATATATATATATATATATATATATATATATATATATATATAGATTCATCCCCACAGGGGTAGGCGAGTTGGTAATCACAATGCGGTGAATTTCATTAGAAAGGCAGGCTCCATACTGAAGGTCATGAGTTCAAATCCCCCGGACTTACCCTAGGGCTGTATAGAGGGGCGGGTGCCGCTCCCAGTGGTTATAGAGGTAGCGGTCAGAATCGACCCCGTGTAACGCGAGTCGCGAGGCTACCCCTATTGCCGATTCCACTGTAATAATAATTAAAAAATATATATATATATATATATATATATATAGATATATAGATATATAGATAGATATATATATATATATATATATATATATATATATATATATATATATATATATATATATATATATATATATATATATATATATATATATATATATATATATAGATATTTAGTATATTTTTTTATGTTAATTAGGATATTTAATTTGGTAGGGATATTGTGTAAGACAATAACAAAGACATCCAACTCATAGATTAATTATGAGATCTCCTATATAAAGTTCAAAACTCATCATTGAACCTTTCTATTGAATTGCAATGTCTCCTCTCCCCACATCCACACACAGATATTTATTGTTAAGTGCATTTACAACCCATTATGATATAGATGATTTCATGTGGGTAATATTTACATAATCATGTGGCTTCAAAATAACCATTTATACAGACTCATGATCCCCTCATCTTGACATCAACTTCTTTCTAAATTTGTCTAAAGCTAGATGGCCCCTAATTAATGCAATGTGTTATAGATAAATTGAATGTTATTGTTCATTTCATATTCAAAACCATGTACATAGTCCAAAAAGATTCAAATGCACCACCACATCTTAAATTTCATCAAAACTAAGAAACTTGTGTTTGAAGATAATTGTTTGACACCAAGATTTTTATAATGTGTACATTGGGGTTGTATTCATCAGGAACATAGTAGAGATGTTATTTTGGGATTGATATTCAAATGTGTATAATAATTATACCATAGTTATATAGTTTCAAGAAGCATGGTTTCATGTGGTACAAAAAGTATTTTAAAAATCTTATTTATAGATTGGCCACTTACTCCACACCTAGAAGTGTTAGGTTTTTTTTTTAACTTTATAGATTTATAAAATGTATATGGATCATATCATTGATCCTTTCTAAGTGAAAATGTAACTCCTACTTCCCAAAGTAGTTCCATAAACATGAGGGCAGGAATAAACCATTGATGATTTGTCCATATGTTTTTAAAAATAGAGTTGTGTTTGCAAATTAAGATAAGAAACTTTTTTGAATTCAAGTCTAGAGATTAATTTGACAATAGCATAAGTTAACATTTGCACTTCCAATTTCGAATCATTTAGATATCAAATTTTTTTAATTCTTCATTTAAATCTTCACATGATAACGGAAAGATAGAGATTTCAATTATAAAAGGTTACCCCAGTGGCAACAACATTAAGATTTATCTTTTACTCAAATTGGGCTACATTTACATAGCATAACATATCACATCATTCTTCATCTATGCTCTTTTTTCATATGCTACCAACTTACAGCATTTTGTTTGCAACATTTGGTGCAATTGCTAGTTAGTTAGTTTTTATGTTTTTCTTAATTTTAGTAACGTGAGATGTATAATGAGGTAAGTGTTTTGATGCTTATTATTGTGTAATGCCTATGTATGTTGACTAGGTGGATGGTAGGCATCTAATCTCCATATAATATTTTAGAATATTGTTAAGTATGTTGATAGGCATATCTATTTCATAATAGATGTTTTAGAATTTTAATTTAATTATCAATAATTATTAGGTGGATAGTAGAGATTTAACCTCCATGGAATATGCTAGAATATTCTTAGTAGTGTCCACAAATCAAGGGTTAATATTTATCTCAAAATTATTTACATTATTTTAATTAATTTATCTCAAATTAAATGATTAAAGATAATGTATCTCAACATGTGTCATATTGGGCATGTGGTATTGATAAACTACAGTGTTTGCTCATAATATTGTAAAAAAAGCTAATCTCCATGGTAAAGTGGGGATGAATCTCCATAAGCACGAATTTACTTAACTCATATATTGATTCTTTTTATAATTAATAATAATAATAATAATAATAATTCAAAATTAGGTTATAATTTGGTTTATTTTTTCTTTTCTTTTTTAAATTCGGGCAATTTGTAATGTATTGTGAGATAATTGTCTTGATATTTATTATGGATTGATGCCTATCTAGAAAATAATTATGTTCTTTCTACCCTTTCAATAAAATTGATTAATTTAAAAAATAAATAAATAAAAGTCATATGAACAAGCCTCATATGATTGGAGATTATTCTTTCGTATTAATCACATTATTAGTTTTTAATTTTCAAACAAATTATTGTAGTTCCAAAAAGAATAAAAAAATATAAAATTAATAAGATATAATAAAAAATAATAAAATATGTAAGGATTAAATTAGAAAATATTAATTACATTATTACCCAACAAAATAATTATTATATTTAATATGTTATAAACATTTATGAGATAATATTTGTGAATTATAATTTATTAACATATAGTTAATTATTGGGATCTAATATTAATAAAGTAAGAAATCTTATCGTTATAGTATGAAAATAATATTTAAAAAAATTGACTAAATAAATAATCAAACTAATAAAATAATAATACATTGAAACATGTAAAGAGGTGAATAAAAGGAATTATGAATATTATTTATTTTCCACAAAAAAAAATCTAAATATATTATATATTTTATATTGAAAAACAGATTCATATTTTTTTTAATTTAAATAAATTCTAAAATTTTATATACCAATGGGAAAATTAGAATATGGCTTTGTATTATGATTAAAATTATTTATTAAAATCAATATATCCTAATATTGTTATATTATTATATATTTCTAAATCTATTAATAAATTTAATATATTATGATTCTTTCTCTCACACATGTTTTTCTATGCCAACAATATATTGTAATATGGTAATATAATTTAGAATCATAAATATGAATATAGTTATAGTTATGTATTATGGTATGTACATATATCCATATAGATAAGAATAGTTATATACATGAAAAAATATTTATAAAAAACAAACAAATGTTATATTATTTATTATAGGTAAATGTTATTTATTTAAGAAGTATAATATTTAAAATTAAGAGAGTAAAGTTATGAAATATGTTTAAAAAGACTAAGGTAGATTTAAATAAATAAATATAATAAAAAAAGAAGAAGAGGGAAATCAAGTCATTCATAAAGAAAATTTGGGAAAATAATTGCTACTTAATTTCTAACCATCATCCTTATTGAGATTATTCATTTGTTTTTTAAATTCGATGGCTTTCCTTAATTTTTTATGATGGAAGTGATCATTCTTAGCAATGACCCAGGAATCCTCAATGCAGACATGGTGTTTCGTTTTTTTAGCATGCTCGTTTATAGCTAAGGAGTGAGACCTATTGTGTTTGATGTCGATTGCGTGCTCTTGAATTCTCTTATTGATGGAGCAACCAGTCTCCCCAATCCAGGGAACCCTACATGAGCAAGGGATTAAGTAAACACCTTTCATGTCTTTAGGGTTCACTCGGTCTTTGACAAATCTAAGGAAGATGTTAATGGTATTAATAAGTTTGAAGGTAGTAGAGACCTTATTCTTCTTAAGGATGCGAGAAATATTATTGGTGGTCCCATGGATGAAGGGAAGTTGAACATTGGTAACTTGATCCTTGGGTTCATTTTTATTTTTAGGTCCTTTACTGGTTTTTTGAAAAGATGTGAGACCTTGGTGTCTACTCTAGCCATTATTTTCAAAAACTTTCAAGAGATGGGTTTTCTCATCCTTCAGGTGACTTTCATCATATATTCTTAGAGAATGAATAGCTAATGTGTTAAGCACCCTAAAATTTTTGCACCATAAAATTATGGGAACTAGCATGAAGATAGTGTTTTGTGTGAGTACTTTTATGAAATACCTAGTGTGGCATGGAACCATATCCAATTCTAGAGATAAGAACATCTTGAAAAGGAATGATACAACTTACCTCAACAGACCATCGTGAGTTTGATAGAATCAGATTGAGAATTAAGATGAAGAAGGAATGAATCTAACTTTTCATGACCATGGGGCCAAATGCGAGTATCATCAACAAACCTTTTCCAAAGCTTAGGGTGGAATTAAGTAGAAGCCAAAGCCTTGGTTTCAAAATCTTCCATAAACAAGTTAGTAATGCTAAGGGAGAGTGGAGAACCCATGCCCACTCCACAAGTTTGTTCATAGAATTCACCTGGAAGCTAAAAACGATAGAGGCTAGGAAAATACCAACCAATCTAGTAATGTCAAGATCAGTAATGTGAGTGATAACCTATGTAGCTTCATTAATAGGGATTTTTGTATAAGAGAGACAACATCAAAGCTTACGAAAATACCCTCACAACCTAGTTCAATATCTTTTAATTCATTAATGAAGGATGCAGAGTCCTTAACAAAGGACTCTATGTGACCAACAAGAGTCTTGAGTTTCTGCACTAAGTATTTAGTGAGAAGATAAGTGGGCCCACCTATTGCATTGACAATGGGTCATGGTGGGGCGGGGGGGGGTCATTCTTATGGATCTTAGGAAGCCCATAGATTTTGAGGGTGAGAACGTTACTCTTAAGAAGCTTTTTGATAAGGAGTCTGAGGGTACTACTCAATTTAATAGTGCAAGCGACCTCTTTCGAGACTTTTTTAATAGAAATTTTACTAAGTTTTTTGTAACTACCTCCATTATAGAGGTGATCCATCATTTTACTCACATAGTTAGCTCTATCTAAGATTACAACATCCCCACCTTTATCATCATTTAGAACGACAATGTTCATATTTTCATTTAAGGCCTTAAGGGCAAGGAATTTCAGCTTGCTTATGTTACTCTTGGGAGGTTTGGCTTTCCTAAGAATAATGACGCAATCTTGTCTAATACCTTCCTTAATCCTAGTAGGCAGGCCTTTAATCCCAAACTCAATATTACAAAAAATGTCTTCTATAGGAATTTTTGTTGGAGTTAGGGAAAAAATTAATCTTTTTTCTAAAATGTGATAAATTTAACAATCGAAATCTAGACTAGATAAATGAACAACTTTCTTATTTAAAGGGTCTGAGTTAATATTAGGATTAAGAGGAGGGTTGAGGGCAGGTAAAATGGGGAGGGGACAAGAGGAGTTATTTACATGGGAGTTCGTATTATTAATAAGAGATGGGGGATTTGTATTATGAATAAGAGATGTGGAGGAAGGGGAGATCCTTATGAAGGGGGAATTATATATTAATTCTAAATATAATAATAATAATAATAATAATAATAATAATAATTATTATTATTATTATTATTATTATTATTATTATTATTATTATTATTATTATTATTATTATTATTATTATTAGTAGTAGTAGTAGTAGTAGTAGTAGTAGTAGTAGTAGTAGTATTTAAGCACAAAGGGATTGAACTCAACAGAAAAATATAGGCTTTTTTTTCCATTGGGTAATCATCAATTCCCATGAGGGCTTACCCTAGACCCATAGAGATACTTTGATGTGGTGGTAAAATGTGTGGTTGCACCTAGAGACACTATTTTTGTAACCACCTCCTTTCAAATCTACCCACTTTCATCGGCTTACCTGGGGTAAACATGAGATGAGGGGCTACTATAATAAGACTCAACCTCCTAGATGACCTTAAGGAAATGGATTAGACACAACTAGACCTTACTAACCTCTTCCTAATGCCACACGGTCCCCAAGGGCTGACCCACCCTTCTTGGACCTATGTCCTTAAGACAACTCACCTTTTTGTTGAACTGGAGCCCCAGTTGCTACCTTGTTAAGGCCTCCACGTGACTATGGGTTCCCAGTCACTCCCATAGGCCTATCTAAGGGTGAAAGTAGCTTTTTTCTACCAATGCTATGCCAGCAACTATGAGATTTAAGACTATTTTCCATCGCTGGTGCTTAACATTTTCCCATAACTCTATGAAACGTTTAGAACTCATAACAGATATGAAGACAATTCTTGTAAACCAAAACCTGAAACCAGGACTTGACCTGACCTTCCCCAACCGGGACTGACATTCTATCAAACACTTGGTAAATATGCAACCTATAGGTCATGAATGCAAGTCTGAGAATAAGGGACTGAAAACTTATTTGAGGTTTAACAAGAAGGGTCATTTCCTTCTCACATTAGCTGTCATAACATCAATTAGGTCTTACATCCATTATTTATTCAGTTACAAATAAAACATGAATAGAGCCATGACTGGGAATTGTCAAATAACCATGCTTATAACTAGCATATAAGCAGATAAATAACTATGAGGTAAGAACCATTAAATCCACATCATAACAAGTACATTTAATCATCAAAAGCAAGAGAAACTTAGTTGTTATTAAACATAGGCAAAATCCAACCAGGTTCAAGACTTCCATGAACCACCCAACCATTAATTGGTTGAACCAGATATTTCTTTCAGCTAATCACCCTCATGCCATATTCCAAGCATGAATGTGGGATCTCATGGGATAAACCAATCCAAAAATAATCAATGGAATCCATAGGTTAAACCACCTCCACCCTCACCATATCGTAATCTCACTAAACCGGCGTTGAGATTACAAAACCAAACCAAGCTTGGATGCCTCTGAATTTCTTCTCCAATACCTTGAGGAAGTTTCTCATCTCCACCCTTAGCATTTACCATGTATCCCATCATTACTGGTCAATGGATTCCTATGCCTTTGGGAATTTTCCTGAGACCACCTCAATCAGATCCTAAATCTTCTGGAAATCCAAAGCTCAAACCCAGAACAACCCCATCATACCATGGCTATCCAGAAATGGAAATGTTAGGCTAAAATCCATTGTCAAACCCGACAAAACCCATGCCAACGACAACAAGAGAACCAAATACCAACATAAACATACCATGCATTCCAAAACCAACTAGGAAATCATACATGCAACCTGTTACCTGCAAGTATTCCTGCTAAAGCTGCTTGATCCAAATTTTCCTTACATGATCCTTGCTTTCCTTTGCTTCCCTTGTCCTTCCTTGGCTTTCCTTTTCCTTTCTTAGCTTTCCTTGTCCTTCCTTTTCCTTCCTTGTCCTTTCTTTTCTTGCTTGCTTTCCTTCTCCTCATGGTGCTCTTCTCCTCTCTAAGACTAATTCCAAAATTGAACTAACAAAAGGTTGTGAATTGATCCTCATAAAAATTTTTATCGTTGATGGCTCTATTTTCTTCAATTTCCCATTATTTTCCTTCATTTTACTCCTACATGTTACATGTGACCTTTCACCTTCCTTTTCTCCTAATTTCCATTAGTTTCATATATAAAATGTCAAATAATGCCTTGTGCCTTTCCAAAGCCTTTGCCATTTCCTTTGCCAATTTCCTTAGCCATAAATAAACCAAAGTGAACACCCACTAGAATGTTTTTCCCAACATTCAGCTTGGAATACGTATCCCATGACCTTGGTCTTATTTTGCCTTTATTGACTTTTATTACATGAAATTTTAACCCAGGTTTGTTATAGAACCCTCCCCGTTAGGGAACACCATCCTCATTGTTCTATGACACCTACAACTAGAAAAACCGCTAAAAATAAAAACATACTTCCCATGTAGATTTATAACCCATGTCATTGTAGTATTTATAATAACAACATGCTCAAAGCAAAACCATCATGATAAACATGACAACATGACAACCATACTGCTTACTAGAGCTTTATAACACAACCCATTACAGTATTTACAGTCACAACCACATATACGCATGCACATTTTCTTCAACTAGAAAATAACCATACTTTCTATGGAGCTTTATAAATCGAGCTCGATACAGTATTTGCAATAATAGACGCATATACACATATGCACATTTTTCCAACTAGAAAATAAAAGGATACAATGCCTGCATCTGCAACAAGGGAGTCCAGAGGCTCACTCCCCCACCCTCAAAGTAATACCAGGATTCACCTCCTTCCCAGGAAGTAGAAAATCCACTTTCAAAGTCAAACCTGCATCCAATGTCCTACACTACAATCCTACGCCACTTGTCCTCTCAGTGAATGGTTACCAGTTCATTGTTCCAAGGTGCACTCCCAATCTACATCTGATTCCATCTGGAAATGCTAATGAAAAAAAAAACTCCATCCTTGGCCTTCCCTTCTATGCTACACAGTCCCTCGGGCAATCTGTCCACCCCCTTCCGCATAGTCACTCACCTTCCAAGTTCCCCGACATCCCCTTATCCTGGGCGATCCATCCCTTAGCAAGGTTTCCTCAGATTGGAATGTCTGAAAACCAAGGTATATCCCTGCCTCAAAACCATCATATCATTCATAGCATGTTCATGGAAATCAATGGACACTATTGGGTACCAGTGTCCCACAATGGCCCTGTTCCTTAATACTTTACCAGCACACTGCTTCCTTTTCCAATTCCTTTTTCCATTGTTGCTAATACGTATAGTTAGTTTCAACCAACCACCCAAACGAGGCATTTTCAACCATGCTTTCCTGTACCAAGCACATAATTTCCATTAGGCTAAAAGGAATTGAAACTAATTCAAATCATACCTCACTAGTGGCTGATCAATAAGGTACACTTGTAATTATGTTTACTTCCTGTCACAACAAGTCAAACTAGCTCTTTTGATCAAATCATCATGTATAAACATATCATATCTGGTTAGCTTAAAAAACAACCATAATAAGTCAAAATCATAGATCACATGTAACCATCATAAATCAAATTCATAGATCACATGCAAATATACAACTAAAATAAAATATGGATACTTACCTTTCAAATAATTCTTTTTCTTCTACCTCTGTTCTTTATCCTTTCCGTACACACACTGAATCAGTTTCCAAACCCAGCAATCCAGTGCCCTCTAATTAATCAACAAGGGAAGACGGAGACTAAACCACTTCCTCCCTCAATATCAACAACAAGGGTATCCCAAGACTAACCACCTCAACCCTCGATAGCAACAAGGTCATCCCAAGACTAAACCACCTCAACCCTCAATAGAAATTACCAAGGGAATCCAGAGACTAAACCACCTCAACCCTCAATATAAAAAATGGTATGTGGAGACTAAACCTCCTCAACCCTCAATAAAAACAAGGGTATGACGAGATTAAACCGCCTCAACCCTCAATGGAAACAAAAAGGGCCAAACAATACCAATAATGTTTGTCCCATCACACTGTACAACATATACACATACACAGTAGAAAAGGAAACACATACACCTACACCCAGTGTACAACACGACACATACACCTACACCTGATGTACAACACCACACATACACTTACACCTAGTACACAAAACCGCACATACACCTACACCAGGTGTACAACACCACACATATACATTCCCATTGTATAATACCATGAATACACATGTCGTGATACAATGACTGCACAATACCCGTAGCACCATACTAACTATACACAACACAATAGGTACGACGTGTACAAAATACCACATGTACAAAATACCCAATGTACACATCACCACCTGCACAATGTGTACACAACACCACATGCAAATAGCACCATGTGTACAACATGTAAACAACACCACATGCACACATCACCATATGTACATAGAATTGCATATCCACATGCCCATGACACTATATGTACACAACACTGCATACCCAACATGCCCACGACACCACTATACCATATGTACATAGCACCACATATACAACACCATAGGTACATAGCATCTCATATACAACATGTACACAACACCATATGTAACAGTACCATATATGCAACATACACACAACATCATATGTACACAATACTGCATATGCTACATGTACACAACACTAGTACTACACATCCTAAGACCACAATTTCCTTACCAAGAAACCTTGCTTCTATTGTCTTATCCATGCCTACCACAACATGTCGCGGATCATACTACTTTCATTCCGCAGATGTATCCCTCAGAATTACCTGGCCATAACATCAACATAGACATAGTATAATCACATAATATCAATTCACATCCACATGATACTGGCCTCAGATCTATTAGGACTACTCTTCCCACTTGATTCCTCATAAACTAGGAACCTCTTCATGCCATTCACCTGCATAGACAATCATTCCTCCACAAGAATGATCCTTGACGACCCAGTCATACCATGACATACATAATATATATACATGCATACATATAATAATTAGCATAAAACAATCATGATCTCTGATGACCCTGTCAGAAAAATGGCATACATACATACATGTATATAATCATTATCAAAAATAAATCATGGTCCCTGACAACCTTATCAGACAACGAGTGTTATAGCACCATTTACCACTCTTGGTATATGTGATGCTTTGTTTATGGCCTAGGGAAACCCCTCCTTCCAGACTTGGTCCAAATATATAAAAAACAGTGTTTTATTCCTTGTACGCTACTTTTCCCTGAGCTAAAAGCGTGTACACGCGGGTCAGTCAATACCCAACCCGCGTATATGTATTAAAACACTTAAAAATTTTGAATTTCCTTAATTATGGGTGGAGTTCACGGGTTTTACCAATTGATTACCTCCTATTTCCCATGGCCCAACTGTTTCCCAACTAAAAAACTAATTGGGAGAGGTATAAATAGACTTCTATGGGAAGGCCTTAAGGGGGAGAAGAGATAGATTTATTATACTGAGATTATCCCTGACTGAGTCTGATGAATCCCTGTGCCTCATGCACTTCCCCAAGCTTCAGGAAACCCTTGTTTCCTTGATTATAGATATCCTTCCTTTTGCTTGAGATATCATGGTGTTGGTGATGGAAGAAGATTGTTGAAGGTTGGGATAGGACGAATCCAGAGGACGGTTCCGCTTGGAGCCACAAGAAGACTCGGGGGAATTCTCTCCATGTTATTTATAGCTTACTGCAATAAGAGAAATGTTGTCTTGTTTCTGAAATTAACTATTTCTATGCATCAAGTTATGATTTAATTCATATATGAATGTCGTTTTGATGTATGATCAATCATTTGTTTATATGATGTAAATTCAATTTCGTGAATATGCTTTACTTCTATACTGCTATGTATGTTCGACTTGAATGATTTTCAGGTTTGAAGAAAATCGGGAGTTGCAGAGGGTCTGAACCCTACTGGACCTAATCGAACGATGGAAATCCAGGTATGGTCACTCTTACGTAGTTTGATAATATAAGCATCTTGCCTGAGCTGTATGAGTATTTCTTGTTGTAGTTTGCTTCTACTCTGTTGGGGTTCTAACCCAAAGCCCTAGGGTGCTTTCACCTAAAACAGAATTGGTGACCATACTGGGGAGAAAAATCTTGTTATTCTTGGTTTGGGTTGTTCATTCTCAATCAGGGCTCAGTCTTTGGTTTGCTTGCTGTTACAGTCTTATTTGGTCTACTAGAGTCCCAGGCCTTAAGTCTGATCTTTTGGATCAGACTTTGTTTTTTATTTTTTTCTTGCAAATATTTGTATATGCTCTTTACTTTGTTTACAGTAACATATACACGCTTTTTTCTGTAAAGTGAACTCATGTATACACGAGTTTCCTGTGTCAGAAGCGCGTGTGCACGCTTCTATGTCTGAAAACAGTCGCGTATGCAAATTTTTGCATTGTTTTCTTAAATCTTTCAGCCCAGATAGATTTGTTGCCTGGTCTTTTCAGTCTCTTTGTGGTCAATTTTTGTATGAAGAATTTAATTATTCTGAAAGCTTATTGTTTTGAAGTCTCTTCCTCATTGAAAATATTTGGCCTAGGTTTGCTTCTTTAGCGAATTTGTAATTTATGTTTTGGCACACAAGACTTCGTTCTGAAGTTCTTGATTGTTCTGGTCCTCCAGAACATGAGATTGTTTTCAGTTTCAGTGTCAAGCCCGGATTTCGCATCTACTTGCTTTTCTCTCCTTTGTTTTGTGGCCTCATAGCTTTTCTTTCTTTTTGAAAGTCTTTTTGACGAATTTGGAAGTATTTCTTTCCTGGCTTCTTGGTCAATTTTTCAAGCTCTTTGCTGCTATTTGGGTCTCATTGTACAAGTTGAAGTCTTTTTTCTCAAGTTTTCATTCATTTTCGAGTTTGTAACTTGCAAAGACTCCTTGTGCTCTCTTTTTTGATCTTTTGAAGTTTTAGTAGCATTTTGGTGATTTCAAAAAGTTGTTTTGGTTGCTTCTTTAAAAAAGAAAAGATCTCAAAAAAGAAAAAATGTTTTTCTTTTGCCAAGTCTGGTTTATCATTTCTTTTTGTTTTTGAAAGTGAATTGTGATCTTTTACAATTTGTCCTTATTGTTTGGAGAGAATTTTGTGTTCAAAATTTGTATCCTCTTCAGTACTGAAGTTGGCTCATTGTTAGTTGTAAACAATTTCTTTTGCTTTTTTAGTATTATTTAGGATCTTGCATCTCCATTATATCTTGCATTAGGGTAGTTTGCATTATTAAATCATTCATAGGCTTTTTAGTTTTTGGGTGTGTGAAGTGTGTTTTGAGAAAAGAAAAGAAAAAAGTACTTTGCTTTGTAGAAGTTTCCTAGAACCCATATAGAGATCTCTTTTCATCGAAGAAAAAACGATTGCATTCATGTAGTTAGTTTTTCATTGATTTTTGTTGCGTCATACAAAAGTCATTGGTTTCACTCCCATATTTACCCTTGACTTAAAGAACATTCATTAAAATCAAGTGATTAATTAAAATAAACTAGAACTTTTATGTTGTCATCAGAATACACCAACAAGTTTAGGTTTATTAGCACCTTGGATGAGACAAGAGGAGAGTTAACTCTCCAAAGCCGCTCAAAATTATAAAACATAGAAGTTTAATTAATGAGTGAAATCCAATAGCATTAGGGAGACCGGGAAAGCTTCGTAACTGGGAGTAAAGCACGAGGAGAGTGAATATAAGGACGAGATATACCCCCTCTCTTACTTGTCGGATCCTGCCTCACGACTGTTCTGCCCGGCTTCTGATACAAGTTGGTGACCATAGTTGCCTATCCTAGGGATCAAATAGGTGGCTGCGGAGGGGAATCCCATGGCACCTGAGGCTGACATTGTATCACATTTAGCAGTACTTCTGGAGGGTACCCTTGCAAAGCTTGTTTTCTTGCACCGGCAAAGGTTGTTGTTTGGAGGTCAACATAACTGCCTCTGATACCTTCGCTAGTAGGCCTAGGGCGTAATTACCCCAGTCTATTTTCGGAAGGCCCGTGTTATTAACTTTCTTGTATTTTGGTGTCCAGTCCTAATCACCCGAAGCGAAAATACCCAAGATTTCTTTGATTGTTGATATCTTTAGGGACTTTTTAGTGAGTGTTCTTTGCTCCTAATCGACCTAGATTTATAATTTTTTGAGTCTTTAAGTAGATATTTTAAATAAATAAAAGTGGCTAATCGACCATCTCAACGGTCTAGGAGACTTCATGGGATATCACCTACAAGTATAGAGCCTTCCCCTAGAAGGTGTAGGAGTGATTCCGCCAGTGGTTTTCAACTAGTGGCAGCAGGCGCATCGGAGATTGATCCTCTACTTGGGGTCATTAGTTCACAAGATAGACCTGGCACCAGTAGAATTTTAGAAAGGAACACACCAGTTCTTTCTCGAGTACTTTTTCAGTTGGAAGATAATATCGAAGTTGAAGAGCTTTCAGAGTTAGTTGTAGCTCTGAATTCTCCTCTTCCTCTTGATCATCCAGACGTTCTATTGTACGTCGGAACCCCAACTCATAGGCCTTCAAGCCCAGGTTTACATCCATCTATTTCTTCGATGACCACTACTGGAAGCATGGCATCTATGATGAGTATTGAGAGCATGCAAACTCCCATATCTATACAAGGAGGAGGAACTATTTCCATCCCTTCTATTACTCACAACATGGCTATATTTGGGTCTACTTCCATTCCGTCAACGAGTGGAAGGTCTCAGACTACTACATCCGGTTTTGGATTTATCCCTTATGGAATGTCGTCTCACGGGATTCCTTTAGTTCCTTTGAACATACCATCGACCGCCTCTACATCCATGATGAGTGGATCGAATTCTTTTCAGGGTTTCCCATTTGGAAGTGGTCATATACCACACTCCAATCCAACAGTAGGGTCAATGCCTTTTTCTTTTACAAGTCAAGGTAATAACCCATTCCAGAGTTGGACAAACCCTGCGGTTAGTGGGATAGGAACTGGGAATCAATTTTTCGGCCAACAAGGGAATGTGTCATATTCTTCAGTTAATTCATTTCAGAATTTTCCACCCTTTTCTAATGCATGGAATCCTTATCAGGGGCTATCAGCTCCTTTCAACACTTCGTTAGGGGGTAACTTCACTAGTTACAGAGGATTTTCGGCAAGAGTTGGTCAAACTCCGAATTTTACTGGACCACAAGGAGCACCTTTTGGTTCGGTGAGATCTATAAGTTACTTCAAGAAACCTGGTGTTTTTCAAAATGCAGGTCATTATTTTCAGACCTTTCGGAACCCCGCCCACACTGGATGGAATTCCCAAGGTCCGCCACGACTCCCTTTTCTGGCCACGTTGAACTTGCCAGACTTAACTAAATTGAAAAATGATCTGATTCAGTACAATCTGGCTTGGCCTCTGGTCCCAACTAAACTTCCCTCAGATATCCCAAAATTCGAAGGGAAGAGTGGTGAAGATCCGGGAGACCACGTAGCCACATTTCACTTATGGTGCTCATCCAACTCCCTGATAGATGATTTGATCAGGTTGAGGTTATTTCAACGCACCCTAACAAGTCAATCCTCGGAAAGTGACATCTATTAATGCTGAAGTTGAAAAGTTGCTTAAGGCGAGTTTCATATAGCCCGTTCCTCTAACTAAGTGGGTTTCCAACCCAGTCCCAGTAGATAAGAAGCAAGGAATGATCTGAGTATGTATCGAATTTAGGGATTTAAATAAAGCTTGTACAAAAGACAATTACCCCATGCCTTTTATTGATCAAATTGTTGATGAATGTGCAGGTAATGAAATTTTTTCGTTCATGGACGGATTCTCTGGTTACAACCAAATTACTGTCCATCCAGAGGATCAACACAAAACAACCTTTATTTGTCCTTCGGGCACGTTTGCGTACAAGAAGATGCCTTTTTGCCTTAAAAATGTTGGAGCTACTTTTTTGCGAGCCATGTCTTACGCTTTCCACAACATCAAACATGTTATCGAAGCATACTTGGATGACTTAGCTAGTCGTTCTCGCAAGAGAATTGATCATCCCAGCTACCTTTGGTTAGTCTTTGAGAGATGTCGTTTTTATAAAATCCGGTTGAATCCGAATAAGTGTGTTTTTGCAGTCACATCCAGTTGGCTGTTAGGATTCATTGTATCGACTGAAGGGATTCAAGTTGATCCTTTCAAGGTTGAGGCAATAATTCAATTGCCTCCCCCATCTTCCATTCATCAACTTCAAAGTCTCCAAGGAAAGGAAAATTTCTTAAGGATATTTATAGCAAATTACGCCAAGATTACCAAAGGATTTATGTGTTTTCTTAAGAAAGGAGTTCCATTTTTGTGGGACGATTTCACGCAACAACCTTTTGATGCTTTGAAAAAATCATTAACCTCTGCTCCATTATTGAGTCCACCAAATTATGGCAGAGATTTCCTTTTGTATCTCGCTGTGGCAGAATCAACCATCGGTATGGTTCTGGTTTAGGAGGATGATGCTCTCAGTGAGCATGTAATCTACTACTTGAGTTGAGGCTTAGTAGGACCTGAGCAATGCTATTCTCCCATCGAGACATGGGCCTTGGCAACTATCCATGTTGTCAAGTTGCTTCGTCATTACATTTTTCTTCACAAAACGTTCATCTTAGCGGCTGTCAATCCTTTTTAGTTTGTCCTTAGTAGGCAAGTGATTGGGGGCAAGTATAGTTGATGGATTTTTATTTTGCAAGAGTTCGATCTCAAATTCTTGTCAGCTAAATCTAAGAAGTCATTAGTTTTTGTAGAATTGATTTCAGAGCTGCCTTGTGAGGAAGCTAATGTTTATGAGGAAAATTTTCCCGGCGAACATTTATTCCTCATTTCTTCACAAGATCCCTGGTACAGAGATATCATTATATATCTCTAGACTTCAAAGTTTCCACCTGCTTTCTGCAAAGATGAGCGTCGAAAGTTATGTCCCCTTACCAAAAACTATGTTATTATTGGTGATACATTATATCACAGAGGGGTTGACACAATCCTTAAGCGTTGCTTAACTTTGGAAGCAGCAAAGTCAGTACTTAATGATTGCCACAATGGAGCTTGTGGCGGTCATCTATCAGGGTTTGCAACAACCTAGAAAATTTTGCAAGCAGGCTACTTTTGGCCTTCGATTTTCAAAGACTGTATTGAAGCAGTCAAATGTTTCCATCCTTGTCAATTTTATACCCAGAAAATGTGCGCGCACCCAACTCCACTTTTTCCTATTATCACTATCGATCCATTTAAAAAGTGGCGCATTGATTTTACTGCTTGTAATCCGCCTTCGGTAGGGAATAACAAGTACATCATTGTGGCCGTAGACTACTTTACGAAGTGGGCTGAGTTCATGCCTACTTTCAAAAACGATAGTGAGACAACAGTCCTGTTTCTCTTCAACCAGGTTATTTCACGATTTGGTATCCCAAGGGAGATTGTCACTCACCGTGGTAGTCACTTCCAAAATCAACTAATGACTGAATTGGCTCTCAAGTTTGGCTTCTAGCAGGAGAATTTATCTCCATATTATCCATAGGCCAATGCGCAGGTTGAAGCCGTGAATAAGTCCCTTAAGACCATCTTTCAAAGAACAATTGATAAAGCTCGATCCAATTGGCACATCATGTTGTACCTGGCGCTTTGGGCATATCGAACCTCAGTTAAGACTACCACGGGTTTTACTCCTTTCCAACTCGTTTACAGGTTGGAATCTATTTTCCCTATCGAATGTGAAATTCCGTCCCTTAAGCTAGCTATAGAACTTCTTCCAGAGACATCTAGTCTCGAAGAATTCCTCATTCATTTGGAACATCTTGATGAGCAGTGTCAAGATGCAGCCATAATAAACGAAGCCCATAAGAAGAGGATTAAAACTCAATATGATAAAGCTGTCCATCCTCAGGTTTTTTCTGAAGGTGACCTTGTCTTAGTCTATCAACAAGACAAAGACACCCTAGGGATAGGCAAGTTCAAATCTATGTGGTATGGTCCCTTTATAGTTAAGCGTGTTTTGGAAAAAGGGGCTTATGAATTAATTGATTTTGAAGGGAACAAGCTGGCGGAGCCCAGAAATGGGCTCTACCTTAAGAAGTATTTTGCTTAGGCTTCGGCCGAGCAATTTCTTGTTTGTATATATTGTATCTTTGTACATATCTATCTGGCATTTTGTGATATCAACATTTTTTATCTGCTTTGGCAGGTATTGATGGATGATTCGAT
The DNA here is from genome assembly GCA_031772625.1 of Pinus tabuliformis. Taxonomy (NCBI): domain Eukaryota; kingdom Viridiplantae; phylum Streptophyta; class Pinopsida; order Pinales; family Pinaceae; genus Pinus; species Pinus tabuliformis. The sequence goes on along the minus strand of CM062814.1, from coordinate 274,678,149 downwards.
ATATTTTGGATTCGCCGATGGTGCAAGTCGGCACACTCGGAATCTTGCTTCCGTGGCTTGGGTGATTTATTATCCATCTGGCCAGTTGATGGTGTTGAGGGGAGTTTGTATTGGCCTTGCTTCGAAAAACATTGTCGAATATACTGTCGTTCTTAATTTACTATCTGAAGCAATATCTTATGGGATTGATTTGTTGATAGTTTATCTAGACTCACAACTAGTGGTGTCGCAGTTAAATAATACTTATCGGGTTCGTGATCCTTATTTATATTGCAAATTTTTTAGAGTGAGAGTGTTGTAATGATCATTTACTTATATTACATATGTTCACATTCCACGATCTGAGAATTCATTAGCAGACTCTATTGCTAATCAAGCATTAGATTGGCACATTAATCATTCATCAAATTAAATAACATCAAAAAAATTGAATCTGTATATATATCATAAAATTGCCTGTATATAGATGGAGTGTTCAAAAAAGAATCTACAAAATTGGGATAAGATGCCCTCAAAATTTGGGCTTATGCCCATAATTATGTACAATCATACATAGATCTATCTATCGAGTCGGCTCAGGATGAGTGGCTAAAATGTTAACCATAGCATTGGCTACACGCCGAAGTATCTAGACCCAGTTCCGTGGTACCCCTACCACACGGCACTGCATCTCCTTAGGTAGATCCTCTGCAACTATCATGGGTACCTCGTGAGTTAGTCTCACCAAGTTTCTCTGAACATCATAAAGGACTCTCTCTGTCTTGGCTACCGCCTCTCCAGCCCCTCTTTCGTGACACCTGTGCCTCGGAAATCCATCAGGTCTCACTGGACCCACATCTGGAACATGGTCATTATATTTTGTCAGTATTTTGTCTCATCAAAAAAAAAAATCATATTAAAAAATCCAAAAAATCTTTAAAAATTCACAAAAACATAAAAATTGTTACCTATGTCTCCCCATGCCACATTTGGTAGTAACACTAAGTCTGGATCTCCTTGGAAATCCATGTCGGCATATGGGTAGTCATCGACCGCGATGATCTGTTGATCCCACCACGTGAAAAACTCATCATCAAAGGTCGTTCTAGGCACATCACTACCCCCAAGGCACTTCATCAAGTCCGCCCATCTACCCATTCGTGGATCTCTAGGGCTACTGATGGATGCTGATACTTTGGGACGTAGCCCAGGTACCTTCTCAAAGAAGAATGAACACAAGATGGTTCCATATCCAAAATTCTTCATTTGACCCTTCTGTATAGAGGTCAATTGACTCTTCATGTTAGTTAGAAGAGGCATGCACCAGTCAAATATTGTGGTAAGACATTCCACTGCCAGGCTCATAGATACTTGTGACGCCTAATGCAGGGAAGTTGACCCATTTACCCATGCAATGGTAAATAGAAAAATCCTCAAGGATAAAATTTCCACATGTTTGATTGGAATTTGACTTCCAATCTTCTCTGGATGTCCAGGACAATATATATGGACATAGTCTTCCACCAAAAGACTACCTCTCATCCTGCATGTCGAATGCACAACTTCCCCTCTTCGGGAGAGACCAGTAATAAAATAGATATATTTGACCTCAATCTGTAAAGGCATTTGGTCTATCATGAAAGTGTCATCCTCTGCACTCCAGTAGTGGATCAAAAGTTCTAGCAAGCACGTATTGGCTTTCATATTTGGCATTTTGGAGAGCTTAAGTAAGCCACAGCCTCTCAAAGCATCCAATGCATTTTGGTCATTCTTTACCTCATTATCTATAATGGTGCTCTCTTTCCCTCCAAATGATAGTCATCATGCAAAAAATTGAAGTTTTAACCATTAGTTCATATGTTAAAACTTTAACTCACGTACACGCGGGTTCCCTTTACACACAGTCACATGTAGGGCCATCGTATATGCGGGTTGCTCATATCCAACCTGTGTGTACGCAGAGTTGAATTTTTGGGCATAGTTTCCCACGATCAAAAATTTGAAAAAACTTCTAAAAACTATCATAAATCATTACAAATAGGATTTTAGGACTACCTGGAGACTTTGGGGTGATTTGAAAGGTCCAATTATTCAGAGGAAAGCTTGCTTCGTTTTTCTCCACATCTTTTTGCTCCAAACGGAAATGGAAAAACTGTGAGTCCAAAAGTCATTATATAACTTTGAAATTGTAAAATATTTTTTCCAAAATTGATTTTTGTCTCATGGATTTTTTGACCTCTGGGCTTGGATTATCAAGAGTGGGTTGTTTTTATAAGAAATTTTAGAGACTTCTTCGAGATGTTGTTTCGGCCCCATGATCGCTGACCCGTCATGGCAGGTATCGTTCTCTCACTGGCATTTAGGTTAGGGAAAACCATTTTCCGTTGCATCTAGCATACTAACCTTCATTCAGTGTTACATTAGCCATAGGGCCGACCCCATCGTAACTTGGTTAGCAAACCATTTTAACTCGCCAATTTTTAAATCATGATGCAATGGTAGAGCCATCATTTACATGGGCATCTTAGTTAGAACCTCACTGAAATTAGTTGCCCATGCTAATATACTGAGTAGGCTCGGGAGTCCTCTTTAGTCCCGCCATGACTGATGCATTGAAGACACATTCTCCTTTCTTCCGCACTAATTTCTGGCCTTATACCCTAGAGGCTCCTTTGTGTTGAGTTGTACTGCTGCATTGCATTTTGACTATTTTCACCTTTTGGCCTTGAGCTGGCTTCACTTGGACTCGTGTTTAAGCCACTTATTTGACCATGTCTTCTACAAAGTCAACCATGCAATCACTTAGCTTCTGCAACTTGATGCATCCTTTTACCCATGGAAAGAGCATCCCTTTGAGTGTCCTTGACCAGTTTCGCCTCCCTGCATTGAGCATAGGAATGTTCCCCTCCCAGGAACTAGATCATCTGTTTCTCTAACACTCGTTCTTTCCACTGTACTATAGCATTCTTTTATTCTTTTTCTAGCTTAAATAAAAAGACAAAAAAATTATATATTCCAAAAAGAGTGGGAACGGGATGACATTTCCATATTTTGTTGGTAGCTAGAGTCAATCATGTCGCCCTTGAACAAAGCACTCAAAAGAAAGTCTCTCCTCCATTTGGGTGGGATTTAGTTTGACTTAGGAGCGCCTTAACCTTGTTATTGAGTCAATACTCCTCCAATTGGTTATCTCTATTAATCATATGGAGAGTTTGTTTATGCCTCTTGCATGACAAACTTAAACAGAGTTATCATATGATGCCATATAGTCATCATTGGGTCGTGCTTTTGTTCAAGGGAAGTAAACCTGATTCGGCCTCTCTGCGGTGTCTCTTGACCTATTTTTCAGTCGACCATCCTTGGTTGTTAGCATCATGTTTGTCATCACATCAGTTATATTGGTCCTTTGCTCGTGTCGATTTGAGAAGGTCTCCATTGACTTCTTTCTAGCGGATCTTGTCCTTATCGACTACGACAAATTGCTCTGAGGGCAGACCTAGAGCTAATCCCTGGCCCTATTTTCATTATTGATAGGTCACCTTGTGCTCAACATCGATCAGTATCATGGGTATTTGACTGAGGGGTTTCCCCTGTGTTCGACATCATCTTTCATTACCACACATTGGGATTCATGCAGTGCCTTGGTTTCCATTCGACCCTATTGGTGGATTCCTCGCCTCTGTGTCAGCTTTCATTATTGGTTGGTTCAAAGGGTTTCTATTGTGCACTAGCTACATCTTGCGTACGCCGAAAACGTGCTTTGGTTGGGTTACTACATCTTTTTCGATTGATTCCTTCCACATTATTGGCCTACGGGTTACACGCATGCTAGATTGATGAAGGATGCCTTAATGCCTTCCTTCTAGCGGATCTTTTCCTATCGAATACAACTCATTTGCTCTGGGAAAAAGATCTAGAGTACATTTGGCAGTACCTTGGGGTTTGCAGTCATCAATGGCAGATCCCTTCACTATCAACAGTGGGAAACCATCATTGTCTACTAATTGATAGATTCTTCCAAGTGTTTGACTTCAGCTCATTCATTCGCACTTGTTAGATTGTACTGGGTACCTTGACTCTCATTATCATTATCGGTGAGTAGTCTCGCATTTGTTAACGATATACATCAATGATCAGTAATCAAACAATTTCTCACGTGGTCGACCTCAGATCATTCATTCCCATTGTGTAAGGATGTACCGCGGTGGTCAGTGAAGACCTCGGGTTGCATCAGCATCTTTTGGTTCACTTGTCAGTTACTCTTGTTGTTGCTAGTTGACACCATCTACCTTATATGTTGCAGTTCTTCACAGCGACATCTTATATGTTGGCATATGAGTTGCGATGTGGTATCATTTTTTTCCATCGTCTTCATTTGGTACTATTGGGATCATTTTTTGACATCAATGATCAGCTTCATCCTTCAGTATCATTGATCATCTTCTTATATGTGATATTTAGACATGTACTTTTTCGATCACGATCAGATGATCCATTATGTACTTTCAGTTCCTTTATACTAGTATACATATTGGATATGCTTGTACTTGATATGTGGACATGCTTTACTTTCTCTGAGCATGGGTATGCCTACCTCAGACAACAGTTTCTTTCTGATCTCTTTTGATGGCTTGGCAAGTTGAATTCTAGTGAAGTCGTTCTCAGTCTCGACATGATTCTTTCCATACACTTAATACATTTCAGCCATCATGTACCCCTTCTGACCACATATATTAGGGGGCATATGTTATAGCACCATTTACTACTCTTGTTATATGTGATGCTTTGTTTATGGCCTAGGGAAACCCCTCCTTCCAGACTTGGTCCAAATATATAAATAACAGTGTTTTATTCCCTGTACACTACTTTCCCCTGAGCTAAAAGCGTGTACACACGAATCAGTCAATACCCAACCCACGTATATGTATTAAAACACTTAAAAAAAATAAATTTCCTTAATTATGGGTGGAGTTCACGGGTTTTACCAGTTGATTACCTCCTATTGCCCATGGCCCAACTGTTTCCCAACTAAAAAACTAATTGGGAGAGGTGTAAATAGACTTCTATGGGAAGGCCTTAAGAGGGATAAGAGATAGAGTTATTATACTGAGATTATCCATGACTGAGTCTGATGAATCCATGTGCCTCATGCACTTCCCCAAGCTTCAGGAAACCCTTGTTTCCTTGATTATAGATATCCTTTCTTTTGCTTGAGATATCATGGGGTTGGTAATGGAAGAAGATTGTTGAAGGCTAGGATAGGACGAATCCAGAGGACAATTCCGCTTGGAGCAAGAAGAAGACTTAGGTGAATTCTCTCCATGTTATTTATAGCTTACTGTAATAAAACAAATGCTACCTTGTTTCCGAAATTAACTATGTCTATGCATCAAATTATGTTTTAATTCATATATGAATTTCATTTTGATGTGTGATCAATCATTTGTTTATATGATGTAAAGTCAATTTCGTGAATATGCTTTACTTCTATACTTCTATGTATGTTTGAACTGAATGATTTTCAAGTTTGAAGAACATCGAGAGTTGCAGAGGGTCTGAACCCTGCGGGACCTACTCGAACGAAGGAAAGTTGGGTACGATCACTCTTATGTAGCTGGATATATAAGAATCTTGCCTGAGCTGTATGAGTATTTCTTTTTGTAGTTTGCTTCTACTCTATTGGGGTTCTAACCCAAAGCCCTAGGGTGCTTTCACCCGAAACAACTACATACATACATACATATATATACACATATACACATTAGCATAATCATGATTACCACATAATTACCATATATCATAAGGCCAAGGTTAAGAGAACTCCCTTTATTCGTGCAACACATGCACAACATTGACAACAATAGTTCCCAACATAGCCAAGGCATTTGAGACCTCAAATCCATTTACCTTATTTTTCATGCTACCTTTGTCATGAATGTCCTTCCACCACCATTTACCCTAGTGGACCCCACCAATCCAACCAATTGTCATACTCTTATCTTCAATTGCCCTTATACATGCATCGAGCTTCATTCAGGTCTTATATTACCTATTGGATTTCAATCATCTATCCCCCAGCTCCACTAACTTTCCTCTTTCCCAAACCAATCCCCAAGACCCTCAAAAAATAAAAGGAAATAACTAAAATCAACCAAGAAGAAACCCATGAAAACCAATAGCAATACAACACCACAAACAAAGTGGTATGGCCATACACTAGACATAAACAAAATTGTTTCAAGCACAAAAAATCACAAAAGACCAAAAGCACAAGACTAGCAACAAACACCATGACTCAATCCCCATGGATTCCCAATACTTCCAAAGGAAATCTCAACCTGAGCCTTCTCCAATATTTCATGGAAGTCTCTTTTCCATGCAATTCCTTATATCATACTGCCATAAACACATAACTGTCAGTGTATAAATAAATATAACAATATACCAGTTATCTTACCTTGTTGTGCCAAGCACGCTGCCTTGTAATTGAACACACATGTTAGCCACATGTTCCAAAGATCAAGACATCATATCTATTAATTTGAAATCAACCTTTACCAAGTCTAACAACCATGTCATAATCCACAATCAACTCACATTCATCAGTCATAATACATAATGCTACAACTATCACCTACTTACACTCAAGTACATATCAATTGTTCTCAACACATATGTGTTAGTGCAAACATCTCAAACAAGATCATTCCTTCATGCAATCTTATAGATACAAACTCATATCATGCAACTAGTCAAACATTCAACCAATAGATAGATGACATAATAGACACCAAACACTCAAACACCAAATAGATGACATAATCAAGCATTCAAGCACCAAGTAGATGACATAAGCAAACTCATACCAAATAGGTGACATAATCAAACACTCAAACACCAAATAGACGACATAATCAAACTCATACCTCAATGTATCTCAGGGGAGGATATCTTGTCTGCACAATCAATCTATATTAGCACGATATAACTTCACAACATATCAACCCAAACATAATTAAGGTCATGATATCCATAATAGTAACTAGCTAACATGTTCACATCATAAACTCATAAACAATTTCCATTCATGCATAACAATCACATATGCACAGTTAGTCTTATTATTATGACACAATATCACAAGCATATCGACTCATACCTGAATGTCATAACCCTAACCATTTGCATAGGCCAATCCAAATTAGCATGATACATATAACATCAAGATCCTAAGTACAATGACCATAACCATCATGCATACGACCACAATGCATATAACAACAAGTTACTATCCTTCATGACTAACTGACACAGGTACATATGATCACATTGATTAACTAACATATATCATACATGTAACTGCAACAACCATAGAATAACATACATGTACACAACCCTAATGCTTATAACAATCATTAACCAACATACCTGCATGCCAAACATACAATACCTATATGACGATCTGCTCTTACCTCAAAGTCTAGTGTTGCAACCTTTCTCTGATGATCTGCATCTCCTGCTCTATCTCAACAAAATTTCAACCTCATAACATACCAGTGCCATAATTATGACATCATGCACAACAACTTTAACCATGAAAATGCATGC